>JAWWEU010000034.1:6359389-6439432 GCA_035583155.1 Acropternis orthonyx | reverse complement strand
CCCCCCCCCCCCCCCTCAGGTGTTGTCACTTGCCCCCAGAGCCTGCCTGGCGCTTGGTTTGCCCCGAGTTCAGGTTGGGCTCCTTCAGGTGCAGAAACCAGCGTACAAACGCGGTGCGGTTTGGTTGGAGCTGGCGGTGCCCTCTCACTGTGACAGCCCCGGCCCTGCCGAGCCGGGAGTGTTCGTGAAACTCCTCCGGTGCCGTGAGAAAACACGAAACTGCCCGTGCGGATATTCCCAGGGATGCTTTCGGGACATCTCTGTATTTACTTACCCCACTTACGTGGCAATCCGGAGCGAAACGGACGGGAAGTATGGGCAGTTTTAAGATGGGAGTCTTTAATTTCAGGGCCTTTAAGAATTTATTTGCTGTCTGTTTGTATTACAGACAGGCTAATTCTGAAATCCTTCAAATATTATGGTCTCTTTTGGGTGGGTGGGTGGGCTGACATTTCCTTTGGAAGACAAGCCAGGAAATAAGCTAATGAAAAAAGAGGAGGATGGAACAAAGAAAAGAATCGGAAAAACCAGGGGAATGGATTAATCAATTTCACAAGTCCTGTTGCCAACAAAAGTGCCGAGTGGGTAAAAATGCATGAGAACTGACTCCCCTGCAATCCGCCTTTAAAAGAGTATTTGTTCTCCATTAAAATAGCTAGTTACGTTATTTAAAAAATCGGGTTTTGAGTAGCGAAATACATTAAAAGACCTTTTTTCTACTCACTCATCATGTTGTGAATTATTTATTCCGTATATCTTTTTTTCCCCAGATATTTTCTGTTTAGAGACATTCTGTAAAGGGACTTTAGTCTTTTTATAGTGTAAGGAAGCAGTTAACTTTTTGTTACCACTTACAGTAAGAATAAAAGATAATATTGGTAATAACAATAAAAACACTGACATCTAAGCACAATACAGAACCGTGTAATCTGGCAATCAAATCATATGGCTTACAGGAATAGAAAGACATTAGATAGTTACTGTATATGAATGCAAAATTTGAGCAAGGCTCACAGGAGAAGAATATTTGTAATTTATGTCCCTAAGCTGCAGTCGCTTGACAGCATCAATATTTAGTTTCACATAAAAAAAAATTAATTGTGCCAAATATTGATAAAAGTATTGTATTCCTATTTGTTACTACATAATAGGAGGGTCTAATGCTTATTAAGCCATTAAACCTACAGATGAAGGCAAGACCTCTAGAAGAGTATAATCTTCAGGAGAGACTAAAAGGTCCCTTTTAAAAGATTTGCCTTCTAGAAACTGTGTTATAAGAAGGGCAGAAGCACTGCCAATCTGCATCAAGAAATGGATTTGTTTTCCCAAACCAGAAAATCCTTGTCTTTCAGTAAAATGCAGAGCTATACTGAATTATCTGCAAAGCACTTACCAAAGAACTGTCTCAGCTCAGCACAGACACTGTGAAGCTGCAGGGGAAATGTCTGATGCCTCAACAGGCTGGTTTCTGGAGGTGACCCCACGGTGCTAATCCTCTGATTTAAGGCGAGCAGAGGAAGCTCAGCACACAGTTGGAAAAGGCAATGAGTTGGTGCCTGACAGGCAGTAAATTGCACTAGGTTAAACACGAGCAGGTTTCCTGAGAGCACCCTGGATGAGACACAGTTTTGGTTTGCACAGATTAAAAGGAAGGAATCAATCTTCTGCCTGCTACTGCAATAGGCACCTTTCCTCCAAGGACATTATTCCTCACGCTGACATGCATGTGAGATGGTCACAGTATGGATAACACAGAAAGGTCAAACTACACCTAGATAGCATAGTCCAGAGCACAGCAGGAGCCAGGGCTCCCTCAATTATGCTAGCACTGTTTTGTTCGTATGGTGCCAAGAGACCTCAGAAAAGAATTTGACCCCAGATCTCTGTGAAAAGAGATTTCCAAAGAAGCAGCAAGTGAAATTTTCTGTCCAGCTCAGACCTTTCCATGCTCTCACTGACAGTACTACTTAAAATTGAAGCGATTCTCTGCTCTCCTCTCTAATTTTGGTAAAAGGCTGATACTACACAACCACAAAATCTTCCTTTCCCTTGGCCAGAAATTCTGACCTTTTACAGCCTATCTAAAAAAATTTTAAACAATATCTCCGCCCCAGTCCATTGGTCAGTGTGTACAGAAAAGTTTCTTCAATTTTATTTCTGTTTCACTTTCTTAATACTGAGAACTCTCTAACTGTGTTTCAAACAAAGTTTGAGGGTTTTGGGGTTTTTTTTAAAGATTTGGAATCCAAGTAATCACAACATATTTTTTTAAATTTTGGTTTTAGTATTTTGTAAACTCGTGCTTCAGAAACAGGGCTACCTGGAAGTTCCACAGTTGAATGGAAGTCATCAAGTGTGGAGCTGATAAGTAAATGGATCATAATGGTAATGTCTGAATGGCCCACAAATGTCCACAAAACAGATACTGTACAAAACCTTGTCCATGGCAGCCCAGAAGCTCAGGGGGCTCAAGAGTGATGGGCACAGGCCCACGGCAGCTTTCACCTGCTCTGTCCTGCAGCCTGCTCGCAGGTGCTGCCCTGGGTTGGCATACCTAGCAGACACTGGCTGCCCACAGTCATGAGACAGCTGCAGAGTGATGTGACTGAGTGTTTTATACCCTCCTTCAGCAAAAGGAAGCAGCACACAGGAGCTCAGCATCACAGAAATAAGATGAGAAAACAACACTTTGTAGTAATGCATTACTCCATAACTGAGGGATCTGAGACTGACTGTCTTCCTTTCCATGGTATTCCTGTGAAACTTCACTGAAGGGCAATTTTCAGTACAGACAAGTATCAGGTTTCAACTGTTGGAGATCCATCCTAGTTTCAAATTATTGTCTTATACTGCACACAGAGCTATATGAAACAAACACAAGGATATATGATTCAATTGTTCCTGGTGTTTGTTTTGTACTGCCTAAAAGACGCAATGTGAACACGCCAACTGAAGTCTGGAAAACCATCTTCTCCTTCAAGGTTTTTTTTGTTGGTTTTTTTTTTTTCAGA
Source organism: Acropternis orthonyx (assembly GCA_035583155.1). Classification (NCBI taxonomy): domain Eukaryota; kingdom Metazoa; phylum Chordata; class Aves; order Passeriformes; family Rhinocryptidae; genus Acropternis; species Acropternis orthonyx. Next base: position 6,436,421 of record JAWWEU010000034.1, on the reverse strand, counting down.
CTACCTATCTCATCATCACTGAATTTAATTAGTGATTTGAAATTAATGGATTAATGACTTGGAATAAATGGGTTGGAAGTCAGTCATATTTACATCCCTAACCTGAGCTAAAGTGGCTTGTAATTTATGCTTTGTGACTGCTCAGTCTGGCAATATGGATACTAAATTGTATTTGACCAGGAATCTCAAAAGACCCGGAGCCAGCAAAGTCATCTGCTGAAACAGGAAAACCTGCTGAAGTTTCAGTTAGCAGGGAGCTCTGAATAAGTGGCATTTTAGAAGTGACTTGAACAAAGCAGGTGAGTGTGAGCAACAGGCACCCTAATCCCACTACTTACAAGAACAAGAAGAGTATTCCAGCCAAAACTGCATGGGAGTCACTCTAAGATAAGATGACCTAACATAACATTTGTGTCAAATACTGCTTGAGAACCTAATACAGACGCTATACATTGCATGTTAGTTTATGCTTAGTGGAATCAGCAGAGGATTACAGCAAGAGCCTTCCTGCAGCTGCCAGGAGCTGCCAGCTGCACTCTGTGTGTGGCAGAGAAAAACATCATCTCTTCAGAGAGGGTGGAAACCTCAGCTTGTACAGCCAGCCTTAGCATGAGAAATTATTTCATTGCTCTCACCATCAAGCAAACTTAACCAGTTCCTGTCACTCACCACACAGCCCCTGCTGAGGGGAACCTGTTGACTATGAACACAGTGCAATGCTCTCCCACTTAGCTGACTCACTTAAAAAGAATACTCAGAGGAAATGCTTAGAGAGCTCCAGTTGTGTTCTGTAGAAATGGGTGTCACCTGTTTGCTTCTTTCCATGGTATAAATATGCTGGTACGGAACTGAAATAAATTGGTGTTCTATGGAATAGGGCTATAACATGGTTAAAGAAAAAAAAAATTAATCATAGTCTTTACCAGTATTGCTTGTTGCTCTGGAAATAGTCTGCAACGCTGGCTTCCAGATGGGCTCATTCAAACCCCTGCTCGAGAAAAAAAAGAACTCTTTTTAAACAGGAAACATGAATGGTATCCAAAGCATTAGATCTTCATCCTGACCGAAGTGAAGCCAGTAGATAGACGATTTCATTAGTTCAGCCTTTCTGCTTCATTTCACTTCAAAAAAGAACTGGAGAGTCCCTATAACCGGTGTGGAGGAATACGGATCACAGTGTCTTCCCCTGACAGCTGCTGCCTTTGCATAAAAACACTCCAATTAGCATCATCAGCATCCAGTTCATCCAGTGATGTGAGAGCAGAACAATTTTCCTAAAGAGAAGTAAGCAGAAGAGTGGCATTTTACTTTCAAAATCTTAAAATCTGGGGTGTCAAATATTAGAAATGTACAGAGAAGCCAGTAAGGCTGAGAAGTTACAGCCGTTCCAGAGCAGACATTGCCAGGATTCTGCACTATTCAAGGCTTCTTCAAAGATTCACGACACAAATTTCTGGTGCTTAGTAGGGACAGGCTTTTACTAATAGCCAGATTTTCAAGCAGGCAAGGTCTTTCTCATGTCCAGTCAAAGAGACCATCTCTCCCTATAGACCTGATCTGGTTTAAACTTAAAACATCACTGCTACACCACGAGCAATCAAAGTAATTTCTAATTAATTCAGTGTTACACATGATTATAAGGAATTCAGAGTTTCAGTATAACGACTCAGGAGTTTTACACCTATCTCACATTCAGCACACACCTGCATTAATTCAGAAAAAAACTTTTAGAAGTTTAAGATTAACACCAAGCTACTGGAATATGAAAGTCTGAGGTGAACCTCCAAGAGTTCCAGGGAGCCAGAGAGGAGAAAGCCCACACCTCTGTTGCTGTGCGAGGTACTATTGCAGAGGCTTCAGGAGACAGACATTTACTAGCAGGTTTGGTGGCAGCTGCGGGTTCACACAGCCAAGGAGAGCAGTCAGCTGGTTCTAGTCACTGATAATTTGTGTAAACAGAGAATGTCCTCACTATTCCCTGTGCTTCAGCAGTAATCCCAGAGGAAGAGCAGAAATGGCCTTGAAGGGAAGAACTGCCCAGGGCTGACCGGGAAGGCTCTGGTGTTGGTACTTGACAAAGCAAAAGGAAAAATGCCAGCTGAAGGCACAGCTGGCCTTGTGCTGCTCTGCAGGGGGGGACCCCGGGCGTGAATTCAGAACAAACAGCTGAATGACTGAAAAGGCAAAAAACAACGTAAAGAGGAAATCAACAGCAGTGAAACTTTTGTTTAAAGCTGCTCAACAGTAGCACTTATGTAGTTTTTTGTACTTAGGTGGACTGGGACCTAAGGAAGCTTGAGTTTTCAACTGCTTACATCCTGGCATGCACTCTGTGAGGCAAGGTTCAAAGCCAGAAGCAGTTACAAGCCTGGACTAGAATGCGTTTATTACCATACCTCCTACAAATAGCGTGCTCCCCCAACTACTGGCATGAATGAAGGAATGAATGTTGGAAAGCAAATTTCAGATGAAAGTCATAGTAGTGTATGGGCTATACAAAGCCTATTTACCTTTTCATATGTCTAAAGAAGATATAAAATATCAAGTAAAATCATAGACTTCTTCCTAAATCAGAATGCTCAATGTATAATTGCTGAAGTATGTTTTCACATTCTTAGGCTTCTTTACTTTATTAAAAAAAATCAAAAGACACAAGATTGCATGAACCAATGGGGAGACATATCATCAGTTCATCTTGGAAAGACCTCTATGACCCATAGGGAAATGCCACATTTTGAAATATAATCTGACATTAAAATGTCACAAACTGCCTCCACCTCTTGATTAAAGTCACTTTAATCACAGGTTCTAGTTTGTAGTCTGTACAGCACCTTATATGAAACACTATATTGAAGCTCTCTAATTAAGGCCCATCTCTTTCCACTCAGCCCAGAATATGGAGTCTCAAATATGAATTCGATGGTCAAACTTTTATTGCTGCCATGTGATGTCTTGAACAGTCATCACTAACAATTGCTCCATAAACACCTCATGGTACTCAGTTATTGTGAACTGAAATATATCTACTGGTGCTCCCAGATTTTAATCAGCTTGTTCCAGTGAGACTTTAGACCTCATGTTATGCACTAAACAGAAAAACAAGGTGAACCAGAGGAACATAAAAACAAATTGTGAATAGGACCTACTTCAAGGAAAAATATTAAAATAAAATTTTATGTATGGATAACCTGACCTTCCTACTGAACTAATGGTTGTGTGAAGACTGCAGTGAGGCAACTGTATGAACATTTATGTACCTGAATATATTTAAACAGTTATCAATGAGTGAAATTAAAAATACATATTTGGCTTTTTGTAGATGTCTCAAAGGTACATAGTTGTGCAACACAATGGGTGTTTATAAATGTAGCTCTATATAGGGCAGCCCTCCAAACTCAAGAACAAAACTCAGACTTGAAATTCAAATGCAACCAAAAAGTGACTCTTTGGGGATTCAAAAATATTGAAGCCAAAAACGCACAAGCTTTCATCTTGTCATGAAAAGCAGCAGTAAATGATAAATGCAAACCCAGTACACCTTATTTTCAAAACCTGACAAGCCCACAAAACCAGACTTGCAGGAGTGCACTCAATTGCAAAAGCCATCCGTGCTTGTTTGTTCAAAATAGAAACTGTCAATACTTAAGAGCCAACTAGGAGACATCAGTCCAGTGCAGATGGTGCCTAGTATTTATGCAAATGTCACATAGCACAGAGTGGCTGTGCAGAGCTGGCAGGACGGTGTGTGCACCTTTTTGCTTGCACCTTTGGAGTTTGGACATTGCAAACATCGAGCACTTATATTCAAGTAATTTCAGTATTTGTACAGGATCCTTTGCAGAGCTGTAGCTCTGCTACAATTTGAACCAATATGAATTTCAGATAATAGATACTTTAGAACGGAAAAGGGCAGCACACGACCTCGAATTTGCAAAGCAAAGCTCATCAGAATGCTTGGGCTCTGTTGCTGGTTACAGCTTCATTTATGAGAAATTGTGCAGGGTGAAAGTGAAAGGCACATACCAGTTTCTTTTTCTTATCTACAGATATCTCTCCTTTGCCCGTATGTTATCTAGGCTCTTGTAAAGATAATACTGTGATTACTAATAACCCTAATAGGTGTGGGTTAGTTATTTTCGTTTTTGTTGTTTTCATAGATTTTAAGGCAGAGGGAGAAGTGAACAGTTGACCCCACTGTTGACACAGGCCACTGATTTATTTGCATCCTGGTGCCTCTGGCTCTTCCTTTGCTGGGAACTCAGTGGTATTTCAGTCCACTCCAGACCACAAGAGCTTCCATCACTCACCAGTGCAGCTAAGGAGGGTGAAGCACAGTCAGTATTGCATTGATGCAATCTGTTTTACACTCATTTCTGCCAAATCAAATACTTGGGTGAATATCTGAGCGATAGCAAAAGTATTCTCCAGGCCCCTTTTTTTACTTCCATCCAGGCTGGTCAACAACAGTTAACCAAATTGATGAAAGAATTAATAGCTTAGTGCAGACATTTTTCAAATGCAGGTGGGCTGGCCCCAGTCACCCTCCAGTTCCACTGCTCCTCCCTGCTCCTGAATTAAGCATTCAGGTATCTGGGTTAGATTCAGCAACAGAACGTGGATAGAGCTCACAAAATACTTTGGCTGGCCCAGTTAAATAACAGTATATGCTGCTTATAAAGCCAGTGCTTCTCTGTATTCATCACTGATTCTTCTGTCTGAAGGGTATATTCCCTGTTCTGAAGGCCCCACACTGCCTTCTGAAAAATGCTACACACTTTAAGCCTCTGGTATCAGCCCGAGTAATGGTCACTGGCAACATGCAAAAGCAAGACTGGGAGGAACAGTCCTTATTAAAAATATCCCTGAAGTTTACAGCCACTGAAGTGTTCATTTAAATAGTGCAATGGTTTGCTCAAAGCTGGCACTGTTTGATGAACATCCCTTTTGCGTGTGTCTACTTTCCCTTCTGATTCTTATAAATGTCATTGTACTACCCTGGGTTCTGGCTGGACACATGATTGTCTGGAGAAAACACATATTCCAGACAAAGGAAACAGAACTGAAAGTAATGAGAGAATCTTTTTCATTCATCTTTTGATTTGTGCAATAGATAGATACATTTCCTTCTAAAGGCTGCATTTCCCAGCTGTACACTAAAGCTCCCTCCACCAGTACTTCTGCAATCTTCATCACACAGCTGTGGAGCGTTACAAATTGGTAACAAGCAAAGAGTACTTGTAGTCCTAAAAGGAGCAGTGCCGTGAAATTCTTACTCGTGAACCGTGGGAAAAACTTCTGTCCCTGAATTCCAAACAGTTTGCATGTTTTGCAATAGCCTCAAATTATATTTCATGGTTGGTAGTCTTGCACTAAGGTCGGTTAAATTCATGGTACATGAATAGGAAAGAGTATACTGTTGTTTGTTATTTCATCAGAACAGTTACAGAGAGATGCTTTGGGAACAATGCTTCTATCTTTCCCGGCAGCTGTGTCTCAGGCAGGGTCATACTGGACAAGTTTCCATCATCATGTTCAGTCCACTGGTTTTCATTCACACTTTTATATTATCTGTAAATGTCTGAGTATGTAATGCCTCAGCTTAATAGCTCTAAAGCTGTGTCTTTGTGTTGCAGCTCTGTGTAAACGGGAAGACTGCATTTCAGATGGCAAGAAATGAACAGGCTCTGCTTGGAAAGGCCTCTGGAAAGTGGCAGGTTGTATCCTGGGCCAGCCCCAGTCCTCCATCCCACCGAGGCAGGAGGGAACTTCTGCTTCCTTTTCCAGCTTTTACTGAGTGCTCCAGCTTGGCTGGCCACAGCTGGGCCTCTGGAAATACGTTAACTCTGTTCATAGAAGCACAAGAAACCTGTGAAGGTGGCATGAGATGTCTAAGCGTGCCCAAATGCCGCAGGAGGATGGAGTGCTCCTTCTGTTGCAGAGCTGTCTCGGATTACCTACTGCCTGGGACTGAAGTACCTCCTGCTACCTTTTTGCCCCCTTCCTCTCTTCTTCCTTCGGTGTGCACAGAGCCTCTAATAAAGACCCTCTAACAAACCCTTCTCGTTCAGAAGGAAAGGGAACTCTTCACTGCACTGCAATTACAGAGACAGATTACTTCCACCTGGGAAGTAACACAGCTGCATTTCATCAGCCAGGAGATGTTGCATAGGCACAAAATGATGTTGCATACACAAGAACTGACACAACTTGTATTTAACCCCCTACGCTGTGAGTGAAGAGGTTGGGCATCTATTTCCAAACATGGGCAGGGTTCTCTAAATTCTCTAGAACTCAGGGCTATTTAGACTTCTTTCTAGTCTAAACCTGGTTTTAATTTTAATTAACATTTGTTTAACATTTTTAACTTTAATTAACATTTAATTATAATTCATTTGGCTACTGCAGCTAAGACTGAATACTCATTTAACCACACCGAGATATGTGCTGTACTTACAGTCTATTCTAGGAAACTTTAATTAGTTCATGTTTTTATCTGAAATAAAATTACATTTTTTAAAAAAAGTATTTTTTAACATAATATACCAATTCAATATGGTTTTTCTTCACTCAGTGTTGCTACAGTTTGGTTTTTATGGAACAACTGTCACTATTTTATCAAACTGAATGAAATAATAGAGGTTTGAAATAGTTCTCATCCCTTCAGACTTCATTAGAGACACTTTCTTCAAAGGGGTACCATAATTTTTAGATCTCATCAGTTTGATCCAACAGTTTGCTAGTGAGATCTTTTGTGGGAATGTGGGTGCTTCGGGCTTAAATATGGGAAATTCAGGCTCAAACTCCTTTCTGGCATAGAGGGCTCAAGGACATGCCTGTCAAGCTAATTTTGAAATTATGACTTCACACCACAAGCATGTAGAAGGAAACGGTCTCTGGTCTTCCTGTGAATTTGCTTTAGCTCACAGAAAGGTCTTCAAGGTACATTGACCTCAGAAAGAATGGCACTTGCCTTTAAGCCTGCAAACTGGGGCAATGATTTGAGAGAGGCGAGCCACTGAATTCTGTCTCAGCCTCAAATACCACTTACGTAGCTTATCTAATAACTGTTTAATGTACATTATGTAACAGCACTTAGAGAGTCACCAGAAGGCAGTGTGTCCCACTCACAGGTGACTGCTCTAGCTGTTAAGCTCCAGGTCTCTCTTGGCTAACAAACACTCCTCATTCCCTCTCATTGAGAGGAGACAGCTATTTACTAGTTGGGACAACTTCCAGCAAAGGGAGAAACTGAAGTTTCACTGTCCTCTTGCCAAGCAGGGACACAAATCTCCCTTTTCCACATACTGAAGAGTCTTCTAAGTACTAATCTGCTGCTCCAGCAATGCTCTCCTGGCTTGCTCCATTTTTGAAGGATTGTCATTCTTCAAAGATCAATTTTTGAACAAGCTCAAGAGAGGGAAAAGCTTCAGACGTATGTCTATAGGCAATAGTTCCTTAATGGCTGCTTGCATGGAATAGTGGCTGCTTTGGATCTCCTTCCAAAGAAACTCAGTGCTCTCAGTGTGCACCACAGAGGATCATAAACGGGTCCAACACTTTATCTCAGGAAGTTCCAGCTTTTGTTGGGCAATGCTCAGTGTCGTGACACACTTCTTTTTTGGCTTTTAGCCTAATTAGCTAGTGCAAAGTCACCAGGCAGTCTATTTCAGAGCAGGGCTGAAATCCATGCTGGGCCTGTTTCCTGATCTGTAAATGTAAAGCTGGTTCTTGCAAAAGACTTTGTGATAGATAAATGATGAGCATGGCTTAATCAGCATGTAGTATTGTTGTTCATCCAGCAAGCTGCTCTTGTCACACTTGAGAGACAAGCAAAGCAGGTCTTTGCAGTTTGAATTGCCTTGGAAAAACATGTGAGCTTCTCAGAGTCAGGCTTTTACTATTTCCTGTATAGGAATATTATGCAAGTTCACTCTGTGTGCAATGATCCCTGGCAAAAGATGTAAATAATACATCAGCGGTATAGTGGGTGGTGAAGAGGGTGGACACTACTGAAAATAACTTGGGTGATAATCAATTGAGAAGATGCGTTTTCAACACAGTGACTGTGTGGAAGAATTTGAAAACGCAGCAATCATCCTGACTCTTCTCTAAAGCTCAGCTCATGACAGATAATGACAGATAATAAGAGGAAGATAGTTAAGATCTTGTGAACTCTCAGCCTGTAATTACTTGCACAGTAATAAGCTGGAATGCTTTCACTAGATGTCTTCAGCATGTAGGGATGAAAACATGGTTTTCCCTCCAGCAGAGGGGGCTTGGCAGTAAGTTTTCTAAACAAACCCAAATGATTTCCTTGGAAATTGAGTAATACTAAAATTAAACTGAATTTTGTAGGAACTTGCATAGTGTTATAGGTAAAAACAGAACTTCTTCCAAACAAAGCATTCAAATATAAACAGACAAATTCAAACTGAGTGTTGTTCTGGCTATCTTTGTTTCCCTTATTGTTCAGTGTGGTTTTTCTATTTTATCAGAAAGCCCTTGCAATTATAACTGATAGGCACAGTGTGTAAGTAAAGAAGTTTTTTCTCCTAATTCCTTTGAAAAGCTGAGTCCAAGTTCCTGTTAAATCTGTCCCTGTAAACTACTTCACTAAGTGTACAAGAGAAAAACAGAGAAGACACTGAGGTACAGTCCTGGTGGAAAGTTTTCCAAGGCACAACAAAGCTGTGTATACAAAGGCAGGACATGTCCTCTGAGTAGTCCAGTAGTTTACACCACAGTTATTTAATTATTTGAGGCCAGTTTGTAGTTTTAAACAATTAACATAAATCTGGATGGCCAAAAGAGACACTGGCAACCTCACAGTATGGGTGAGACCAAAATCATGGATGTAGTCCAAGGTGGTGGTGTACAAAAGCACATTTAAAGCTAATGTTTAGTGTTAAGTTGCACACAGTGTTACATAAAGACAAAAGAGTGGCACAAATTTCTCTTCAAATTAAAACAGGCTGGCTAGTCTTCTGGTAAATTTCTCTTTCTCAAAGTTAATTGGATTTGTCCCCCAAGAACTGTTTCCTTGCTCGATTTCAACTCACATAGAGGAAAAGTACAGGCAGGTGCATTTGAATACCAAGGAATTATATGCTCTTTATTACTTCTGATGAATAATTTTACTCCACATGTGAGCACTTGAATAGCACTGCTCAGTGCTGTTCAAACCTGATTCTTTTATTTCTAATGAGAACTAGCTCCCAATTTTAATGACAGATTCTGGTAAATGTAATTATTTTCACCTCTGTGGCTCCAGCTTCTGGTGAAGGAAGTATTGAAAATAATGATGCAGTAGAGTAACTCAAAATGAAATTCATGCCAGATGTAGCAGAGGGTGCAAATGAGTCACCGTGGCCAGTAAGGGTGCAGCACTTTTGCTCCCTGACGTGGGCACAGGCTGTCCTGTCACAGCCACAGCCAGCAGTCCCCTCGCAGGATGCTGAGGTGCATCACGGCCTGGGCTCTGCCTCCTCACTGCCCTCACTGGTCACTCTGGTGAGCTCTTCTCAGAAGGCCGGATCTCAGCACCCCCCCTGTGTTTGTGGGGTACAAGTGTCACCACCCACAGAGCCCCCCTAATTTTCCTTAAGTACTAATATACTTTAAAAAGGAGTATGTGGGGGTGGAGGAGGAGGAGGAGGAGGAGGAGAGTTCTGGCCACCTGGTGAAATAAAATTATCATTTAATGTGGATATCAGATTGTCTGTTAAACCTATTTGGAAGTGGATGTACTACGGACTGATACGCTATTTCTGGTAACAAAAAAAGGGATTTACAGCAGTTCATTGGGAGGAGGTGGGATGTGGCAGGTCACTGATTGTCCTCAGACCCCAAACCAGGATCCCATTTAATGACACCTGCTCTAATGGCTGATTAGCCCCAGCCCCTCCTGCCTTTGAGTCCCCTCATTCATACCACATCTCCAACACTTCCACCCACTGATATCAGTTCCCCCAGTCTTTGGGACCCAGTGTCCTCCACATCCCTTACCCCACTTCTCCAAACCCATTCCAAAACCATTCTGTCCTCTCTAGAGCTGTCTTTCTTCTCACAAAATTAAAATAGCCACACCAGAGCATCCCCTCCCTTTCTGACCAATCCCGGTCTACAGTCCTTCTTGGGTTTCTGCCTGCCTGGAATCACTGCAGAGCTGCCTTCTCACAACCCTTGGGCACTCCGAGCACTGCCCCTGCCTTTTGGTTCCAGTGCCAGGTCCCCAGTGCCACCCACCCCTGGGTTCCCTCTGGGCTCTGCAGCAATCTGAGCTCCTTCCTGCCATCAGCTCCTTGGATATCCCTTCCTTGGGTGCACTTTGTGAAAACCCTGACTCCTGCTTTTCACATGGGAGGATTTCAAAACACACCAAGTCCCCCCACCATTCGCCTCTGTCAGAGCAGCAAAAGGGATTTGGCTGAGGGAAAGCAACTGGGTGTCTTTCATAAAGCAGTGCCCTGCTGTGGGGGGCACCGGAAGGGATTGAGGAAAAGAGAAGAAAGGTGGGCAGTTATGGGAATTTGCAAGGAAAAAAGAATCTACTTAGATGTTAACGACTTGAGTCAGAATACAAGGAGGCTGAACTTCCCAGAAAGGAAGTTCACTAACAAGGAACCACAGATAACCTTCAGATACTAAACTGAAGGCTCTGGAGAAAGTAGACTTAATTCTCAGAAGGAAAAAAAATCCCAAACCTGTACAAAGTATACTTAATATAACATACAGAAAGAAAGCAAAAGACAAGAGCATACTGAAACTAAAAGAGGTATTAAACAGAAATTAAAGGGTCAATTAGAAAACATTGGGCTGGAAAGCAGAAAAAAAAGGCCCAGAGTGGAGTAAATTTTAAACCTGAGACATTGGGATTTGTTCTCACAGAGAAAGGTCAGATGGGGGCAAACTTCCAGCAGTATTATAGAAGCAGCCAATAAGGAGTTAGCTGGGGCTAGCACAGAGGGATTACAATAAATTTAAATTTAAAAAAAAAACCAAAAACAAAACAGGGAAAAGGACTGTGAACTGGAAGGGAGGAGACAGGCTAAAAATGAAAGAGAAAAGAAAGAAGCAGCAGAATAAATATTGTATGGGATAAAGAGGAAAAAAGAACAGAACAGCCCGTTCCAGGTCAGCTCTCAGAAACCTGCAGATCTCCCCAGCCTGTTTTATTAATTGCCAGTGCCAAGTTTAAAGCTGTGTACGTACAGAACTTTTCAGGTGGAAAGGCAACTGTCTGCAAATTCAAAATGGACCGAGAAAAGGATTATCTCAGTGGCAAAGGGTGTTCCAAAACTATGAGCCCAGAGGAGTAAAATGACATCTGACAGCTTCAGACATAAAATATTCTAGGGCAAGTGTGATGCTGCTGACCTAAAAACTACTAGACATTGCTGCTGCTGTTATTTTAACAAGGGCATAGCTTCTTACAGCTCAGTTCATCTTTCCAAAGGTGTTAATTCCAGCTGTAGGGACATTAGAAAATGTATTATGAGCAAATATGTAATTGTTTCCCTTCCATTCAGCATATTTACACACATACTCTTCAAAATAAATTAAAAAAAAAAAAAAAGGTAATTCCTGAGTATTATAATTGTAAACATCTGTAATGCTGGATCACAGGATCACATTCTTGCACATAAAATCAAAGCAACAATAATATGATTTTTAGGCCATCAAGAGATGCAGGTAAGAGAGTAGTTAAAGTACGTGAATGTAATTCCCAAGAACTTTCACATGAAAGATCCAAGCAGACAGATCATTTTGCAGGTCGTTGATAATCAGATAAGAAGTCTGAACAGTCTTGTTGGGTCTAGGTAAGATCATTACCTTAGGACAACAAAAAATAATGGGTCATATCGTCAGTCCAGGGATGAATGGAGCCCCTCTTGGTACGGTGCAAAAAGAGAAGTAAAACTACCCAACTAATAAAGGGTGTCTGCACTGAGTTCCCAGTGACTGCAACGGCTGAGTCACAGTGGGTTCTTGGACACGCAGGGGAGTTTTAGCAGGAAACCGCCTACCACTTTATTTACAGCTCTTCTTCAGTATGCCATTCGACTCAGCTCGGTAGGTGATTTTATCACTCTACATGTTGTGGATGCATCTGCACAGAGACACTTTCCAAAAGGCCACATATGTTTAGCGTTGGTTTTTCATGAGGTTTCTCTATATTCACTTCAGATGGAATAAATACTGCCCCTTCTACTCTTCTGCCTCCTTTTCTCCATCCACTCGGATTTGTCTGAGTCATCCCTGACCTGCACACATGCTTTGCACTGCTCAACTCATCTGTTTAGAAACCAGCATGCTGTCAGTGAGCACATGCTTTGTGAGCACAGGCAGTACAGTAGCACAAAAGCACTTCAAAATGTGAGCAATTCTGGTGTCTCATCATTAGTTTTAAGTAAAGCAGGAGCTCAAAGGTCCAGAAAGGCAGAGGGAACCACAGTGCTGCCAGCCTATCCTGCCTCATCTCAGTGATCTCCACATTAAGCACCTGGTAGAGTCCTGCTCTCCCACATTCAGGACATTATCTTTCTGGCAATTAACATAAGTAAAACAACAGTAAGTTTGTATAAAACATCCTGGAATGCTAGAAAGGTTTCTTCTTTGTAAAATACAGATTTCTCTATAGGAATCCATGTTAAAAAATACAATTGTTTGCAAATTCCAACCCTTAAAATTGAGACAGGACCTTCCTTGCCTTTCCTGCCAGTTCTGTCCTAGTTTTGTGAGAGTTGAGATTGCACCTTTCCCCAGCAGTCCTGTGTCACTCGGTGCACAAACGTGTGAGTGGGCAGATTGCAGGTTGCATATGCAAATGTAAATCTGATATTGCCCAGTTTTTCAGTTGTTGGCTTTGTAACCACATGAAATCGGTGCAGTGTGTGCATCAGTGTACGGGTTGGGAGGAAGGCTGTGGTCTCTGCTGTACTGAAGTTCAAACTGCTAATTAGGAGAACAGAAGAGGAAATGGGGTAATGTTTCTCTGGAAGAGCGATGGGGTCTCATGACTTCACCAAAATCCCATTTTCAGAGGGGAATGGCTACTAAATCCCCAGTGATGAGGACTTGTCTCCAGCCATGGAGGGCTCCTCGGTGCAGTAAACCCAGCAGAGAACAACACCACGACACACACCCTCCCAAATCTGCTTCTGCCTGTGAAGGCATCTGTCATATTTCCCCACCCCTCAAAAGAGGGCTGGGAGGAGATAAGGGAAGAAACATAAACCCAAGAAAATGCTTCTGTTGGACCCCTTTCTGTCTGCATATGTATGCAGATAAGTTTATGCAAATTAGAACAGGACTTCTGGGAAGTTGGCAGTGACATTGTCAGTGTCTCAAGGTCTGAGTAAAGTTAAGAGAGGAAAGCCTCCTGAAGCTGTTTCTAAAATAACCAGTAAAAACACGCAGCTCATCCAGTAAAAAACCTCTTTGACAATCTACACTGGCAGCTTCAGACATGCAGGATCAGTTTTTCCTTTTTGTGTTCCACAAAACTCTGCTTGTTGGTCATTTTTGAAAGCCACATTCAGCTTTAGCCCTGCCTTTCAAGTACACATTTGAGAGCTCATCATATGGAGAGCAGAGATAGGATGCTGCATGAATCATGAGAGATGGTCTATTTGCCAAAGCTTTGTAGGCTGTACCATTCTTGGTATTTTATGCAGCAAGCCTGTCACATGAAGAGGATTCATAAGTGATCTGAAACAACTCAATGAGTGCAACTCCGTAACAACCAATGGGTTTACCTCCCCAGTCTGAGTCTAGTGTTTCCCTCTCCCCCCAGATCACACCCCTCCTACTCTTCTACCACCATGACAACCATGTGTTTGGCACAAAATGAACAGAAGAGAACCACACTCAGATCTGCCTGCCACCTGCTAGTGGAAACTGGAAATTGACTGGAATTCATGGAACTGGAGGCAGGTCACACACATTACACCCTTGATATCACAATTTATCTGCACAGTTGATATATTACAGTTTCATATATGTTGTTCAGTTTCCCTGAAATTAACCTTTGGGAAAAAAAAAAAGAGAAAAAAGAAGAAAAACCCACAGCCTTTCAGGGGGGGATCAGAAACCAATTTCAGGAAACATTACCAACTTTGATGGTAAATGCAGCCACTGAGAGTAAATGTATTCTTGTGTGTGTGCATGTATTGGACTAAGTTTTTTATTGAATTTCATAGAAACAGAGTGAAACAGCAGAGGAAAAGTCTGGAATGCTATGCAACTTACTGCTGGAATAACACATTGCTATATACTGCACACTTATCAGTGGTGAGCTATTTTTAGTACGGTCCATGAGCAAGTAAGAAGTGAGGATGGTTTTTTTTCCAGTGCTTGACCAGCCCTGACTCCCAGAACCCTCCAGTGCAGGGATCTCTTGGCATTGCTCCCCCGGCACAGCCCTGCCCTGGGCTCCCCTGGTCTGGGGCCCAGTGGTCAGTGACTGTATGGGGGAAAATGGGACACTGGGAAAGAAAAGATAGAATATGCAAGGAATAAAAAGCCAGAATTAAACTGGAGGAGTTAGGCAGTATCTTTTCAGCTAATTCAAAATTTGTAACACAAATGTATGCAGAAGACAGTTTTGAATATCTTTGTCTTTAATCTCTTCAAAACCAGGCTGTTTTTAGCAGTGAAGCTAAGGTCTGGACCCTGCTGCTCTCTTCTGGGTGCAATCCTGCTTTTCCATTTTACTAAAGACATCTACTTGGAGATCTTTGCCCAGCTGTCACTTGCAGCATTTTGGACACAGAAGTCAAGCCTAACGTGAAGTCATATTTGCATCCTGCTATAGCCACGGCATATCCATCACATTCCTATTAAAGCACCAGCACAAGCTGCAGAACAAAATGTTCATCTTGCACAACAACAACAACAAAAAATCCTGAGAAACTTCCTAAGAATACAGACACTGTAGTATTGTTCTTATGTTTATATGCTACTGTAACAGCAAGTCTTCGGAAGGGCTCTCATGAAACTCCTGCCAGAAGAGCAAAGAAATCTAACCTCACTACAGATCCAAAGCATGCTCTGTAATTATGGCGTTGGGAAGATACTGGAGCATTTTTAGCATGCCCAGGAATTCTGGGTGCCTGGCAGGCCTCTGAAGCCCAGCAAACCTCAGAATGTGCAGGACCTTGTCTGTAGCTGCTCCACCTTTGCCATGGGCAAGGCACAGCACTGTATGAGCATTACAAATGGGCTGACTAACTGCAAAATCCATACTCCCTCTTAGTTTTTTAACCTTTCCATATAGACTTAGGGAGAGAGGGTATAAACCTATTTATATGGGAAATCATGAGAGAGAGAGAGAGCTCAGCATTTAAATGCATATTCGTCAGTGTATTGGCATTCCTTGCTAGTACTGTAGAAGTGCTTAATTTCATCTGTTTGCCTATGAAAGTTCTTGAGGGAAAAAGCCCCAACACTTGGCACGTGAAGGATTATATCTGCTTTTTCTTGACAAGACCCAGCTAATCTAAATTTTTAAACTGGTGATTAGAGAAATCTAATTATGGAACTTCAGCTTAGGTATATACTAAATCAGCAATCATCTGAAGGCTGCAGTAATTTATGTTGGATGAGGTTGTAATGCCAGGAATATACAGATCATTTTGTTTAGAGGTAAACCCAGAAAGCCACAGGAACAGTTTTGGTACTGCTGCAAAAACTGGGAGGTTACTCAGTCTGTACTCCAATGGTGTAAGACAGAGCCAGAACAGGACAGATGGAGTAGGGAACTAAAGAGAAGTACCAATTTAAACTGCTCACCTGTAACAGCTCCACTCACCTTCCCGAAAGGTTTTTCTGTGAGTAAAGTTGTATTAGAATTACTTGCGGTTTGAGGTCATCACATGTCACTACTCAGACGCCCAAAAAGTTCTTGAAGGTCACCTTGGCAAGCTCAGTTCAATTTATGTGACTAAGTTTAAGGCTTCCTCTGGACTCATCAGTTTGCCAGTATTTTATTTTGACCTGAAATAGACCTGCAATTGGAACACAGCATAGCATGCCAGTCTAAGATAAGTGACAGTGACACTTCTCACAGTCACAGGGACAAAGTGGCCCTTAAAAGGTGAATCACAGCAAACCTCCCTACAACAGCAACTCAGCGAGGTATCTCCAGAACTCCTGCAGGAAATCCACCAGGCTGGGCACTCTTCCCACTTTCATATTCTTAATTGCCTAATTTACTGTTAGTGGACATCAAGGCCTGCATGCAAAGCTACACTAATTTTACATAATGTAATACTTCTTCTTAATTATTCCAAAAGTGTGTGTGGTGAGGTCTGTATCTAACTAATGTAGATCTTTCTAAAATTAGGGAATGCTTCAGTAACATCATTAGATGATGTTTCCAATTTACCACTTTAACAACAGATGCCAAAAGTCTACATTTAAAGGACTTTTTACCTCATGTCAGAAATTGTTAGCTTATTCCTAGAAATGTTCCTGGAGTTGGAATATGGTGAAGCTAATCTATTCTGAACACAGCTTGTTGAGTTCACATGTGAAATTGGCTGAGGTTTGCAATAAATCTGGAGAGGGAAAATGTCTGAAGAAAAAAATCCAATTCTTTTTCCAAAAGAGCAATTATGGTGGGGTCCTTTTCTTTTCTTTGCAGGTGAGGAATTAATATTTGTACTCTGAAGAAAACGGTTAACCCATCCATCAGAACCTATCCTTCCTCCAGGGACAGGGGAGGAACAGAAATCTGGATAATTTCTCAATACTTTGAAAACTTGGACATTAAAATTCATGTTAGATATTTCTTGCCTAATCTTTGCAGACACATGTTACACAACTAACCAAGACCATAAGACAATAATAAAACCCACATAGGATCCATCTGTACAGTAGAATAAAAGGTGCATGTCAGTAGTTTCCATTTGTTGGGTGCAGGAGTTATTACACACTGCAGGACCTAATATATTCCATCATCATAAGAGTCTGGTGGTTTATGATTTGAGATGAGACTGCAACTGGAAAAAAGATTTGTCAATTAAGATAGATTACAATCACAGTAGAAATACAGAGGTGAGGATATCATGCCCATGAAAGATATTTTCTCAAGGCTGAGTATTAATAGTGATTTATTCAGTTTTAGTTCATCCAGGCTTGATGGCTTCAAGTACTGGAAGTTCAACCAAGTAATCTGAAAGTGTCTCAGTGAATTGTGAAAGAAATAAGGCTGTCCACCTGGATCTGGATGAGAAGCTGCAAGACACTGCTATGCCACCACCTTCTGATTTCTCAACTTCCTATATGCTACTTCTGTGTCTGTAGCAGCACTGTGTCAGTCTTTGTTCACTTTAAAAACAAGACCAGTGTTTTCCTTTTAATTGTGAAAACCAAAGGTGAGAGAACACTTGAGTAATTTCTTCCCCCTCACCCCAAACATAAAAATCTCATGTGTTGATTACAGGCACGAATAAAATACATTAGAAACTGATTGCACAAACCTTGACTTACTTCAGTGGAAGCTCAGCATTTGCCTGTGGTTTGAATAGACAGACTCATGGGAGCACCAGAACGAGCACCAAAACTGCCCACCTGCAGCAGCAAATGAAAATTAGTAGCCATGTAAACTATTCAGGACAAGCTAAACAGGCACTGTAAAGAAAGACAAGTGGTGAAAAATGCCTGTAAGAATGGGAAACTATAACAGGAGAGAGTAAAGATACCATTAAAATAGTAATAAAGACACACTGGAGATCTTTTTGGAGCATTAATTGATGTTTTGCTTGGTATCCTGAAGCTTCCCACTCAAAAATAAATTTTCCCCAAAGCTTTACAACCTCTCCTGTGCACTCTTTACAGTCAGAATCCCCTTTCTGTATTTCATGGATCTGTAACTGCCTGAGGACCCTTAACTGCATGTACAAACAGGAACCTGGGCTCCAAAACCACAGCACAGCTCAGCATCAGTCCTGTGCCACATTAGCACTCTTCTTTCATGGGCTGGGCATCTGAAAAGATGTTGAGAACAGGGAGCTGGAGAAACAAAACCCGTGACTTCAGGCAAGGGAGAGAGCTGGGGCAGCAAGGCAGGCAGCGGAAAGGGAGCAGAGGTCTGTACTGGCTCGGTTTGGAAAGGATCACTCAGACTGGAATAAAATTAGCAACTGGCTCTGAAATTCAAAGTCGATGTTCCTCCAGCCAGCACTGAAACCTCTGTAGTCCAGTAAGTGTATCTGGAAGCCAAACTAGCTTCATATGCTCCTGCTTTAACATATTCAGCCCAGTATTTATAGCTGCAGTTCCCCTGAACAGCACTCTGCTATCTCTGGAATTATTGCCAGCATTGTGTTTAGGGATCACAAATTTCCTTCATCATCTGTGGAGTATGTACATACAGACACGCATCCATATAATCCATTGTCATATGGGTGAAGAAACCACCAGAAAGCAGGCTACCCTTTCACAGTACTTTTACCAACAGTTTGAGACTTTCCTTTTTTTCCCCCACTCAGCTAATTACCCAGAAGGATGTCTAAACTACTGAGATGTAGAAAGCCCAAACCACATTTTTGTGTGGTTAACTGCTCGGCATTTGAATTCATGAGACTAATGCAAATCTTGATTTGACTTGGATAATATCAACAAAGAGCTTCCACTGAAACATCAGACAGGACCCATTTAGTCTGGGCTCGGGGAAATCGGCATTAACTACCCCTGAAAAAGTAACTAAAATAAAGAATTCCAGAATAGCCAGTTTAGAAAGAAACTTCCCTCATAGCCTCATACAGTTAATTTATTGCTTATTTGAAATATAGCAGTTTGTATCTCTCACAGTGAAATATTTCAGACAGCATGTACTATTCAAAGGAATTTACGGGAGGGAGAGGCTCAGCTGTTACTCAGTTTTAGTACACAATTAAGCTTAATTTGCTTAACTTCCAAAACCCAGAGTTTTTCATTCTAGCCAGTAGACATGTGCACTTTCTAACAACTGATACAGCAATCCTTTTCAGAAGACAAACCCACTAATTCCTATTATCCATCATAGCTGGATGGGATCTGACTTGTACATTCTCTGCAGAACAGCACAAATTGCAGTTCAGGCAGAATTTATTAATTCTGTACTAGCTGGCCAACCCTTGTCTAGGTAGAGGCATGATGCTTATCAAGGCTTGATAACAAACTGGTGACATCCTCAAAATGCATTTTGTTCTTGGCATAGTGACGTGTGTGCTGTGACTGACAACTGTGCCAGACACACATTGTTCTTCAGTGATACGTAGCATGATAACTAATATCAATGTGAGGTGAGTCATCTTTGTAGGCATTTTATCTGGAAGAACTGACTAAAAGGATAAGAGGATGAGCTGTATTCCTCAGGCCCACTTCATTATCTCTTAAACTTACAAAATGGTAGAATGGATGGTATGGAATTGGGAGTTGTGTGAGGAAATGTCTAGTCACAACAGTTACACTTTTTGGACATGTCCCATTTAAATGCATCAGAGTCTGACCCTAAAACCTAATGAGAGTGGGTGACAGAGGTTCACACTTTGCTCAGTGCTGCTGGTTTCACTGCATCTGAAAGCAGACTCAGAGACAGTGTGGTGCCTAGTTTACTTGCAAAATCAAAGAATTCCGATTTCAAGAGTTTCGTTTAAATGAAAATTCAGATTCTGGAGAAGAAAACAAAACCCACTAAAACAGGAAGGATGGTATTGTGGTTAAGTTTCTAGTACAGGGCTCTGAAGACCTGAATTATGCTCCATTCCTAGCCCTTCTGCAGACTATCTCGCTCTGTGACTTCAAGAAAATCACTGAATCTCTTGGCACTTCAGTTCCCCTTTTCTCAAGATGATGTTGGTGATTCAATCAGTTTAGATAATGAGCACATTCACACAAGAGCCACCATTTACAATATCAGCACAAGAGAAGCTCTAACCTCAAAACACTAATAGAAAAATATGTGACCCTGTTAGTAATTCCATATTAAATTCCCACACTGATCACCCACTCACTAAACAAAACTCTAAAAAACATGCTATTTCACAGACACATTAGCCGGCCAATTAATCCAGATTCATAACAGAATCAGTGCCTGCTTCTACTCTCAAAAGTTAGGAAAAGGCTAAAATGGGGATTGCCTGCTGATTTTCTAAGCCTTGCAGGGTTTTGATTTTTTTTTCTCCCCCCAGAAGGCTGTCCCTGCAGTAGGGATGAATTCAGCAGGGTGTGGAGTGCCACATAATGGAATTTATACGGGGGAATACCATACCTGGTATCAGAACCTCCTCCCTCTTGGTGGTTTCACAGGGTGGGGAAAGGCTTGGGGCACAAATAAAGGAAACTGTGTCTGCATTACACTGCTGCCAGTAGGGATGAAAGTGTGGGTTTTGGAAAACAAACTAACCAACATTTACTTTATGCATTAACCAGCATTTACTTTCCTGCCCCAGGAAACAAGGGAGAAAGGAAGATGGGATAATGTCTCCCAATAATCTTCTTTCTCCCCAGACTGCTTTGCTTTTCTGAGACTGTCAGCAGGGAAGAAAGGGAACACAATTTGTTTCTCCACGTGAAAAGGTACTTTGTGAAGAAGAGAAAAATAAGTATTTCACACAGAAGGCTTTACTTACCAAACTGCTCATTAAGCTGAGTGACAGAGCACAGAACACATTCATCTGAAGTGGCAGCAGTGCTTTCAACTTGTCCTTTCTAGATACCTTTCTCCGTGTGCTCTGTCCAGCAGCCCTGCACCGGTTCCAAATTTCTGCAGTGCCCTCTACCGGGTACCATCACTATCCAACCCTGCTGGCGTGGAGCTCTTCCCAACGCACACACCGTAGGGGTTTCAAGTCGAGGGAGAGAATGTAAGAAAGGAGAATGGATGGGAATGGGGGGTTGCAAAAATGAAACACGAATGGGTAAAAATTGAAGATATCCCAAGAAAGCTCAATTTGTGGGACGTCTAAAACCCCAGCTCTTCCTGTCACAAAAGCTTCACTCACTGTGCAAGGCTCCTTCATGTATTACAGCTGATGCCTACTTGTCCTGGGTACACCTTTCTAAGGCACTTTACGGGGCACCCCGGACCACTCTCACTATGATTCACACAGAGATGGTGTCTAACTCCATAAGCAGCAGCCTGACACACTTGGCTTTTGGTGTCCAAGCTGGCAGGTTCACTCCATCACTGTCCTCAGCAACTGGGAGTTCACTTAACCACTCGAGCCTTGCAACTAAGTATTATTACCACATTCTTGCTGAATGAAGACGATTTTTTGGACAGAGCCTTTATCAGCTGCACTACTCAGTACATGGCAGACAGACTGCATGTGCACCTGCAGGATCTTTCTTTCCCCTGTGATCTTACAAAACTAAGAATTACATGAGAATGAAACAGCTTTCCTGGCACATCTACAGCAGCCTTCAGCCAGCTCCATCTCTTGTGAGAAACAGGCACACCACGGTGCTGCACCACAGCCATGCTGTGCTCCAGCTGAAAGCCACAGAGAT
Source organism: Acropternis orthonyx (assembly GCA_035583155.1). NCBI lineage: Eukaryota > Metazoa > Chordata > Aves > Passeriformes > Rhinocryptidae > Acropternis > Acropternis orthonyx. Next base: position 6,414,923 of record JAWWEU010000034.1, on the reverse strand, counting down.
GGCAGGAGCCGAGGGTGCAGCAGCAGGGAGGGAGCTGGGCTGGGCACCTTGGGGGACTAGGGAGGAGTTAGAGGAGCTGAGCTGTACTTTTGGCTCTGATTTACATTATCATGACAGAATGAAGGACTTCAAAACCCTTTTCTTTGAAGGGTGGAGGGGAGGAAGGGGACTCTGCTTTGCCTAAGTAGACTTTAACTGTTAAGGGCAAGGCCTGGTTGTACTACCTGTCTGAATATAAATATCAAACCAGCCATTGAATCTGCTCACAGCATGGAGCTCACTATGCCAAAGCAAAGAGTGGCAAAACACTTCTCACTATTGCATGTTCAAATTCTAAAGTTTCAGTTCCACCATTCCTTCATGCTTTTGTTTTACACAGAACAGCAGATGAGTTTCCCCCAGCTGCTTATGCTAAACCTTGATTAAAGTTCTGTTGCACAAAAATTGTTTGAGAGAGGATTCTGAGTACAAAGTGAATCTCTGTGCCCAGTCTTAAAATTAATGGCAAACTCTGTTTCTCCAAATTCATGACAACTGTACTCTTGCATGACAGAATTAAGCAGTAAACCTTAGTGGATAAAGCATCATCAGTAATTTTCAGGTTCACCTATTGTACTCTGGCTGCACATCAGTGTAAGGTGCTGTATTGCCATTGGGTTAAGTCAGCCTGTGACCACACTAGATTTTGAAAAGAATACTCAGTATCAAAGCAGGAAATACATTCCCTCAACCTCATCACAAAGGACAACTCATAAGGCCTTGCCAGCCCCTCTTCCCTTAAATCATTTGACAGAGATGTTTCCTTTTTTTTGTCATAAAACATCACGTTGACTGCAGGGAAACTTCTTGGCCTTTTATTGGTTACTGGTTTGGTACCTGAGATTTCAAATGTCCATCTGGGTGCACAGAACAGCATCCCAAGTTTCCTGCACTGGCTGCTGGCAAGGTTACAAATACAGCTGGGATTTGAACTTTTGACTCTGATTACCCTGTAGAAAACCCCAGGGAATTCACTGCTCAAACCTCAGTGAAGCATTTTTACAGACCTCTCAATAGAAGGATCATAGGCTTCTCTGAATGCTTTTCTCACTTTAAAATTATTATTGGTCTAATTTTTTGCCCTTGGATATTTAAGTTGCACATTAAGTCCTCTCACCTGTTCTGTTCATGCTGACCTGTTAGCTCTGAGGAGAGCAGCTACCTTCACATTAAAACTTCCCACACTGGTTGCTTACTTGCTTTTCTTGGCATTCCCCAAGCTGTGTTTGGAGCTGGCTGCCAGTCAGAGCCTCATCCATAACCAGCCTCCAGTGTCCCCTCTCCTCCCCGGGGCCTCAGAGCGCTCCCCGTGCTAGGGATTACCCCGCACCACCTCCCGCCGGGACCGCCTGACCGGGAAATAAATAAAAAAAGAATTGTACACCCAGACGTAGTGGGACATGAGAAGGGGTCACCCGGGGACGGGGGCCAGCACCGGCGGCGGGGCGGGAATTCTCTGCAGCGGCGGTACCGCTGGCTCCCGGCCACCGAGAAGGAGACTCGCCGGGAAAGGAAAGTGTAGTAGGCCACGTGTTTTCCGAGAAGCCGAGGGGAGGAGCCGAGCGAGCCCTTCGCCGCCGCGTTAAATAGAAAGCAGCGGCGATGCGCGGTGCCAGAGCGCTGGAGCAGCCGCTGCTCGCCCGCCCCGCGGCAGCCCCGGCTCGCCGGCAGGGCCCCCGCGCAGAGGATGCTCGGCCGGCCGCCAGGACCAGGACCAGGATTGCCACCGGGACTAGAACTAGGACTAGCAGCGTGTGCTGCGCTCAGGGCACGGCCCCCACCCACGGCGCTCCGAGGTAAGGGAGGGTCTCATTTCTCGGGGGGTCCTGGCGAACCCAGAAGGCTCCTGCGGCGCAGCTAGAGGAGGTGGCATTCGGAGGAGCCCTGCCAGTTGTGCAGGAGCGCGGTGGCTTCAGAGGTCTTTGCTCTTTTTAATTTTTTTTTGTTTGTTTCTTTTGTTTGTTTGGGGGGTTTTGTATTTTACTTTGCTTTGGTCTGTTTGTCTCTGGGGGATTTTTTTCCCCCCTGTCTTTTTTGGCTCAATGTCGGAGCTCATTGTCAGAGCTCTCGTGCCTGGGATGAAATAGCGGGACAAGCAATACAGCGAAGACGCAGCGAGTTTTGCGGCACCGCTCCTTGTCCCGCACCGGCGCTGCGCGGTGGGAGCCGGGACGGACCGCACGGAGTGTCACCGCACGGAGTGTCACTGGGACCGGCTCGGGCCCCCGCCCAAGGCTCCGCTCCCACGGGGTCGTGGCCACCCTCGTCCCAGACCCCTGCCCCGGCTTTCGGGCGCTGAGGACCACCGTGCCCCCCTGTTTGCTCTGTGCGCTCTCTCTTGGCTCTCTACAGCTTCTGCTGGGGAGCGCTTAGTGGTTATTTCTCCCCAGCGTGTCCTGAAATTAAATTTTTTAACTTTAAACACTGAGCGATAATCCTGGCCCGGTAATTGGAAAAATTGGCATCAGTTTCCTACTGCTGTGCAAAGCAAGCCCAATGCTTTTTTCAGCCTGTTATTTGCCAACATAAGGATTTTATAACCCTCTCAGCCGCTTGAGGAGGTAATACGACCTAAATGAAACCAAACATCAAGTTGTTAAATCAGCACAGACAGGAATCCAGCTGCTTACTTTCTTTGAAATCCTCATTAGCATGTTACCGTGAACCGTAAGATGGCTGAGGGATTCATTTCTGAGAATACTTCAAGGTTTCTCACAAGCTGCTGCTGCAGATCTATATCTGACTATAGGGATAAATCCTAAAATCTATGCTTGCCAGTAAGGTCAAGGCAGCCAGTGGAGATGTATTGAACCACACTGTCAGAGGCAGACGTTTCAGGCCAAACTCGTTCCTGGTGCAGCACTGCTAATTCCTTTGAAGTAACACGAGGGATGAATTTAGTCCCTCATGCTGAAAGATATATCAATAGGAAGCAATTTAGATTGGGCCACTTAAAGTGCATGTAATACAAAAAAGAGGGAGAGACTGCAGAGTAATGCTTTAAGGGTTCACAGAGGTTGACTTGTATCAGCTAGCGAGGTTGTAGCATTGCTGTCCCAAGGGAAGGTTGGGGAATGGGAAATTGCCTTTTATGGCTGAGCCTCAGGTTAACAGGGGAGAGGAAAGAAGTTTTAGGATTGCTGTGTAACTTGGCCGTGTTACAGGCTACCCCTCCAAGTTACACTTCAGTTGCACCCTCTTCCCCAATTAGCCGGAAACATACTTTTCACTCACTTTCTCTTTTTCACACAATGTAACAAATAAAGACAGTGAGTTGTGACATTGCTGTTGGGATTAGGAAAGAGAAATAGAAATCGGTCATTTACCTGTAAAACCTTGTTGCTTTTTTCTCTAAAAACTTGAGAATCCGATGGTGTGTGCGTGAGGTAACTTCTCACTGTGGGCTCATAGCAGGGAAACTGCATCGTCCTCTGTAGCTGTCAATGATCCTTGCTAAATATTTTTGGAGCTTTGGACTTTGCCATGGTGATAGACTTGTCAGAAGGCGAGCAGTCGTTTGCCCAGTATAAACTGGAAAAGGAATATTGTATTCCTTTATAATAGATGTATCAATGGAAGACTTGGGTCATTCAGCGATTGCAGCCGCTTTCCCCTGGGGATCTCACAATGTGTCTCTCTCTTTGGCATTTCAGAATAGCTGCTGGAAAGCTGCCCTGCCGTAGCCGCTGACGCTATGGAAGACCGCATCCGCTGCTCTCGGCTGTAGGATGGTAGCGCACAGCAAGGTGTCAGCAGATAATGCACTTGGAGCAGACCCAAGACGGCTACTCGACCCTCCGGCACGGGATCGTCCCCAGGCGCGAGGTTTCCACGGCCCCGGCCGGCCCAGCGCTGTGCAGGCACAGGGCAACACGCACTTCCGAACCTTCCGCTCCCAGGCGGATTTCAGCAGCATCACTCGGGCGAGCAGCCTGCTGGATGCCTGTGGCTTCTACTGGGGACCCCTGTCCGTCAGCGCTGCCCACGAGAAGCTTAAGTCGGAGCCCGAGGGCACCTTCCTCATCAGGGACAGCACACAGAAGAATTGCTTCTTTGCCATCAGTGTTAAGACTGCGACTGGGCCCACCAGTATCCGGATTAACTTTCAGACCGGGCGTTTCAGCCTGGATGGCAGCAAAGAGACTTTTGACTGTCTTTTTAAGCTGCTGGAACATTACCTGAGCTCTCCGAGGAAGGTACTGGTCACTCCCCTGCGCAAGGTCCGGGTGCAGCCGCTGCAGGAGCTCTGCCGGAGGAGCATCGTGAAGACTTTTGGAGGAGAGAACTTAAACCAGATCCCACTCAATCCTGTTTTAAAGGACTATCTGAAATCCTTTCCATTTCAGATATAAGTAAAGCATTAACTGCATAGCAACACGTGAGAAATGTGTAACAAAATCCAGCTTCCTGGGTTTTTAAATATGTTTGACAGTGAGCAAACTTATTTTTGTAGCAATTTACTGTATTTTGGGACGGAACCTGAACACTTGACTTCTTATGTTTACAAAAACTGTTTGCACAGACCTGGGGTGCTAAAGCCCTGGCATAATTTTTCTGCCAAGCAGAAGGTTTTATTATTTTATAATATTTTTAATGATGTTAACATAATAAACCTTATTGTGACAGTTTTTAAAAAAAGTAGCATCTCTGTTTTCAGTTTTAAAGACGCTGGTACCTTATCCTGCCGACCAACTTTAACTGCTTAATTGAGTGTGTAACTGCACACAGGTCTCCATGTGGTCCTGCTCTTTGCCCTACCAAAGTAGTCTGTCTTAGTGCTAGTCCAGCAGGCAGGGGATTCCTACCCACAAAAGCCTCCAATAGAAAGATGCAAGCAAGTAGAAAATGTACTCGGGATGAATCTGCCCAGGAATCTAAATCCATGAGAGCAGGAACAATGTGTTAAGACTACAGTGCTGCATAGTTTTTCATAGAATAAATTGAACCCTTGGCTGAGCAAATTGCACCAACTCTGCCTGGCCTTATTAGTATTAAAAAGTACAAGGCCCTGACCAAGAAGAGGTTGCTGTCTGACATAACCAAACCCCATGACACTCGGTGGGGAAAAATAAAACTCCAGAAATGCTGTTCACACTCTTTAAAGGTCTGTGAACACTGTATTATTATGGTGCATTGGCGAAAGGATAGAATCATTCTCTTTGAAATTTAACATACACAAGGAGATAAGGGTACAGACATCCTTAGACCTAAAAAGATTTGCCATGTCTTAAATTCCTGGTGACCTACAGTGCACAGATTTGATCCTTTAAAAGAACTTTTTACTTGGTTCTGTGACAGGATCCAGACAACATAACCCTCTACATTTGCAGCTTTAATTTCTAGTGGCTAAACCGCATTGAGAAAAAGTTAAAGTATGTTAGTTTTTTTTCTATCTGCTCATGAGGAGAAAAACCAGTGCCCCACAGAGCTGCAACTGAATGACTTGAGATGCCTGGTTTGGCAAAATGTCACCTGCATAATGAGAAAGTGATTCTCCCCTCCCCCAAGCACTTCCTGAAATCCATGAAAAGCTGACTTAGAAAACCAGCTGAACCAAATCACTTCAAAGAAGGCACAGAGTCTTTCACAGAAATGTACTCTATCAGCACAGATCTACAGTGCTTACAGGAACTGTAAGCAGTAAATGAAGTCATCTTCAGAGTTTGGGAGATAAACAGTCTCTCCCGGTATTGTAATTCACATTCCTTTGAAAGATAAAGCCACTTTTAGGAAACATTGAGTATATGTTCTGTAGTGAGCCTTACTTAATCGTTTGTTTAATATTTACCCAATCAGCTCTTAAATCCTTGAGGTTTCTTTGGCATCAACAGGTTTCCTCCTAAACTCAGTGCATCAGACATTGTGAAAAAAGGGGAAAAGGGAGAATACACAGGCAGTAACATGACTTTTTAGTGTGTTGTTTCCCTAAAAATGTTCTTTGGATCACTCCTTAAATAGCAGCATTTCTGCTTAATTCTAAACCTGGATTTAGTTGCCAAATGATGCATTTTCCCACAGCAGCTGCAAGGATATAAATTCAGGAAGAAGTGAATGCTGTGCTATGCAGCAGATAGGAGAGCAGACCAAAGCCACTGCCTGCTTGTGAATAGCATTAAGAAGTTAAATTGGAAGAAAAGCCTTTCTATGGTGAAGGTTGCCAAACTGGTTTGCTGTCAGCAGAGATTATCCCTTTCCCATACTGTTTTCCCAGCTCTACACTTTTAACCTTTTAACCCTTCAGGCCCCAAACTGCCTTGCTATATAAATGAGTGTCCACAAGACAGGATTACAAGCACAATGTAGCTTAGAAGGTTCCCTGCTACCTCTGATAAAACAAACTAAACTAGACCTAGATATGCAGTAAGAGGCTTCCCACTGAGAGGCATGGAATGAAAAGCATAAGAATTGAGACCACTTGATTTTCTTCCTGGCAGAAACAAGCCTATTTTGTTTTTCTTTCCCTTTTATTGCTTTAGAGTAAGTTTAGGAAAAATTATCCATATCTTCCCACATGAGGTGCCTAAATATCTCCATTTTACCTTTAACATGAAACGCAAATATAGGATAGCTCAGAAAAAAATATAATCAAAACTATAAATAAGGGCAAGAAGGTCAGAATTGTATAAAATATCTCTTAAGCAAAGAGGAGACAAAGCTGACTTGTATTTTTAGATTACATTATCTTTTTTTAACCTGCCTTATTTTTCTTCCTTTCCTTGTCTCTTTTCCTCTCTCTCTCCTCAGAATACAATACAGTGGCCAGGCAGGTCCTCTTTCTAGTAGGGATATGTAGTATATGTAGGTTGCTCCAGAGGAACTAAGAAATCCCAAGCCAGTGCGCGTGTTCACAGTGTCACTGGGACTCTGCAGGAGCAAGTGAAGGGCTCTGAAAAGTCTGCTTACCTGTGTCCACTCATTCGAGGGCAATGTCACATCTCGGGGACAGCAGGAATCTCCTCAAGATTTCTGTAGCAAAGGCAGCTGCCAAATCTCTGATCCTCAGTTTTCATAAAGTACCAGCAAGGGAATTTGCAGTACTTTGCACCTAGAGCAATGGAAACACATAACAGTGCAGTGATTTTAATCTTTCCTGCTAAATAGTACATGAAAAGGGGTGATTCCAGTGCTACCCGCTCTTGCCCAGCTCTTTCCTCTGACCTTTTGACTGAGCCTGAAAAGTGAAGTAAACAGTCAATCTGTTAAAGGACTATGGAAGAAACTGAGCCATGCTCAGGAGCACAGCAAAGCCACAGTTTGGAAGAGTCTGCAATATTTATAGTTAGTGGGAAAGGGACAGCTTTAAAATGATCCCATTTGCAGCATGACTGGCACCTGCAGGACCCTGCGGGTCCCTGCCCCACACAGCGGCAGGGTGGGCACTGTGCAGCAGGGCGGGCACTACAGCAGGGTGGGCACTGTGCAGCAGGGCGGGCACTACAGCAGGGTGGGCACTGTGGAGCAGGGTGGGCACTGCAGCAGGGTGGGCACTACAGCAGGGTGGGCACTACAGCAGGGTGGGCACTGTGCAGCAGGGTGGGCACTGCAGCAGGGTGGGCACTACAGCAGGGTGGGCACTGCAGCAGGGTGGGCACTACAGCAGGGTGGGCACTGTGCAGCAGGGTGGGCACTACAGCAGGGTGGGCACTACAGCAGGGTGGGCACTGTGCAGCAGGGTGGGCACTACAGCAGGGTGGGCACTGTGCAGCAGAGTCCTGCTGGGACACCCCACCCTGCTCCACTGGCACTCAACAGGCAGCAACACTGAGGCTTCCTCCCTTTTTAGACTGAAATACACCTTTGCTTCCAGAGCAGGTTCATTTACATACAATGCAAGAGCTGCAAACCACTTGCAAAGGAGCAGAGCCAATTAATGGAACTGTAGATGTCGAGAGAAGCTGGTTATTTAAGCCATGAAGAGTTACTGAGTGCTCAGCAGGAGGAGCTTCTTGAACGACAAGCGTGGCCGGCCCGCTGTGAAGCTGTGGTCACACTAATTCTGTTATGATTGAAGTCATTTACAAGAAGTGAGGCTTCAGCTGCAATCAGCACTGATGCTATTTTCAACAGCCAAGAAAAAAAGTGTCCCCTAGGGCAACACGCTGCCCGTATCTAGCCATCAATACTCTTCACCCAGCTGGTACTTAATCCTCTATTGAACAGGGTATCCACCTCCTGAACCTTTTCCTTCAGATCCAGGGTCAGCCCTTTGTGCTGGGCTGGGCTCTCATTCAGTCCCTGGCTCTCCTTCCACCCCTCCATTCAGGGTGCCAACAGCTGTGTGAGCAAGGCATTTGTGCATTAATTCCACTAATTTGAGACAAAGGCAGTGCAACAGGGACTTAATTCAGACTCTACATTGCTTTCTGTGCAAAGTGTAAGGTAACAGCTACCTGTGCCACAAGTTTTCAGGAAGTTTCTCCCAATTGCCACAAAGACTTTTCATTGCCTCTGACTTGTCTGTTTTCATACTTCTGCATAGTATTCAGATCCTGTCCCTGTATCTGAATTTTTCCTCCACAGCTGTTTCCCAGTACAGCAGCCAAATCTGTTACACCCAAGTCCAATTTGCTCTTTGTGTCACCATGGAATGATAGAAACATGGGCCAGCAGGAAGCATAAAGAGTTCTCCCACACATGCCAACATGAAACTCAAGTGGGGCAAAGCAACAAAGGCCAAAGAGTCGAATAAAACCTCCTGACTGACAGATGGGTGAGTTACTAACATGCCAGAAGTACAGCTCAGTGACATGCTTTGGATGTGGCTGTTGGAGACAAGTAGAATGATAAAGATGATGTTTGTGCATAGCAAACCAATTACTCTATAATCTTCAGCTGTGAGACGGGCAGATACTCTGTGAGGATGGAATAGCAGCCAAACAGAATAAAGCAAATAACTAACTGTGCCACAAGCCCCATTTGCTCAGCTTCCTTCATTCTGTTCCTCTTCACAGTATTAGCAAGGCCAAGCAGGATCACCTTTCTGTTGTCATTTTAATCTCAGCTACTCTTAATCTCAGTTATTCTTTGGAGTTAGCTGCCAGCCACGTGGAAGAATGATAAATCCAGTCATCACTCTTTAATTAAAGACTTCTGTCTCCTGTGAATCATAACTGCCTGGCCTGCTTCTCCTTGTGAGCACAAAGATTCATCTTCACTAACAGAGAACTTTGTTTTTGTTTTTGGTTTGGTTTTTTTTGTGTTTTTTTTTTTTGTTTTGTTTTTTTTTTGTTTTGTTTTGTTTTGTTTTTTGTTTTTTTTTTCTCTGCTGCAACTGAAATAAAGCAACTGTGAAGATTTGCTGAATAAGAGCCACTGGCCTCTGTGTTTGTGCTTGTAGATGTGCATAATCCCTCCAGACATGGCTGTGGAAGTAAAGTTCTGACTGAGTGGTAAAAAAAGGGGAACTTTCTTTACATGATTATTATGTTTTTAATCAGAGACTTTTAACATAAGTATCTATTGCCAAACACTTACCACTTCTTCCACAGAAATACTCATTAAATGCCTCTTTCTTCCAATGTAATTGATTCATTTTCAGTTCTACTTTTGTTACAGGAAAGGGTTATTTGGTTTAATCTTTACAGTGTCTTTTTTTACACACGATACTGAGTTCTACAGCCTGTAGTTGTCTGTACTGAACTGAAGGACACAGATATGGAGGATACTGTGGACCCATTTTTTTGTCTTGGTAAATCTGCTTTGGTCACAACATTCACAAATATTTTGGGAAAACCAAAACATTAACCCTATTCAGTTGCAGGTTATGGTTGTATCACAAAGATTTCTTACTTGATGGTTCCCCAGCTAACTCACAGGTTGAGGGGGTTCAGTTTTGATGCTGAAAAATGTGTGCAGAAGATCGCGTGCAATTCCTACCCCCATTCCTTGCAGTGTTTGCAGGTCTCCGCTGTGCCCTTCGAACTGAAACTGGTAACTCTGTTACATTTTCACCCCAGCCAAACTTTCCCCGAATCAACTTCCCTAGGGCAGAAGCTAAATTATTACTGGAATTTGAGTCAGACTGAACTTTCACACTGAGATTTTAGGTATCCTCTCTGGGATTTTAACAACTTCTGGCTCCCAGACAGAGCACTGAAAACAGAAGTGAACATAAAACAGTGTCCCAAAAATGTGACAGGACAGACTCCCGAGGCTTACAGATTTGTGACACTTAGTGTGATAGTCTCACTTGGTTATTTCTTGAGGATGTACCATCGCTGTTCAGACAGCCTAGAGAGATCTGGAGATGGAGCTGGTATATCCTATAGATCCATGACACCAAAGTAGGATAAGTATGATCTCTAATATAATCATTAGGATGAATTTGGGAGATCTATATGCTACACAAGGAGTAAGGTTAGGAGGTACTTTCTTAGCTCTGCCCAGATCAAAAACAGTAAACCTCCTTGCCAGACTCTTATGGCATGTATTCTACATATACAATCTGTTCAGAGATAGTTTTGACTAATGCTTCAGAGATGATTTTTTTTCTGTCCCCCTTACACTCCTGTTTGCTCTCACCAGGTTAGTTTTGCTCACCAGCTACTTTAAACAGCTGAATTAGCCGAATACCAAACGTTTTCAGAGAGTTTTGTAACTGCCAGGGACAATCAGATCTGCCAACTACACAAACTACACTCCTGCAGCCCCCAGCTCTGCAGTGTGTCATGTACCTGTTACCTAAATGTGTTCAGCATGCACAGTATTTGTATAAATGTATGCAAAGTAGATGGTGCCTTTCATACATTAAAAATTTCAGTTCCAGTATTCTCAGGCCAGCACATTTGGCAATGTAATTTTCATTTTCATACAAGAGTTTCTGGCTGCTTTAAATTTTCTTGTTATTGCTGGTGCACAGAAAAGAAAAAGAAACTGTGTTAGGCTGAGCTGTGTTAACAGAGCATATCACTAACCTGCTGTTCAGCCTAAATTTGCTACAGTTTTCCTTTCTATGGACAGTAATTGCAAAGGTCCAGGTGTACAATGACATTTACAACCAATATTCTTCTTCTAGTGTGTCAGCTATGCCAGGTCAGATTGGCAATTAAGGAATGTTGTTAAGGGATTTCTCAATAGGCTGCAGTGTCATTTGTCCTTGGGAATTAAATAAGAGCATCTCAATTCATGTGTTGCAGTTGCAAAAGTCTCAAGCACTGGTGAGACTAAATGTCTTCAGCTTTCTGCCAGGGACAACACAGTTTTAAGGACTTGCAGCTCAGTACAGAACACACCAGGAACACTCCATGTATTAGAACACACTGGTCAGAGGGGTTTTCTGTGGAGTCTAAATACAAATAAAGGAGGTCAGCTTTTCTTTTAGGAACAGAGGGTGAGAAGGAATGTGAAATAGCAGGGCCTAGTGATGCTGTAAAGCACAAAGGATGCTCCAGTTAGCCACAGAAGTACTTGGGATAGGAAAAGAAAATAAGAAAGAACAGAAATCCAACCTTTGGCTTAAGTGCTGCTGAAATGAGGCTTAGGACTCTGAACTCCAAACAAGGAAATTTTCTTTTGCCCTGTGATTCTGGAATCTTGCATTATATAGTTTTAGTTTCATTGTGGACTCTGCCAATAAATTATTCTGTACATTATACTACTTTACCTTGTAATCTCCCCATAGCTTTTAACTGTATGGATAATTTAGACTACTTTCACAGCACATAACAGAATGTGTATCATCTCTTTTGACCATCAGGCAGCACTGCAAGTGTCTCAGTAAGAGAGTACTCAGTAAAGAGGTTTGGATTTTCTTTAGTTCATTAAAGCCTATGCTCTTTTTAGTCCTTTTACAGCTGCCCTGCTGAAACCACAACAAACTTCACATCTTTCTGACAGTAGGATAAAAGTCCCTTTAATACAAACTCTGAGACTATAAAACTCCCCATGCCTTCATTCCCTTACCTGTGCACTGGGTATCACACTCTGGTGCTGGAAGTTTTACTGTTACACACACACGTGTTTAGGAAGAACCCTTATCTCTAGGGAATAGAAGTACAAAGGCCTAGGTATCAAGAAATACTTGCTAATTATTTTATCCTATATCTAAATATTGTTTTGTATCTACCTTTAAAGCATATGTGCCTAATGAGGAAGACATTACCTTTTTGAACTGCACAGCCTGCACTGTGTATCTTTTTATTATTCTTTGGAACCAATAAAACCTGGGCAATCTTTCTTCCTGGTGTAATTTATGCACTGTATGGAAGACCATACACCACCTCATGGCCAAGGTGAACACAATGACAATTTAAATCACTGATACTGAAATAGCTTAGGACTTCCAAATCTCCATTAAAAGACACAAGTGAAAAGTACAGGTAAGGCTATGTCTCTATACTAAGTATAAAGTGAGGACTACACAGTCCAGGGCTACCTTTCGCAGCCATCCATATTATTTTCTCCTTGCTTTCCTACGAATCTCGTTTCCTTTGTAATTTCAATATAGTTTTAAGAAGACGGTGATTTTAAAATGCAGCACATTTCACACCAGTCCAAAATACATTTGGGACTGGAAGCCCAGGTTTTAGTAGTGACATTTCTAATGGGGAAGAATAATCTCCTCTGACTTCTTGGAATTTAAAATACTAGTTTATCTGCCAGACATAAACTTCTGATTCATGATGAGGAAAAGCTGACTGCTGCACAGTCTGTGGTAGTTACTGCATACCGACCATTATCTGTTACCATTGTCTACCAGTCCAGCTGAAGGCCAAAGGTGCTTGCATATAAATGCTAAACACAACTCACAGACACACTCCAAGCTGGTATAAACAGGCCTTGACTTCATTTATGAGTGCACGTGTAACTCCATGGATGTTGTAGCTTGAATGTTGGCTATTGATGGAAAAAAAAAATCACTGCAGGGGCAGCTTGAAGCAAATGCAGGTTTAACTGATGGCCAGTGGTCTTCAGGGTTTCTTAGAGGGCCTAATTCAATGCTGAAAAGCAGCTTTGGAAGAAAATGTTTTCTCTGTAAAGGAAGATTCTGTGTGAAATCTGGGAAGACTGTAGCATGTCTCAGAAAAGCATCTTGGAAGGCTGTGGAATTTTGGAAAGAGGTAGTGCATTTGAGAGAGCCAGAGAAACTATAAGCTGAGTTTTGAAAGAGTTACCCAGGGGATAACAGCTGCAAGGGCATGCAGGTGCTTCTCACAAGCTCTCTTGCCAGCTGTAAAGTCCATTATAAAAATGGAGTCCTAGATGCAGAAACAATTCTACACCTAGTCTAGAGCTTTTAACTGTAAGGTTCAGGCATGTTAATAATCCAACATAGTCCAAAACTGCTCAGTTTTCACTGCCAACAGTGAAAGCCTGAGCACTTACTGAAGATCTGAAGAAGCCACTTAATTAATCCTACAAATTATGCTGTTAGTCCAAATTTGTAAAACTCGAACTCACTGCAGGACTGAAATGAATGCATTCCCTTTTATTCAAGCTTAATCCACATTAAGTGCACAATTAAGATAACGTGCTGATAGCAGGGAAGAAAAGGAGGAGGGAGAGACACCTATTAAGCACCTTCATAAGACGGCATCTTTTTAAATAACCATGAGCAAAGTATTTATGAAACTCCCCCAATCTGAGTCATAAAGTCTTTATGTAGCAGGCAGACTATGAAAGTAGCTTGGTCTTACTAGGTATAAAACATACAGAAATGTCTGGATTTTAAATAGTTTCTGTTGGGTTATGTGATCATTTATATGTTTGTATTAGGACAGCTTTGGCCAACTGCAGCTCAGGAAGTTCTATAAAATAGCACCTTGCAAATTTGCTCCAGAATCTGGAGGTTTGACCTGCAGAGACCATATGTCACCACATCAAAACCAAGTCAGAGAAAAGATACTAAATTCAAAGTAAGAACAGCTACAGACCACTCACTTTTACTTTAATCCCCAACAGGTCTTCCTTGTGCTTAGTTGCACAGTGAGAAGGACTAATTGTACAGTAAGTCATTAATGCAAGACCATCCTGCTTCCCATGATTTCCTGCCCTCCAACGCAGCTCAGTTCCTAGGAAGAGTTACACAATACAAATACACTGTTGCCTGGGCTAACATAATAACTGACTTGCCTTGAAAAAGCTGGTGTATTATCTCCTCTTGGTAACTACTAACAGCTAAAGTGCATGTGGGTAATGCTGTTTGCTATTAATGTCATTTTAAAGAGCTGTAATGTTTACAAATCTAAAGAGAACAAACAGTGGCATGGTCTGCTCCATAAAGGGTGTACATTAAATGACACATTTTCCTGTAAAACAACTACACCAGAACCAGTGCAGTTAAAGAACATAGCTCACAGTCACTGTCCTCTAAATTTGCTGATCAGGTATGATCCTCCAGGAAATTACAGGCTGAGGAGGGCAAAAGAGAATCATCAAACAGTACTTTCTAATGTTACAGATGGTGGAGGAGGGGAACAGCCAGCTTTTCACTGAACTCAGTTTCTGCTTTGCAAATCAATTCATGTTTTCTGCTCAGTGTGGTCCAATATGAAGAGGTCTGAGGAGGACGAGCTAGTCAATATTCCAAATCTGATCCAGTTTTATTACTTTCACTATAAGCTTAAGTGAAAGAAATATATAATGAAGTTGGAGCTCAGACTTGCAAACACCAGTCCTGCTTTGGAAATACTGCTCTGTGACCTTTGCCTTGGCCACTTTAGGAAATGGAGCTGATAACCCAGGAGTAAGCCCAGGAAAATAAATCAAGCATCTGGAAACTGAAGTGCACATAGAAGAAGGAATAAGGATTTAACAGTGAATAATTAAAATCCAGAAATAATTCTGGAGCAATCACAGGATTTCTCAGGCACAGGGAGCATTTGAAGCAGCAGGTTGCAGACCTCCCCTGCTCTCTTCTGCTCAGCCCAGAGAGATGCCCCAGGGGTGCCCTACTATTTGCACAGCCTTCACAGACCACAGTGCCTTCTCCTCTGCCACAGAAACCTCTGTAGTGCAGGGCTTTCACCTCCAAGACAGGCAACAAGGACTTAAAACAAATCCACTCCCAGCACTGACTCTGTTTGGCCTGCTAGACTGCTGGGGGGGGAAGGGTTCTTGGCAAATACTACTACTACATCAGGGCTCTCGTCTTTGATTGTGAAATGCTGTGAAAGGCCAAGCCCATCCATACACCTAAGACAACCATCTCCCAAGACCAAAAGGAGAACTTCTCAAGAACTAAATACTTCCATGAATCTCTGCTGAAGTAGAAAATTTAGGTGTTAGAGCACAAGAAAGTCAGAAGTGCTTCTTTGACAATTCTTCTTGCACAAACAGAAAGTGTATGACCTAATTCAGAAGAATCAGACTACAAATCAGAATATTAGTCTTCTATTTGCCACCTCACCACTGATAAACTTGAATTCAGTTGCTCTTACATTTCAGCAGCTTGCCAGTGCTCAGATGTTGAGAGGCTCTGTTCTGATTTTTAGCACATGATATGAATAACACTGAGATTTCATTTCAGGATTGTGCTCTTTCCTTTGTTTTATTTTGATAGTCCCAAAGGACATAACTAAAAGCCACGGTTATATCTAGGTCAAGATTTTCACATCTGTTTATTAAATCTCTTCAAAAGATTATTTGCCCAGGAATAGTACTGTTTGAATGTGTTTTTGTTAAGCATTATTCAGGGTTTTTTCTTCCCTTCTTCTGTTCATCTATTTCACAGAAGGTTCCTAATCACATAATTGTAATCCCTTAATCCTTCAGTTCATATATGCCTTTCCTAATGCACAAGGAACTTTGGGCTTAGGTATGGTCATCTGCAGTGACTGCTTTGCCATATGACTTAAGAAAGACCTATTAAGAAAAAGCTTTGCAGAGAACTTTCTACAGAGGCAACACAAGGAAATCATGTCACAAACCATTCTTTCTTCTCCAACATTTGCCTTCTCTTCAGCCCGATGACACTTCAGGAGTTTATCTGCGCTCACAGACAATCTAAGGGATGAGAATTCTCTGTCAAAATCTCCTCTGCTGGTGTCAGAAGCCTTGTAAAACTGCTGCATTGCAACCAAGCTGCAAGTAAGCAAGGAAGAAATACGGCAAAGTGACAAGGGTAGCTATTCTGGCTCACTCACCCTCAAAAAGCTGGAAAATCTGGAGGTGAAGGGGACCGTGCCCTCACCTGTCAGTAAGGAGTGGAGAATTTCCCTCCTCTTCCAGAGGAGAAATCTATAAGGAAACTATTGTGCCATTTCCCTGTGTGTCTCCTCCTGTGTGATTTCCAAAACTGTTGTTACACAAGATGTGAAATCCACCCTGTCCTTTCCGAGTGGGAGTGGGCAAGTACAGACCTGCTGGAGCTGGATGACAGCAAAGGACAGGGGTGGGCAGACCTTCTTGACTTGTGTCTACACTGGTACAAGTGAGAAGTTCTGTAGTACAGGAGGAGCTGGTTCTGAGCCAACCTACTCAGGCTCCGAGCAGGCATTACTCATTTTGGCTTGAGAACAGCCTAAAACCAGCCATCCAGCTACTGGTTGGCAAGCTTGAATCTCTCTGCCATGCACATGCTGATAGAAGGAGTCCCAGGCACCCCTGTCAGCTGAAGTATGTGCTGCCAGGGGCTGGGAGAAAGCAAAAGAGAGGAGGTGGGTGTGGTGTAGGTAGGCACACACAGACATGTGATGGGCCAATGAATATACTCAGGTGAGTGAGAACCAAAGCAGAGGTTGCTGGAGCTGTTTGAAAGTAATGATGGAAATATTTAGCACTTGGAAAGTGGTGCCCAGTCACTCATTATGATGTTGTAATGTGAAATTTCCCTGATTTGCCTTGAAATGATTATTTGTTATGCTTTGAAGTCCTTACTTTGTAGGGCAAATGCATTTACTCATAGTCTTATTTCATCCAAGGAGCTGTAAGGTAATTCCTTTAACCGCTCATACATGGCAGATCCTACTCTTTCTGGCTATAGTAGATAATTCTTTCCACTTCCCTCATAAACACTGCAGTGCCTTCAGCCCCTTCCTGTAACTGAGTGGTTGATCCTCCAAACTGAAACTGGTAAGCAGGTGAAGAAAAGGTCTGAAAAGAGCTTGCAAAAGCAGCTTCATCCATAATGTTTATGTAGTTCCCACCCTTTACCCTGCTTTTACCTTTGTAAGTGTTAAAGGTAACCTGAAGGACTTAGTCCAGGTAGCTGGGACACTCAACAGCATGGCCAGTATAACCTTTCTTTGAGTTGCTCTAAATCAAAATTGGTCAAGTCTTTTAAGCAAAACAGTCCCAATCCATATTTTGCGTTCCTGAAAGTGAAATTTTTCTCATAATTTTAGCTCTTTCCTGTGAGCCAGAAGGCTGCTGGCTCTGCATTTTGTGTGATAGAAACAATGTAGGCAGGGTGCTTTTTAAACAACTCAAGCTTGTGGTGTCACAGATAGCTGAGACAATCCAGCAGCTTCCCCCACAACTTGGCCTTTCCCTTTCTCCATCCCTGCTCCTGGGCCATGGAATCCCATGGTGGCTCTTGGAGTCTTCCAGAGCAAAGACAACTTGCTATTTTAGGGACGGGGTGGGTGGGTGGGGAAATCCAGTTGTGTCACATTAGGGAGCAAAACTGGTTAAAAAAAGCATCCAAGAAGTGTGAGAACTGGTGCAAAACAGAAGCAGGAGCACATGGCTGAGATGTACCCGCTCCTGTTTGCTGACCAGAACTGGCTAATCAGTCATGCAGAACGTCAATAAAAGGCAAACTTCTCGATCCAGACCAGAGTCACTGGACAGCTATTGCAGGAACCTGTTGCTGGGTTTGGCAGAACGTCACTGGAACAAAAATGCTGAACTGAAAGCATTTACCCAATAGCTGAAAGAAAGCCTTCAGAGTCCACTGATAATGTGGCAGGTAAGATCCAAGGAACATAAAAAGTGATTGACTTTGCTACTTCTGTCACAAAAAGTGCCTTACTGATATGAAAAGCCTGCTGAAGAAAGGGTTGAGTGCAAAACTTTCTACCTCTTAATTCTCCAGGAAGGATAAGTGAAAAATTTAAATGGTAAATTTAGATTTCATAGCAACAACAACAACAGCAACAAAGAAACCGAAACAAAAACAAAACAAAACAAAAACTCAAAAAATCCCAGCCAACTATCCCAAACAAAACCAAAACGGCTGTAATTAAGGCTGAATACTTATGGGATTAAATGAAAGACTGACCAAGAGAAAAAACATGTCACTGACTAATTGAAGAACATTTCAGATTTACAGTGAACTGCATTAACAGATTTAAGGCCTTCGTAACTCTGACCTTTTTATGCAAAATTCACACTGAATTAGTCCCATTGAACTTGCTATAGAAAGCTGATAGTGAATGCAAAACTGAATTTCAAAGAAATCTCAAGAAGATTTGAGTTTTTTGCTAAAACATAAGAAATTTCTTTTGCACATAAAGTAATCGAGGGGCTGGAGGAAAATAAGCCTCTTCTTTTTGTCTAGTTACATCTTCTGCCTCGGGTCAGATTTAATTTGTGATTTCATGGGTAGGGCCATCAAATATTAGCTTTCCAGGAACTAAGCTGCAGCTGAGTAAGAGCCTGAGAGTCTGATCCAAAAGCCATTGGCAATGAAGAGAAAGTTTCCAGTGATCTGTGGAGATTTAGACCTTAGAACAGGAAGAAATAGCAGACTCTGTTCTGAGTACAATAGCAGGCACAGGCAGGGATGACCACAAGGCTTCCTTCAGATGGCTAGTACATACAGACCATCACTGGTTCAGAGCAGGCAAACAAGACACTACTGAGTTCCTGGAAAAATGGGGAAAAGAAGGAAAAAAGGAGGGGGAAAAAACAACAGCAATTTTTTTATTTACTGGAATCCAAGATCATCTTCACAGAAAATGTGGTTGGTTACTATAATTTGGAAAATGACTGTTGTAATCTGCCTGTTGGTAATTCCCTGAAAAGAAAAGGCAGGCTTTAAGCCAGTAAGCTCTTATTTTCTTGCACAGGAGCTGTTAAATCCTTTCATCTCACTGCAGAACCCATTTTTAAAACTTTAGCTTTCTCAGTGGTTGCAACGTGCCTTAGGTAAGAGAGTAGCATCCTTGAGAGGAAACCTCAGGGCAGGAGTTTCCCACCCGAGGATGCCCAGGTAGGGAAGCAGCAGGGAGGGGTGTGCTGAGGAGGGGTGCTGAGTCTGCTGTGCTTCAGTAACTCTTCCTGGCTGGAGAAGATGGCATAGATTTAATGACTAAAGAGGGAACAAAAAGGGCCATCCATCCACTGCTCTCTCACAATACGGTCTTACCTCAGCTCAGTGCAGCAGAATCAGCCCATGGTAGGGCTGGGACAGGGCAAATTAATTTTTCATTGTTCACTGAGTAGCAGTGCACTTGCGTGACACAATGATCCTTGCCAGGATCATAGATGTGTCTCTGTCTTTCTGTTTATAGCAGAACTTGGTATCCCTGTGTTTGCTAAAGGTGCTCCAGGTGTAGCACACACAGCACCAAACAACTCAGCTGCCCCAGGAAACACTGAAGGAATACATGATGGATTTATTTGTTCCCATGCACTAACAAAAAACCGCAGCTCGGTCTGCACTAGGGGCAAGCAGTGACCTACAAATCTGAAATGAAACAGGATACCATGGTGTACATCAGCAAAATGCTCTCAGGCTCCGGAGAAATAGTGAAAGTCTCTTAACTGGATCTGCACAGCTGTTGTCAAATATGCTCAAATATTCTGGAGAGACAGTGTGGCACATTGGTGCACTCTGATGTCAGTTCCAGCGACATGCCCTCTGCACCTTTGAACTTTCCTGACAAGACTGTAACAGCCAAGGCTGCTAAAATAGTTGTTTTCAGAAGAGGTAAAGAGGTCAGCTCAATGTGAGAGGTGACTGTAACTTTCAGTAAAGTGCCCCTTTGGTGAACCCAGTCTGGGATACGCTGTGCTTTTGTACTTCAAAGGGACCATCTCTCTGTACATGTTTGGCTTTTAACACCATCCCTCCATGTGATTAAAGAAAGCCACAAGAAAGAGATTTCTACATTATTATCTCTTCCTGGAAGACAAACCTGTCTGTTTCCCCGAAGTTTGCTGGTACAGAATTATGCAGCTTTAAAGGCAGCCAGACATTTTGGCTGCCCATCCACTTGCCTTCCTTGCAGCTGTCATTATCTCTGTTTTACTTTACCTGGAACTTAACAATCTCTCATCCTCTTTCCTCCTAGGTTTCAGTAACTCTTCAAAATGAAAATCAATAGCGTTCCTTTTACTCCAGGGTACAACCTCTGAGATAATCATGCCATATTGTGCAGCAGCTGCTTGGAGTCTGTGCAGCAGAAATAGCCCTTGGATGAAGAGTTTCCAGTAAAGTAGCTGCTTTTTCTAGCATTGCACTGTTGACTTGTAGCACTGGGTTTTTATCAAGGGATTCAACTGATATG
Organism: Acropternis orthonyx; assembly: GCA_035583155.1. Classification (NCBI taxonomy): domain Eukaryota; kingdom Metazoa; phylum Chordata; class Aves; order Passeriformes; family Rhinocryptidae; genus Acropternis; species Acropternis orthonyx. The sequence goes on along the minus strand of JAWWEU010000034.1, from coordinate 6,394,491 downwards.
TTAGTGGCATGGCTAAGAAAACTCAGAAAGCTTTTTTAAAAAAAATTATTTCACGTTAGAGACTTTAAATAAGCACAGATCTGAGTCAGTGGATTTCATTCCTGTCAAATGGTCATTGAATTAAAACAAAGTAACCTCAACCCTCCCGTTAGCAGAACTGCATCTGTAATTTCGGTTTCTGTTTTGCTTTTAACAGGCTTGTAAATGCGTTATAGTAATCCTACTTCTTTTGTAAGAAACTTGACAGATAAATGAGAGGCCTCAGGAACCCTCCCTCCCTTTCCCTGGAGAAGTGCCACGTTTGTGAGGAAGAGCTGGCATTGCAAAAGTCTGGACATAATTTAACAAATTTTCTCAGTAGACAAGGCCAGAGCCTCAAGCCCTGAAGATTCAGGGCAGACTCCCTGATGCAACCAGAGCTGTGCAGATGGGTGGCCTGATCCTTCCCTGGGAGGGAACAGCACAAACTCAAAAGACCTGAGCACTGGAAGTGAATGTTCTACAGCTGATAGTTCTCAAAATACAAATTATCTGAAATACAAGATGACATTAGAGACAAGCCAGGCTTCTCTTAGTACTATGAAGAAGTTGATTTATGTATAAAAACCTCTAAGGAGTTCACAGTATGAGTGACGCATGGAAAAGCTGAAAGTGGCATATTCTGAGAAACACAGTGACAGGGCTGGGGGAGGGCATTGTGGGCAAAGGACTGCAGCAAGGCAAACTGCTGCACTTGGTTTGCCTTAGGTCTCTTTTTAGAAAAAAGTTTAGCTCATCTGCTTTTTGGAATGTTTTATATATATATATATATATATGCTATGAATAGAGATGGCTTTGTGGTGAATTGTGGTACCAGAATATAAATGCAACTAGTTGCCCCTCTGCTCTATCCAGGTAAGATATCCATGGACAGAACTGCTGCCCTGGCCTGTCCATGAGACAGGACTCACCTTGTTAATTATTTCTTTTTTCCCCACCATCAACAAAGGTGGATTGTCTCCTAAAGCTGTACTTACCTCATCTGTTGTAATCACTGAGTGAGCTGTGAAGAGCACAAATAGCAGCTGATGGCAGGTGTTTCAGTCTGAAAAAGAGCCAAAACTTTCCTTTAAGGGACTCATGTCTTATAGTAAGAATAACTGAATTTAACAGTGCCAAAACAAAGTTTGTGATTAAGCTATTTTTGGGTTAACTTAAAAGATTTCTAACAGGAAGTTATTGGCACTTGCCTTTCCTTTTCTCTCAGACTCTTGTTGTTGTGTAGAGGAAACTTGGGTTTATAAGCAGAGAACTAAAAAAATAAAGTTTACAAACATGCAGTTTGGCTAAGAGGCTGCCTTCCATACTGACAGTCACCACAAAACGTTCACCATCATTCCCAAGCTAAAGAATGCTCTCACTGAAGAACCTGTGCTGTAGAGTCCTGAATGCAACTTTGATTACAAGGAGGGTCCCAAGACCCAGTGAAACTTGTTCATATTGGGACATTTCAGGACTGCACAAAAAAATGTGGATAATTTCAATAAAACCAAGCCTGGTGAGAGCTTGGTTGCATATGTAGACATGGCTCTCTGTCTGTCAGGTCTGTAGGTTTGGTAAATAAGGGTTAAAAATACACATTGATCTTGGTCAGAGAAGTGGTGTAAGGACCTCCTTTTCCCTTTGGAGCACAGTGGTGTTCTGTAGGAATGGTCCAGCTGAGGGTATGTGAAAGCAGCTGCATGGTGACCTCTATAGAGCCCTCCTTATTGCCCACATGAAGGATCAGTCAGCAGCTGTGTCAGTCAGCTTGGATCCTAAGATTTCTTCCTCTACACATCCCCAGCCTGGTTTTCTCTCATTCCAGAGAACTACAACTGGTTTTCTCTCAACTGCTTTCTACTCACAAGCAGATCTGTGCAAGCAGATCCCCTCAGCATGATGGCACTGTCAAACAGCAGCAGCTATGACTACACTTCATGGACTACAGTTCCTTCCCTCTCTCCCTGTGGCAGACAAAAGCATCCTGGGTCTCTACCTCTCTTCTGTTATGATGCTGCTTGGCTGCCCATAATACCTGATATTTTATTGGGCTTGCAGTATCTTCTATGGGAAGAAATGACAGAGCAGAAGCAAGTGTCCTGCAGGCTAAAACTGACTCACAAGTGCCTTTGCTGTTGTAGGAATATTTCTGTAAGTCTGGACAAATGAGACAGAATTCCAGATAAGGTGTCCAAGGAGAGTATAGCCACTTCAACTCATCTTTGCCAAGCAGATGGGAGAAGGTTCAGGCTGTAGGCTTGAGAACAAGAGAAAGAAACAGCAAACCCCTCTTTAGCCTGTGTGTAGGCTGATGGTGTGATCTGATATCAGAAATACACATAAAGCTAGATATATGTGGCAGTAAGTCACTTGTTGGGTGTCTGTTCATTCAAACCAGAATTACTCTACAATGCCCACAATCCATTAGAGACAGAATAGCTTAATTGAAAATAATCTAGTGAGAGAAACATTTAGCCCAGAAGTACGTGGCTGATGAACAGGAGTTCCAGGTCCCAAAATAGCTCCATTAAAGCTCAGCAAACTAAGAAAGTGTCTCCCTCAGTGTTGATTTCTGCAGAACACAGGACTCTAAAGCCACCTCATCTGGCAGCTTTCCAGAACTGTGATGAATATTCAGAACACTGATTCATACTAACACTGTTCTTCCTCAAAATACAGGGGAATTTTGAAGCATATCCAGACATACGAAACCTTCCTTTAAGCAATAATCTCATTGCAAAGTACTGACATGCTGAGAATTCCCCTTCCTTTCCCTGTTCAAGAGGTAACTGCAACATAGTAACAAAATGCATCCCAGTATTCTGCAGCCTAATCTGACTGGGGCACAGTTGTAAGGCTTTTTGATAGATTGAAGATACAGATTCTAGGCTGAGGCCTTTAACCAGGACATAACCAGCTTTCTCCAGACTCATGTATTTTCAGCCCACATCCAAAATTCACACCTCACCAAATGATTCCATCCAGTGCTTCAAAGATCAAGCATTTCAAATAAGAGCCACCTTCACTGATGTTAAAAAGTAGTTTATTTTTGACTCACACTTTACTTTCTTCCTGTATTCAAATGCCTTTTTCTAATCACCATTTCCAGTTAACCCTTACCCATTTCTGGAGATAAGTTCACTAGCTGGAGAGAGGAAATGCTGGACCTAAGCACCAGAATTAGTCAGTAATGAAACAAGGGTTTGTTTTATGACCAAAAAAAGCTAGACTGGAAAATACATATCCTCTGTGGTACTGACTCAGTGTGATGAAAGGTGGCAGACAACAGAACTATTCTTCTTAGGTCATTCCCTGACAGGCCACTTCAGTGCTGCAGTACAAATTACAGGAATTGGCAACAGCTGGAGACACAGTCCCCTTCTTAGCAACAATAACAAGGTTCAGAGGTGGATTACACGTATGTTGATTGACTATGGGAAGAAGGAAATAATTGATTCACTGTTGGAGGACAGAGCATTTTATTCAAGCTCTCTTGCCAGGAATATCCAGAAATGTGTTTCTGCAATGCCTTAGTGCTGAGTCCATCAGAAATCACGCCCTTCACCTACTCTGGAACAGGAAGTTCATTACTCCAGATTAGACCTCATGCACACTCGTCCTGTCTCCCATGCCAGCTCTTCAGCCAGGTGGGAACTTAAACCCCCAGCAGCCCTTCAGCCCCACCACCCCCTTGGTGAGATGCTTAGGGGTGCCAGTTCTGGTTGGCTGCCCCTTCAGATGTGCATCTTCCAGCCGTGGGTTGAAACTCCTCTTGAATGCAGAGGCCCTTCCTCTCCTGAACAAATACTCCTGATGTAAATACTAACCAACAGTCAGGATGAATGTCCTGGAAGGGAGACTAATATAATTTAATATCACTGATCTTAGCTAGCTCAGAAAGCCATCCCAGAGGAATATCCCTTCTTTGGTAGTTAAAGTTACTGGAAAAAACAGCAGGAAGCATGGTGGAGAGAAGGGGAAATCCTGCTTCTGGTCCACAGACAAGTTGAACAAAATTCCTATTTCCACTCTAGGTTGCACTCTGTGCCACTCACTCCTACTGACAAAAACCACACACACCATCAGTTAGTATCAAGATCACATTCGGCAGAAAGCCTGCAAAAAGTCTAGCTCTGGTAAATCACAAAATGAAAATACTCACATTCTAAACACTTCAATTCTCAGTTTCCTGAGTCTGTTTAATATAGGGGGATATTTATACTATATCTGACAGATCTCAATTTCTTAGCTTGCTTATACTTCCTTTGGAAAATGCTATGTTTAAAACAGCTTTTTATAGAGCATAGTCAATGAAACTAATGTACAGTACTTTTAGTGAACTTGTATCTAAAAGGATGCTGCTTTAATATTTCAAGAGCAAGAGAAATGCACATGGGTCCAGTGGAGCAAAAAAGAAATATTCGAAAAGACTGATAATACAAAAAAGGGAAGATCTAAGTTTGGAGTGTCTGCAGTGAACCCCAGGACAAAAGGCTGGAGGGGACCAAATGAGAATATCATCCCTATATGGTCAAAACAAGGGTGAGAAGGAAATAAGAAAGAAGGTGCAGAAAAAAATTAAAGTGTGTGGATAAGGAAGAAGTGGCTTCCAGGAACAGAGCCATTGTAAAGCTATTATCCCTAGTTTACTTTGCCATTCTTACTAGATACAGTTTGGTCTGAGATAAGATGGAATTCAATATTAATTTAAACACACTCAGTAAAATGTCCCATCTATGAACCCTACAAGGATTCCCTTTCTTCTTCATTTGTTGTAGTATAAACACTTTCTTATTTTATTATTCCAAAAATGTTCTTCATTTGCATTAGTATAAAAGAAAAATGTGTGCTGCAGAGTCCTGGAAGATTAACACCACAACATTTCTGTTACTGGGGCCCACACTTAAAAGGGCACAGGCACTTGAACTGCCCTAAAATTGGGCTCGGTACTAGGTAAGTGACATTTAAAAGACTCTGGTGGAGAAAATATTATTAAATTGGATTTCTGGAATGCTATGTTGGATTCATGTGAACTATATCAGAAGAAATGTGTATACTTCAAATAGTCACCTGCTCAACCAGCAGAACAGGCTGAGTACAGACCTCTACTTGCCATCAGAACCAGGATCAATAAGCACACGGGCAGCAGCTGTTTGGTGCAGGGACACAGGGCTTGTATCCCTGAGGGGAATCCTACAGGTGACAGTGGCAGCAGATCTTCAGAAGTAAAGACCTAAGGACCAATGTTTTAGGCTAAAACTAATGACAGGAGCAAACAATCCACTATTTATTAAGTTTGTGCTCATTTGTTGCTATTAGGGATGGGGAGCAGGCATTAGCCCTCCCACAGTGAAGATCAAAGTTGTTGTGAAAGGCTTCATCTATACCAGGATCTTAAGTCTTACCCTCAAGCCAAACTGCTCCTTCAGTCACAAGACTGCCAACTAGGAAAGGGCAAGTCAAAGATTTGGTTGTGGGTGAAAAGTGAAAGATTTCACAAACATGTCATACACCGAGGATACTCCTTTCTCTTCAGCTTACTGCTCTCAGCCTTGTCTCCTGACTGCCGTGTATTGCTTACCTTTCCCACGGCTTTAACCTGGGCCAAACACAGCAACAGACCAAAATCCACCCTGTGCCTTGGGGAAGGGAATAGTGACCAAAGATGAAGCCATTTTAGTTGTCTGAAAGACAAGAGTGTGTCAAAAGTCCATCTACATTAAAAATACATCAAGTTCTTTTTGTCTTCTAAGTCTTTCACTTTGAGCTTTATGAACCTCATGAGGTGACATTTTAGAAAGGCAACTGTGCAGGAACCAGGAGCTGAAGCACCGACTGTTCTGTAAGGTCAGCCACTGCTAATGAATTGCCACACTAACTTTTGGTCTAATCAAGCCTGGGTTTACACTGCTGCAATTACTTGGTCAAAATAGTTACCCCAGTATATGTACCAACATGCAGTTCACTCTCCACTCCAGTAGGAATTAACTGTTTCAGACTAAAGCACCACCAACTACGTGCATTTCTAATAATTTGATGCTGCTAGACCACCTTCATTCTAAATCTACAATCATGAACAAGGACTTCTGCCTTTAGAGGGAGGATGGTCTCTATTCTAGAACAAGATGCAGAAACCAAAAGGGGTAGCAGCTTCATACTTCTCTTATGCAAGCTTCTGCTTGAGAGCAGCTTTTTCTTTTTAACTTTTGGTACCATTTTTTTTTAAACTACAAAGCAAGGGTTTTATACTTGCAGAATTAGATACAATCTTTCAAAAAAACCCCACAGTTATTTTCCCACATCCTGGGTAGCTGCAAGATCCTTTCTATGTACTTCAGCCTCAGCCATTCTGGGAGAACACTTTGTTTTAATTGGTTAACGTTAATTTGAACTCCAAATTTTTCAGAGTGCTTCTTACTCCTGTGTCCCACTCCTATGTCAGGGACTGTCATTCAAAGAACATTTTCTTCGCTGTATCTGCATCAGCATGGAACTGATCTTTCTCTGAAAGGCTTGTGGTATCAAGTCAAAGCTATTTGCACATCTGTTTACAACAGCACTTCCTATGTCAGCTTTCCAAGTGATCCAGAAAATTCCAGGAGTGAAAAAGCACTGGGTTGCCACCAGCTATCTTAGGGGGATAGATCTTCCAGTGTGTAAGTGCCCTTGGGGCACACAAAGCAGGGTAAGACCTACAGGAAACACAGATTGTTCCAAGGTTACACAGAGCTCAGCTGATATGAACAAGAATCTCAAACAAATGAGTACACTCTGTGCAGGCAACAACAGCTCACTAGATGCGAGATCACTCTCAAGAGATAAGGTGAAAGATACCACATGCACTGTGTGCTAAAGGATTTAGTCAAATATCTTGCAGAAAATTGTTGATGTATTCTATTCCAGGAATGTTTCTTGGGAAAAAGGGCTGGTTATTCAGAACAGAAGACTTCAAGGCTGTCTCCATACGCCAGCTGCAGCTTTGCTAGTAGGAGTTAACTTGCATTCATAATTAGGGTATGTTTCCACATAATTAAATAACTGTAGAGGAAAGGCATCTGTGAGTATAAGCAGAGTAAATTACACAAGCAGTGCTAAATTGTAGGTGTTAAAACTGAGGCACATGCTCAAATGTAGCTGAAGAAAACACTAAGTGACACAGCCAGGATTTTGAAAATACAAGGAAAACTCAGACACTTTGCTACCTCAAATTTTGACAGTCCTTGCTGGTCTCAGGCTGTGTCCTCTTCTCTCATATGTATTCTTCATGCGTACAATTGCCAAAAAAACTGAGGATGTGGAAAACATCTTCAGCATCAGCTTCTCCTTTAGCTTGAATGCAGTGGTAGGAAGAACTGAACCAGCCAGCTGAGCTAGAACCAGCTAGTGCTGGTTTTGACTAGGGCAGAGTTAACTTTCTTTATAGTAGCTGGTATGGGGCTGTGTTTTGGATTTGTGCTGAACACAGTGTGAGTAATTCAGGGATGTTTTTGTTATTGCTGAGCAGTGCCTACACAGCATCAAGGCCTTTTCTGCTTCTCAGCCCACCAGGGAGGAGGCTGGGGCTGTATAAGAAGTTAAGAGGGGACAGAGCTGGAACAGCTGACCCCAACAGTCTCAAGGGGTATTCCAGACCATATGGCATCACACTCAGTGTATAAAGCTTGGGAAGAAGAAGAAAGGGGGGACGTTCAGAGTGATGGCATTTGTCTTCCCAAGTAACTGCTAGGTGTGATGGAGCCCTGTTTTCCTGGGATGGCTGAACACCTGCTAACCCATGGCAAGTGGGGAATGAATTCCTTGTTTTGCTTTGCTTGTGTGTGTGGCTTTTTCATTTCCTATTAAACTTCTTTATCTCAACCCACGGGTTTTCTCACTTTTACTCTTCCAACTCTCTCCCCCCATCCCACTGTGAGGGGAGTGAGTGGCTGTGTGGTGCTTGGCCGCCAACTGGAGTTAAACCACAATAGAACTATAAGCAGCTTCTCTTTTCTACAATTGCTTTTGTGGCCCTTGCTTTTTGCTCAGGTGACAGGGAGGAAGTGAAAGGAGAGAAGATGTAACCAAAGGGGTTTGCATTGAGAAACTGTTCTTTCTCATGCATTTTTTTTCACACCATCACAGCATGAGATTTTTCCGGTGGCACACTTTGAAAGTTGTAAATCTTTGGGGTAACAAGGATCAAAGGTCCTGCAGACCCAATTGACAAGCTTAGAAACACTATCCCTCAGTAGTGCATAACATGAGAACCATCCTGTCTTATTGAAGTGCTGATGCTCTGACAGAAGGCCACTCTCCTGTGTGGCCCAAGATACAAGAGCCAGATAGCACCTTGGTGAAACAGCATGGCATCTGCTGACTGTGGGCATCAAACTTTACAGCTCTCTCACCCCTTGAGAAGAGGTGAAAGAACAGGGAGTCCCTGCAATGTCTCCACAGCAGGGAGATGCAGGAAGCTGTCACTGTAATGATGACTGAGCAAGCTCACTCCCTTGGGTACATCCTGTACCAAAGGCCAGAAGTGTCTAAGAAAAGTAGTAACTGGATATCCTGTTATTTCATCTGTCATTAATGGAACTGAACATGTGGGTTGGTTTTTTATCAAGCACTTGACCAGTGCCTCAACTTACAGAGACTGTAAATCCAACCTGCAGAGGATGAAGCAAAGGATGACTAGTCCTTCCCTTTATAAGTCAGGATGTTCCTGTGGGGAAATCATGCATGGTAGAATCCAACCTAGCAGAGAACTGCATGGCAAACAAAGAATTTGGTAAGGCTGGGGGATGAAAAAATGAAGAATATAAATGTTGTTGGATAAAAGTCAGCATGGATGAAAAGAGCAGAATGGTTTCAATTGTGCTGATCTGCAGTTCATTAATTGTGCAAAAGCCAGCACAGCTGTGCATCTGCTGACCTCAGTTTTGAGAGGTAATTAAAAATGGGATAAAGCAAGGAGTGAGACAGGAAATATCACGGGATGACCTTGATGTGTCTTAATACTGAAGAAAACAGAGGGGGCACAGGACAGCTCAAAATTCGGGAATTGAATCCTAGAAATTGACAGGAATGAGTAAAATCGTGAAATTCCATGGTTCACTCTGAAACCTGCTGGCCATCAATTTTTTTGGTCTGGAGACTTAGACATTATAGTTTGTATTTGCCAGGTTTTTGTCCTTAACAAAAACTTGGCTTTGTTTGGAGAATTTCTTTGTTTCTGAGAACAGAAAAAGAATTTTATATCACTAAATATTATGAATCCACAATGAAACTGAGAGACCTGGTAACACTGCTAAAGCCACTGCATCAGGTATGATTTCTGCTGAACCTTCTGCTCAGCCCTTCACCCGTGCCCTGTGCTCTGTCTGAGTTCAGGTACTACAGGACCTGCTGGTGTTTCCAGCTGTCCCATCCTCACCTTCCCTCAAGGAGACAAGAACCGAGGGGCAAACCCTGCCTCTTTGCTGCCGGCCACCTGCCACAGCCTCGAGGGCTGTTTTGATGCACCGAACTTTTCCAGTGCCATCATGGAGTGAGGACAAGAAACTGCTGCTAAGCAAAGGGACAGCATTCAACACCCTCTGTTGCTCTCTTCCCAAAACAGCAGCAGCCCTCTGGAAAGAGAGGGATTAGCTGCTCTCCCGACAAAGGGAGCTCTGGCCTGTAAGAGAGGGGTCTTAAACTCCAGCTCTGATCTCTGTGCCTGCAGATGTTGGACCAGTTCTTGCCAATTAAAGAAGTGACACAATTTCCTATTGCAAAAGAGTCCAAAGGTTAAAAAACGAAGGCAAAAGTAACATAGGATAACAGTGCTGCACAAAGCCTAATCCTTGTGTAGCCAAAGTAAAACTTAACCAAATTATAGCCATTAGTAAAATGACAACATTGTTCCATTTACAGTTTGGTGACTCTCCCAAATCATCCACTATGTCAGTAGCTGACTCAGATAGTGAGGTTAAATACAAATTTGATTAAATATAGTCACACCCCTGATTCATTTGGACACTGAGTAGTGTAGGTGTGTTTCATCTCAACTTAAAGCATAATGTCGCATAATTTAACATACTCTGCCGCCGAAATGCCCATTTCTCTCCACTGACTCTAGAGAGAGCTTAGGGTATGCACACACATGCTCTAAGTAGCTAATGGCCATGGAGGAGGTTACCACCTCCCTTCTGCTGCATCAGAGAGGCAGGCACTCTGTGGTGGTGCCAGATCTTTCAGCTGCACATTTCAAGAAGCAAAAGAGAAAGAGAAAAAAAAAAATGGGGGTAGGAAAAGGGAGGCCTTTTCTAAGAAGAAAACAAAAAAATCAATCCAATGGAAGAAAAAAAGCAAAGAAAAAGTAAGCCTGAGGAAAACTTGGCCTCTGAAAAACAATGGACCAAGATGGAGATGAAAAACATGGCTAGGAGCCGACTTCAGGTTTCGTGCTAAAACAAGTGATTTTAAGGAATTTGAATTTCCTTTCAAGAGAAACTGCCATTCCTATTACTTCCCTCTCTTCTGAGAAGTTTTCTGAGCTCATGGCAAAGACGTGTTAATGTCCCACTCCTTAGGTGGCCCCTCCAGATACTGATGATCCCTTGTTTTCCTTGGAAAGCCATTAACAGGTATACACAGAGCCGCCTGCTCTGCTCTACCTGGTACACACAAACACCCCCTCAGGTGATCTGATCAGCTCCTGGTTTACTGATAGCCTGACTGACCCGCAGCAGCTAATCTCTGTATTTTGGGAAGGCGGGCAAAATACGTGGTTCCTACAGGGACTAAAACCGAAGTCTGGAATGCGAAATGCAATTCTCTATTTCCGAACCCTTGACATCTCAGTCATGCATGAGCTGTGATGCCACCGGGCCCCAAGGGGAGGTCTAGAAATAAGCCACAAATTGAGGCGGAACATGCATGACTGGTACAGCAGCACAGCTGGGAGTGCTCTGCGGGGAAACCTTCCCCGAGTGCTGCTGGAAGGCAGTCAGCGCGAGTGCCAGAGGGGCCTCCCGCTGCTGGCACTCTGCCAGCAAAGGATGCTGCTCCAGGAATTAGCTGGAAGCAGTTTTCTCACTGCCCTGCAGCACAGTGCTGGGGATGTCCGCTCAGAGTCACAGTTACCTTCACCTTTCATCTGTAGAGGCAGGCTTAAGCAAGACTGAGAATGTTCTAAACCTCTTTCTTGACTCTTTTCCAAGCTTATTTGCTCTGGGTATCCTGCTCTCTGCGTCCCTGGCACTCCTGCTTTCACCATTATCGCTTGCTTAGTGTCTACAATGTCAGCTATTCCTTAATTCCTACTTTTTTTTATTTAATTGGAAAGGAAATAAGTGAAAAAAAGAGGAGTGCTGCACAGACAGCCCTTGAAACTGCTGTGCATGAACTCGGCTTATGGAGCTTTGTAACTGTTCCAGCTCAGGTGACTGGGATGCAAAAAATGTACCACAAATCAACACTTTCATGCATCCCTGGTGTCACAACAAATGCATGCTCAAACCCTGCCTCAGCCACTTCCTCTCCAGAAGCCTTGGTAACCTCCAGCACAGTTATGACACACGCAAATGATTTTATTAATGTTATTTATAAAAGGCTCATCAGAGTCTCTGTGTCCTTAAATTACACTTTAAGGGTGGGGATGTTATTTCATGAGAAGACAAATCACATGTTCTAACACGATGGCAGTTTTTAAAAAGAAACCACCCCACAGCAGTTGGACCAGCTGATTAGATATTTTCCTCCTGAGTCTACAGGCTGGCCCCAGACATGAGGCTGCTGAGCAGAACTGAGCCCGTGCCGGGTCATTGTTATGCCAGGACAAACACTGAGTTCTTCTCCCTGCTTTTGACATAACACACCCCTGCACAGTCATGGCTGCGTTGCAAGTCCCTTCTCACCCAAGAGAAAACCCTGGAACAGCTGGGATTTTATCCCCACCAGGGCATCGACCCTGTTTCATTTATGTGACAGGAGATCTGTGCCTGTGCTGGGGGGTGGGGAGTGTTGAAGTCCCCCGCTTTCCCCTGCAAGACATTTTTCTTTAGCTCACTGGTAAAGCATGCTTTAAAATCTAAGTTTGTTTTGGTTTTTTTTTTTTTTCCAGACTAACTTATTCATGCTCACACCACCTGAATTTCAGCTGATGCTGTTTTCATTCCTGTGAATAAGGTTTGGAGCACACAAATGTCCTTGTTAAAAATAAGACAGACGTCACAGTCTTTTGGAACTGAGTATCACAAGAACCTCTAGTGCACTGTTCCCACTGTTATTTGTGGTCATTGGCTAAAATCAGCCTCTTGGTCAGGATTCTTCATTTGCAGGCCTTGGATTCATTAAAAAAAAAAAAAAAAAAAAAGGAGGAGGTGGATTTTTTGTTTTAAATAGGAGTGGGGAAGTTTTGGTCTTTTCTGCATCTGCCAGAAATGAACCGTTACTTGCAGACTGCAGCCAATGCATGGGGAAACCAGGACCATCGTCTGTGTCCAGCTCCAGATGCTGCCCTTGGGCAGGAATTGTGACTGCCTGTGCCTTACAGTCAAGGGCAGAGCTCTCCTTGCTCAGAAAAGGTGCCAAGAGGGGCCAAAGCTTTGAGCCAGTGAGAAGAGCGGAGTTTATGCCGGTGATGTGATCCATAAGTGCCTAATAGTACAATGAGAAGAAATGATTCCCAGCATTGTGTGTACACCCCTCAACATGAAAACCTCAACTTGTTAAATGTAGAGGAAGCGAAGCCTCATTAATGTTGGGAACCCTCAATTCACTCTGTCTGGGAAGGGCTCACTGTCAGCCTGACAACATGGAGGGAAAAGGCTCCTTCCCAGCCTTCCCTTCTTCTTCCCACAGCTCCCCATTTCCCCATCCTCAAACCTGATGTTCAGCTCTGCCAGGTGTACTGCTGTCACACTTGTCCTTGGGTGACTCCAGCAAATTCAAGCAGATCAGAGCAGGGATAAATCTAACTCACTGGCCTGGAAGACCAATATAGCTCCAATATTTGTGTTCCGATGAGGTTCCCAGATGGAAGAAGCCAGGCTAAGCGCTGGCTTGACACACTTCTCCTTGCAAACAATCCCAGCTCCCATGAGGGGGGCCGAGTCAGTGCTGGCCCCCCTCACACAACGGGAGGGGCCCTGCAGCCCTCACACAGCTGGTTTCTTCAGATGCAAATTGCCCTTCGCTCTGACCTCCATCTGCGGCGGCATTTTGAGAGAAGCAGCACAAAAATCAAAGGATTTGCCGTGCAGTTGTTGTTTAACCTGTCACTGGTGCTCTGCAGTGTCTCTTAACAAGACTGATATTGCTGGATTCTTTCTGCCGAAAGGAGGGCAGCAGGGAGGGGATTGACGCGCTGCTTCCCACCGCATCCCAATCACAGCGCGAGCCAAAGGCACGGCAGGCCACTCTAATCGGAAGAGTCACCGGACCCTTCACTCTACCAGTCAGAGGGAAAACACAATTAAAGCCCCAGATTTGTCCTTGGTTCAGCCCTTTTATTCAGAGCCTCTGCCCACCAGGATTTCCTCTCTACTGTTGGGTTTAATTTCTCATTTAAGCTGTCACATATCCCATGTTTCTACAGGGAGAAGGTTCAGTCAGGGGCCATCAGCAACTTTTGACACCAACACGCAGACATCATGGCTCATACTACACATAACAAAGCAAACTGCAGGTATATCGAAATGTACTGAAAAGGTGCCGTAAAATACCAACAAAATCCAAAGAAGAATTTTAGGTTTTGAACTAATAAATCTTTTCAGCATTGGAGTAAACTCTTTAGTACCTGCTAATCGAATTCTTTAGTAATTCCAAATTCCTCTGTACACCTTCACATCTATATTTAGAAGCAGAGAACTTATTACCTTTTTGACAGCGCGGTGTTAAAGTTCTCCAGTGAATTCTCATCCTCTCCTTCAGAACGTTTTAGTTCATAAATGTTTCATATTTCACATTTGAGCAGCTATGAAGTAAACAATGGCAAGGAGCCTTGTAAAATACAACTGCTTGTTTTGTGTGATGCAACTCAACACAACGTGGTGTTCCCTCAGCTGTGCAGCGCTCTCTCCTCACAGCCCCTGCATGGCCACGGTGGCTGCGCTGAAGCATTTCTGCAATGCAGTCTCACTCCAGAGAAGCAATTGGAATTTTCTATGGCTCCTTCAAGCCCTTCTTAAAACCCGACAGTGGTTTTAATAGAAATGTGGTGACCTTACTAATATTTGATTGAGCAAGCTGGGGAAAGGAAAGTGGAAGATGAGGACACCAGGGTGAAGGAGTGGAAGGTGGCCACGCAGGTGGCAATGGCAGGCGAAGGGCAGCTCTTACTGCTAATGCAGAAGAGCCAAGGACACAAAATGTGTCTCCTGTTGCAGCCCTGGGAGGAGAAAAATGCTGCCTCCTGCAGGAAAGCCAGCCAGGGCTCTGATTCCCATACGTTTCTACATACACCGTTTGACTCTGAGTTTCCTCAGTTCAAGGATACAGTCACAAAATCTCTTTTTTTTTTTTTTTCGTTTAGAGACCCTTTTTAGCACTGTGTTGCATGACTTCTGTTATGAAGTGGATGAAGGTAGAATTCAGAAAGACAACTGATTTACAAGAGGCAGAACCCAGCAGGCACTCAGGAGACATAAAACTCCTCCTGAGTCAGGTTTCACACCACTTATCTAATGGAAAGTCCCGAGGGTGATGAACACCTCCAGACTTGCTCTAGGTGCAGTCCTCTCTTGTCAGAGACAGACAGAGATACTTTGAGGAACCAATTCATCAGGAACTGCTACAAAACAAATGCTTCCAACAGCCACAGAGCTCAAATATTTTTGTGTGAGACATTTAGTATTTTTTCATTGACTATTAGTCAATGAAGTTTTGGATGTGTTTTGGTAACTATGAATCTTCTGCCGTTTATTTTCAGTTGATATTGCTGGGCACCCTGCATGCTGGAGACGGTTCCACACAGTCATTTTTAGGCAACAGTTTGTCTGTCTTATGATGATTTCTTCGCTGTTTTTTAACCCACCCCACTTTCATCTGCCTTTTCATCCCCCTGATCTTGCTTGGTACAGAATTTTAGTGTTGGATCCTAGGAGCTGTATCACAGCTTTATTCTGTTCTATAGCACTCATGGCAGGCTGCCTGGTAGCACACCCTGCTCTGTAGCTTACCAGGATAAATATGACATAACACTGCTAATTCCAAAAGAAAGTACCTGTAAGTACCTTGATCTGGGGAATACTTAAACAGGATGATAACACCCACAAACATAATTCCAGCAGAGCAGATGTATGTTGACACATACCAAAGTTACACCACAAAGTGTTTCTTATCTTGATCTTATGTACAGTGGTGCCAAACTTTCTATCAAGCTTCTATTCCCAACAAAAGCGTAGAGAGTAAAAAAATATAATTACCTTTAGAATGAATTTAAGTTAAAATACAAACGGGTGCTGTGAAGGCCGAGAACCCAAAAATATGTAAATAGAGATATCTGAAAGATATCTATAAAATGTTTGGATAAAAACATTATACTAGTTTTCAGGGGAATTTCATCCATCTGCTACCCTCTTTAACATGGAAACACCTCTGCAACAAAAACAGGTCACTGGGAATGCAGAAATCTTTCCAGCATGCTGGGTGGCAGCAGGAAGGGGTGAGGCAGCAGCTGAGTAAGGATGCAACATCTTGTCTCTGTGGGACACTTGCTGATCAAAGTGCTGCACGATCAGCACTGTATTAACAATGGCTCTTTGCAATTGTCGAACAGTGTCTCAGTGACTTAATAAAGGACTAAATGCAGAAGGACGGCTGCAGGCTGACTGGTTTTGGGGGGCAAGTTCCTAGGCCAGCTACAGCGTAAGAGGGCAGCCAGGGGCCCCTGGAGCTGCTCTGCGTGGTGGAGCCCGCACTGGTTTGCTGTGCAGTGAGCTGATCCCCGGCTCCAGGGCCAGCCCTGCAGGGCTCAGCCGGGTGGGGAAGCACCACGGCCGGCACAGCCAACTGCAAACCACGGCAGCCCGGGCTCGGGGTGAGCTGCACCCGCTGCGCTGATCGCTTTGACAAGATAGCGGCGCTCCCACCGAGCCAGGGGGAAGGAACTCCTGCGGGTTTCACAGGACTTCCCTCAGATACCGTAACAGCGCTCAGCACAGCCGAAACCAGAGCCAGGCGGAAATTTTCTGTGGACTTTAACAGAAGCAGCCAGACCTTTGCTGCCACGCTGAAAGGGTCCTTCCCGATAAGCCATCCAACACAAGACAGAATACCAAGTTTACAAGGTACAGTCTGCAACAAGCTGCCCACTGACTTGACTCAGTAGTTTACACGCACCAGTTTTTACTCAAGAAAATGTTAGAAGCTTGTTTTTTTTTTTTTTTCCCCCAATTAATGTACTTAGAAAAGAAGGCTAAGGAAAATAAAACTGTCCTTGATGACAGTCAAATAACATCTAAGTAGTTTTATGTGATTCTCCTGATCATCACTTCTGCTAAAATGCTGTTGAAAAGACAGAAACGTGCACATACACAGATCTCATATTTATCTAGGCTGAACTGACTCATGTGCCCTTCTCTACAGCAGTCTTTCTGGCACAGCTTCTCTCCTAAAAAGAAATTTGAGAACCATCCTTTGCATTATTCTCTGGGATTTCTGTTGGCTTACTTCCAATATAAAAAATAAACAGGGAAGAAAAAAAAAAAAAAGAAAAAAAACCCAAGAAAATTGCCCCTGCCTCAAAATTCATCCTTCCTTTTCTCTGGAAGTGCAATTACAGCAATTACAATGGGCATCTGTGTGGCCTCTACAGGGCAGCGGGAGCCTAGGAACACTCACACAGTGTGAGGATGATTCACTCTGCAACACACAGAGAACTATCAGAGCCAGGAGGATCATGAGGGAAACTCTAACCTACCCAGAGCACTCTGTTTTGTGCAGAACAGGAACCTATCTCCTCCAAATGCGAGCAGGTAAAACATATGTGTGTCTCTAAAATATTCCAGAACTTCCTGGACACAATCCTGTGCCATTTGCTCTGGGGTGACCCTGCTGGAGCAGGGAGGTGGGACCAGACCCCACTGCGGTCCCTTCCAGCCTGGCACGTCCTGTGTTTCTGTCACAGCATTGTCCTTGCAGCGTCGTGCACCATTACAAAACCCTGAGCTGCACCAGCTTTAACAAAGAAATCTATTTCCTTATCATTCTGGGAAAAGATTGTATAAAACTCCAGCTATTCCCTGGCCTTCCTGTATTTGCATATCATGGACTGATTTGGTCACAAAGTCTATAACAGCCATATTCTATTTCCTAACAGCAATTAAGAAAAGCAAATTTTGCCTTCTGATGAATGAGATACTACTTCCATGGTTCCAAATGCTTCAGCTGAGCAAACATTTACTGCTTATTTCATGGAAGTAAAACAATGAGCAGAAACAGAAAGCAGATAGTCCCTCTTTGGGAAATGTTTCCTAGGGAATTTTGGTAATATTAACGAGAAAAGAAGAAGCAGCAATTATTTCATTTTGAAATAATTAAACCCTCTGTATTTTTCTGATAAAGTTTGCTGAATATGTTACGTAGTCTTATGGCCAATCCCCATAGAGCCACCTACACCAGATACCCATCAACACTGTAAGTCTCCTTAAATTACACTAACACTGTAAATCTGTAGCTCAAATGCCATATGACAGCCCCAACCATCTCCTCAGAAGTGTTCACTTTCTGGATATGAGGATGAGCCTACCTTTCTCAAGACACTTCTCAGCCCATTCTTTTATTTCCTTCTTCCAGGTCACCTAAGTTCTGAACCTTCTTCTCCTGCTCCTGTTGTAAAACAGAAAGAAATACCTTTGGAAAATACATTATAAGAGAACCTGGGGTACATCTCACTGCTGTGCTTGAGATGTAAGAAGAGCATGAGTGGACTTGGTACAGTCTGAATATGATCTAGCTGAGAGGAAAGAGAGGGCAGCTCATATAGGTCTGGGTAGTTATATGAAAGGGGAACTTCAAATTAGCTTTATAGAGCTCATACAGGTTCTGAAGGTACTGGGCCATAAATCATTGTATGGAGATACTGATCTGATTGTAATATGCTTGCTTAACGTTGTCTTATTTGTGCTTCACAGTTCTGAAGTTTAACGTGGGGCAGTGAACAAAGGGTTCAAGTCCTGACAAGGATTGTTATTTGACTATGCTCAAATCTGATTCCAGCCTAAC
The DNA here is from genome assembly GCA_035583155.1 of Acropternis orthonyx. NCBI lineage: Eukaryota > Metazoa > Chordata > Aves > Passeriformes > Rhinocryptidae > Acropternis > Acropternis orthonyx. The sequence goes on along the minus strand of JAWWEU010000034.1, from coordinate 6,376,281 downwards.
CACCAACTTAATGTCTAGTGTTTGATTTCAAGTTTGTTTCTCTTTTCAATCTTATTTCCTGAAGCACAGAAACAATTATCTGTGTTTACAATGAGCTCATGCATATGTCCAAACTACAAACGTATTTTCAGGCTGGGATCCTGTCTAAGATGGAGAGTAGGTGTGTGCTATTTGCTTCCTCCATATTTTTTGAAATAATAATAAAAAAACCCCCGACTTAGAGTATCTATGGTAATATCTCATTGAAAATCCAAAATAAGCTTCCATGTAATAGAGGCCAGAGAAGGTGTCAAACTCATTAACTTAAATATAAACTAAGGCTGTTTGACTGCTAATACCATTGCATTATATCTAGACAGAGAAGAGATAAAAACCCCATCTGACTAAAAATTAATTAACTTTGGTACCTCATCATTTAGCTTTTTAAGGTGGAAGGAGGCCATTTTCACTAAGTTATTGTGACCATTTCAGTATTATTTGGAGCTTCTGAATTCAAGAATCTTTAAAAATGCTATTGTTATGACCCTCATATCACTTCCTAATAGGTGATGAAGTAATACTACCCAGATCAGGCTGTTGTAGAAAAACACCGCGATTGCAACTAAGAAAACAACAAGGCAAGATGTGGGAAGAGTAGGCAGTGTTTTCTGGATGCCTACTTGATCAGAACAGATTATTGCACAATTTCAGTTCCTAGGCAAGGGGCAAGTAAAAACACCTAGTGGCAGTAAGCTGACCTGCTGTGTTTTCAGCTACTAAATCAACACTCATTTATATCTTGTGGTTTGCACACAGGCAGAGTTCTCTGCTGTATTATTTTTGAGCAGTTACAACAGCATGACAGACATCCTATAGCTATGGGTGAACACCACAAACCTCTCTGGAACACTGGGTTCCTTGTTCTCACTAAGGTGTTCCAGCTGAAGCACTGAGGCAGGCTTAGACTCAAGCAGGCGCACAGAGTACTGACAAGTTCCTACTCCCAGCACTTGGATCTCAGTGCACAGGCAAAATCCCCGCACCACCCCTGGGTGCTCCAGTGCCAGGACAGTTGGCTCTCATCTACCTGCCAGTAAGGACCATCCACAGCTTTACAGATAAAAGGGTTTGAGAAGTGCTATTGTCTGCAGCATTAAAGTCTGTCCATGTCTGCTTATAGAGGAAGATAAACCGTTCTGTGTTCCTTTCCCTTTAAACAGCAAACAATACAGTGAGGTTTTGAGTGCGTTTGTTGGTGGTGTTTTGGTTTTTTTCCTAAACTAACATTAGACTTTATTTTTCTTAGGGAAGCTCAACACTGACTTACAGCCAATAGGGCCTTACTGGGTAGCTGCCAGATGACCATATCTCCTCTCAAAAAAAAAGGTTTCCCTTTCCAGCTCTGTGTTATTTATAGACAAAAAGCAATAGATACAAAAAACTCAGGAGAAAAGGCAGGGGCAGCATCAAGGAACTTGAGTCTTCATTCAATTACTGCCTGACAGAGAAATATTTGCCAAGGTCTCTTTGAATAGTTTAAAAAACTTTGTATTACAGAGGAAGAAAATCCATTATTCAAAGATCCGGTAGCCCAGAGATAAGGAAAAGGCTTTAATTTCTAGACAAAAGGACACCGTATTAAAGCCACCTGCAATGTACTCAGTCCTGGAAAATGATGATGGAGGGTTTGTTTGCCTTTTTTTTTTTTTTTTTTTTTTTTTTTTTTTTTTTTTTTTTTTTTGAGTGGGACAGGGAGGCAGGAGGGAAGTGTTAGCTTACTTTAGAAAGAATGCCTAGGATAGAAAAACAGCTGGAGTAGAAATACAGTGGAGGCAGAATTGTGGTTCCATGGGACTGCCAGGAAATTTCAGTGGGGCTGCTCCCTTGCTTTAAATTAGGCAGCTGCTTAAGCACATAGCAGAATTTTCTCAAAGCACGCTGCTTTTTGTCTTGATTTTATGTGAAAATATGGTTCATGTTATTGTGCTGCTTCTTCTGCCTCACATTCCTGCCATGTAGCCTTCAGTGGATTGGTTGATTCGAATCCAATTTGCTGCACATCTTAAAATACCAGAGTTGTGCACTGCCTCCAGCCCTTTGAATACCCACAGTTGTGGAGAGAGGGGAAACTACTCTCTTTTGTTCTCTACTCCTCTAATCTAAAAGGGAAAAGTACACCTAACTAACTTATATTTGTATGGGATGGCCCACCTCCTGCTTGGGAGGCAAGAGCCAGCAGCTGCTTATCTGCTCACCAAAACCCAACAAGACACAAAGGAGGTTCTGTGAGGAACACCTGAACTCACAGACCCATTTAGGGGGCCCATGTGCTCCTAGTTTGCAATCATGGTCAATTAGTCCTAGAATCAGAAATATTAAACTAACTACACCTGATGGAAAGCCTGTGATGTACTGACTTTCCTTATACTGGTAGATTTAGATTCCTATGCTTTTACAATATTAGAAGGCAAACTAAAAACAAACATCAAAAACAATGCTATGGCGCAACCAATGAAATTTCTGATAAAGCAGTGAAGTCCAAGAGAAGCAAAATGTCAACGTTTTGCCATTTGAAGGTACTCAAACCTTGAATTAGCCAGTTATCCAGAAAACAATTAAATACATTGCCATTTCATATGGCCTTTTCATAACAACCTGCAGCTCAGTAATCTTCTGCAAATAGAGAGGAAAAGTGGCAAGGCAGATATAAAATAGGAGAACTAATATTGGGTTAGCAGGGTAAAAACTCCCAACCCCAGCAAACAAGACCTGATACCATTTTGACTTCAACCATTTAACTGGTTAAAGCTCTTGGCCCATTAAACTCCTTTTAGGGTTAATTAAACACCGACAGAATCAGCTCTTGAATCAAACCAGGCAATTTCTGCTTTTATAGAACTCTGACATTCTTTCAGTTGAAGGCAGAAAACCTACCACTGCAGTCCATCCTCCTGGCTGTTCTGTTTAACCTCCTGCAGTGAGTCGGGAGCAGCAACCCCCTGCCCTGCCCAAATATTGTGCTGCAGCAACCCCCAGAGCAATACCGTGTCCTCCCTCCAGGAGCTGTGATGGACAGTGAGGGTCATCAGCTCCACCCAGATTTTGCCAGCAGCTGAACTCAATAAAGCCTTTCCCCAGCCAGCTCTTTGCCCAGTCAGGCTTAGAACCCTGGTGGCATCTTAAGTGTATCGAACTTAGATCTTGCCGAGAATTTTGTATATTATTTATGAGAATGGATTGATTTTTCTTTTCTGAGAGGGAATAATATAGCATATATCCCTCCCTCCCCCACCTGTATTTCTGGTAAAATAGTTCCTACATAAATACCAATGCATCACTGCCAGGAGCATTGCACAGGTTTAAAAGACTGCCTCATTTTGTAGTTCCTCACTTTACCAGGGATCACAAAGAATTCATAGAGAGGAAAAAAATACCCAAATACAAAGGAGATTCACAATTGCCTTTCCTGCTTGCTGCTGCTATAATATTGCTGTCACAATATAAGGTTAAGTTCTCTAGTTATTTGTCTGCTGTTCTTCAATTACAACTGCATGTTACACAGATGTTTATTTCATCTTGTTCGAAAGCACATTAAAATTGAGAAAAACAGAAGTATAGAGATGGGCAGTGATATTATCTTTCTTCCTCTCACCATACAATATGCATAATTGCTCTTTCTTTTCTTACAGTTAACAAGCCAGATACATAACTCATGTTCATTTTTTTTTTCACAGGATGAGGTTTCTCTTAAGGTATTTAAAACTCTCCAATATGTAGGATAAGAAATAAAGGTTTATGAAGAAAGATTGTGGGCAGAATTTAGGTTCCTAAATTCAAACCAGTGATCATGAATGTGCAATTCTGCTGAGCAATTGCTGGACCCTGAAGATGCTTTTAACTCCAGGGACCACTTTTGGCTTTACTTCCAGAGATTTAAATGCTGTCTGTTCAGCTGAGCAGCTCTCTGGACAGCATGCTGGGTTTGGATCTAAGGGTGGGATTATAACAGAGTTCTGAATTATGGTTATTGATATCAGTGTAGCATGGGTAGAATGTTTATAGTTAGGCACCAGTGGATTTATTTCTCTGGAGCACTTGATCTCCTGGGATCCATTCTTCATAAACCATTTCCCACAGGGTTATCCCTATTTAAATATGCCTTTGCCCCTTATCTTATTTATGTGTCATTATTTATTCCAAAGGTTATCTACTGCTTTTTCTTAATGAAGTTGTCTCTGCTTCTACCTATTTTCTCCCACAGCTATGAAGACCTTGGTATTTCCATCCATTCCTTCAAGGAGATTGAATGAGGCTATACCCTTCAGCAGAGTGGAGGAAGACAGGGAGATGGGCAGGGTATGCTCAGAAGATTCCTACTGGGAAATAGAAGGCTATAAAAGTTTGTTTAAATTGTGAGCCAATTACAAACTGTTGCAACAGTAGATATTTCTTAACATTAAAAAAATAGATAAAAGGTGTGCATATTGAAGTCAGAAGAGGTTCATCTTTATATTTCATGAAAGCATGTATTTATTTAGTTAAATCAAAGAGAAATATTTACGATTACTACCTCTGTTTCAAAACTGGAGAACAAAGTGCCCTACTACTCACTGCATCGAGGAAATGCAGTAAATCCAAGAACCTGAAAGCGAAACTTGCAGAGAAAGCCATCTGACTCCACCGAGCTGCCTTATCTCAACGGATTAACAGAACACAAGGCATTTACTAGAACACACTATCACTGTCAACAGCAGCAAAAGAACTCACATGGCTTTACATCCCCAAAGCTGCTGTGTGACAGTTCAGTGGCGACACAAAGAGACACCTTAAACTAATCAGAGGGTAAGAAAGAAAACACTTGGAAAACAACTCTTCTCTCAGTTTCGGGGAAAAAAACTTCTGCATAGAAGCAGCATTGCTTGGTGCTGAGGGAGGGGAAGAAAGTTGGGACGAACAAGCCTCCAACGCTGAGATCATCTCAGCTGCAGCCAAGTCACAGTGCCTGTGGATGTGTTTAACAGTGAGGCTGCACAGGGAGAGGTTTGTCATGAGAGATCCAGTGCCACCCCCCTGGCATGGCTGCTGGTCAGGCCAAGGTTAAAGTGGTAGGTTAGAAACTTGGCAAGGAAAATAAAGCCTACTTTTCTGCTGACTTAATCAGATGCTGGCTACGATGCTGGCCAGGACTGAAACTACTCTGCTAAAAAATCCTGCAATTCCTTCTTGTCCAACACTGCCTTCCCATTGGGTGTGCCAGTGCCAGTCCTGGAAACTGAACAGCACTACAGATCACAATTGGGTTTGACCTAACATCCAGAACCGGGCCAAATACCAGGGGGAAGAGCTTAACTTCAAATAAATTAAGGACTAAGTGCAGTTTATGGGCACATTGGTAGAACCCTGGCCTGTAATCAACAGCACCTGCATTACCCTGCTGTGCCCATGATGCCACTCCTGTATTTAAAGTTTTGCAAAATACTCCTAGGACCTGCTAGACATCTCCAAGTGGGTGTCTGCTGCTGTGTTAGCAGGACCTGGGGGTGCTCTGTCCCTCAGCACGTGTCCAATGTACTGGGTCTGGATTCTGCGGGCAACACACAGATGGAGAGCTGCTCAGACTTCAGAGGGGAAAGCCTGAATGTAACTGCACAGGCCAGTCGTGCCCGTTACGTTAGTGTAGAGACCAGCATTTGAGAAATGGTCATATTTGCACTTGGAACTGAGTCCCTGGACCTGCATCTACTGAGTCAGTGTCCTCCCTCTCCAGACCATCCCTTGTGCTCCAAAGAGCAAAAGGAACGCAGAAGAGCAGAGGAGTACAGACTCTGCTGGCTCTGATGCTGGATACAGTGACTCAAAAATAAGGCATTTGCTTTTCTCAATTCCCCCTTCTAGGTATTTACAAGAAATTGGTTTCATATGTTTGTTCTCTTGTTTTAAATGGGAAGGATACTGTGTCATCATGCCACTAAGGACTGCTTGCAAGTACAGTTTTTATCCCTAGCCAGTGCATATCCTACAGATCTGCTCAGCACCTTTCACTCAATACTTCAGAATAAGAACAGAAGTAATCCTGTTTCTTTGTATGCAGATTATCTCTATGATAGAGAAAACCAAAATGAGGCTACAACCCACAGTACTGCTGCACATACCAAGTAATGAGAAGGATGAAGTCATGGCTCAGAAGGGCTTCCTTTAAACTGGACACGGATGCAGTAGTCACAGAATGAGTGACAGGTTGTTTTCTAGAGATAAGAAGGCAGCAGAAAGCAGCAGCAGTTAAAGACTGTAGTTTAGAGAAAGCAGGTGCCTGGCCCTGCAGGCCTGGGACATGCTGAGATTTTTGAGTAAGATTTCATGGAAGTTTAAGTGAATCTCAGGATGTGCCTGTCCCTCCCTCCCTATCTCTCTTGTGCCAGCAGTAGAGCTCATATGGCTCTATAACAAAAATGTCTGGCAAGAGAGAATAAATTAAGTATTTTGAAACTTCATTTCTTCCAGTTGGAGTTAAGGCAGAACACCTCCCCCACTGCAGTCACAGGAGCACTATTATAGATGCAGAGAAAAAGGGAAGGCTGTACAACAGAGCCCATGAGAAAGGGCTGCCAGGACCCACCACAGCCCAGGAGAAGCTGACATGGACTCAGGCTGCTGTGACTTGATTCTGTATTCACAGAATGGAGACATTCAACCTCCTTGCTAGTAAACAAGTTCAGAGACAAATTCCTTGCCTCACTTCTTTGTACCCTTCTAGTAAAAGTATAAAATTAATCAAGCCTCAAACACTGCCTTAATAAATTGAACCACGGGAACACTTCATCATCAGACTCTCCAGTTTGTGTGCAGAAGGGCTTTTCATCTGTGCTGTACGGGTTGGCTCTCAATACCAAATGGACAGTGATGTGAGGGTAGAAGAATTTCTGCTGTGGGAAGGTGACACCTAGCCAGAAAACATCAAAAGCTTGGAAGCCAGTTCTTAGGAAACAGAATGCAAGACATGGAAGATACCAAATCAAGCTTGGCAAATGCAAGAGAGGGAAAACAAAAAATACGGTTGACAGAAAGAGGCCATGTCTTGATATCCCTGCCTGAGAGCAGAAAGTGGCTGATAGCTGGCCAGAAACATCCTAGATCATCAGCCAAAACAAATGAAGATGATTCCCACTTTATGGTGAGACAGTGGAAATCTGCACAGCCACACCTAGAGACAGCCTACTTCAAGCCTCTGTCAGCCTCCTGTCCCAACAGTGTGACTGTGTCCTCAAGATCAAACTATTTCAAGATTACAAAAATGTGTTCCCTTAGTGCACCTCTTGTCAAAACACAAAAAGCTTTCTGAACAGGGCAGGAACAAATGGCACAGGCAAAACGACATGGCAATGCCTGTTAAACACAGGCAAGGTAGGGGGAGAAGACATCCTTCTCTGCAAGGTCATCAGGCACTGTCAAACTCTGGAAGGAGTCTGGATTGCTGAGATACTGGGCAGTAAATCCAAACACTGCATTGCTGCCTCCTTCAATTTGGTATTCTTCACTTTCCACTTTGTTGTCTCCACGGGATTATCGGCTGGAAATGGGACACAGTTGATAGTTTCTGGGACCTTTGATTCCATTATTCTGCCACAATACTTACTAATTATAACTGCTTTGCCAAATATCCAATGTTTTCACTGGCTGAACGCCCACACTTAATGGGGTGATAAAGAACAAGTGCTGTCAGAGACCAGCATGTGATTGGTTACCCGGGTCAGTTGAAACTGTGCACTCAGGAGGTGCCAGCCTGAGCAAACAGCATAAATGAACATTTCCTGGGCAAGAAGCTGAATGAGTTCTACTCCTGGAAGAGAATCTATTTAACCATTTCCACTGCTACTAAACCTTTCCCTTCAGTGCTAAGTTGAACATCTAGTGCATGTTACTCTCCCAAGAATGCTGTGACCCATCATCAGTGACTAGAAAGCAACTTGAGTGTGTTGGGCATAAATACCTGTTTCTCCCTTTTCTGGGCACGTTGAACATACAGGAGAATACCTCCAACACTAATCTGCACATTCTGGCGGGTGTATCTAAATAAGACATTGACTTTTTTCTCCCACTGTTCTGCTTCCTCTCTTGTTTCCCCTCAAGTCCACAGTTCCCTCACTCTGTCCTCTCCCTATCCTGCATTCCTGCTCCAGACCATCATTAATTCCCAACCACAAACCTGGAAAAAATCAGAGAGAAATGAAAAACCCCTTCTTTCCTCCATTCCATCCTACCCCCTCCCACTTGATCACTCAGGGCACTGTTTCATGGAGAAGGCCTAAGACCCCCAAACCAGCACAGGTCACTGTGAGGTGCTGCACAAGTAGTGTCCAATCCAAGCAGGCAGAACAGCCCCACCGTGGGGAAGGGACAAAAGACATGCAGATCTATACCTATGGAATAGTGCCCATGTGCTCCAACCCCTTGGGTTTTAGATTAAATAATTTCTGTGAAATCATTTGAAAGTGCAAACAAAGGGTAAGTCAGAAACAAGCTAAAGAAAGGGTAGAAATGAGACAGCAGAAGCTAAAATGAGATGGTGACAGCAAGAAAGCTTCAGAGAACAACTCGGGGGTGCCAGTGGTATCAAAGGGCTGTTCTCCGAAAAGCTTCAACAGTTGTTCTCGCTTCAGACTTCAGTTGGCTCCCTTTGCTTTGCTGTTTCATTTCTCAAAAAGCTCTGTGCTGGTGAAAGGGGGAAGATACTGAATGAGTAGTAGTATATCTGTCTCTTAAATTCCTCAGATCTTTGCCATCTAAGCTCTCTCAACAGCTAAAAGTGCTCTTCTCTCAACTTCTGGAGGTTACACTGATGACATGTCTTTAACTTGACTTCCCAGCTGAGTGAATGCTTGTTCGGTCATCTGATGGCAGGTATTTGTAGGAAAATGTGCAAGAATAAAACAAATAATAATTTGCATTGCAATCAAACATTCTAGTTCCCAATTAAAAAAAAAAAAACCACCAAAACCTCATTCCTAAAACTTTCTTCCATGAAGTCTTTGCTTCTGTTGCGCCAAATTCAGGAAGGTAACACTGTGGAGACTGGGGGGGGGGGGGGGGGGGCCCCCCCCCCCCCCCCCCCCCCCCCCCCCCCCCCCCCCCCCCCCCCCCCCCCCCCGGAAACAAAGCAAAAAGCCCCACACCCTGTCCTGTCACTCAGACTTGTCAGGGCCTTTGAGGAACAGTGCGAGGGATCAGCAGGGAACTCCAGGAGGAGCAATGGCACAGGAGTGCAGAACACTGGGAATCAATAAACCCCAGGGGCAGCTTTTTAGGCACAGTTCCTGACTTTTGCTGTTATAGATGGTGTCCCTTACACCTTTCCACTTACTCATAATCCATTTTACTTGCCCTCTCACTCATACCATTTTGGTAGTGCTGTCTTTTTAGAAATATATTCAGTGGCTTATTCACTTCTCTTAGGGGAGAGAGGGGAAACAGAAGCCACCACCACCTGAGTCATTAGTCTCTCTGAGGTATTTCTAAGATGACAGACCTGGGTTTTACAGACACCTTTGTAGGGCTGTCTTTCTTTTAGATGGAATATTATTCACTCAATTCTGTTTATGATACTTAGGCTTAATTCCATAACGTGTTGAATGAACATTTTGGTATCACCACATCAGCATGTAGTGCCATATAAAAGTGAAAGTTAGTTCTGCAAAGGCTTCAAGGCAGGGAAAATGAGACCACTTAGTAACATGAGACAAAGTCAGCATCAGCATAACCCATCCAGGTTGAAAGCTAGCCAAGATAAAAGGCCTCCATCAGGTTTGTTGGGAATTCAAACACCACATTAAAAAGGAATATATGTTTTAATACATTTTCACAGGTGGTTTAGTTAAAAAACCAACAACTTTGAACTGAACTAACTTTGAAATGACATACCTATTTCAGTGGAGGGCATGCAACAGCACAGTCTGCAGACAGGCTTTTCACCACCTGTTGACTCCTGTGTTCAGTGTCATTGGCTGCTGCAGGAGCAGGAGCAGGAGCTAGAGGTGAATGAATACCTGTTGAGGTTGAGCCAGCTCTGAGTTCAAACTCAGATAGCACCTCAAATTGCTGTTTATTTATGGACTTTATTGGAATTCCTAGTGGGACAATGATAGTTTCACTTTTCATTCTCGTGGTTGAAGCTGTTGGGCCCATCTGGAGGGAGGAGCTCAGTTTCTGTTTCTCAGAAATAGTCTCTCTGTGCTCAGGTTCCCTGCAGGATGACAAGGAATATTTCCAAAATGAAGAATTCTCAAACATTCCATGCTACATCTATTCTTGTCTGGCAGTGGACCAGCAGGTGCAAGGCCATCCCTTCACAGCAATTCCGTAGTGCAGTGGCTCAGTTTTAAATGTATTTACACACACTCCAGACTCCGCTGAAACAGCCCAAAACTTTTTTCTTTTTGGGAACCAGCAAACTTCTGACACATAAGCTCTGTGTCCAAAAGTCACTGGTCAGGAATGCATAAACCAGAATTCTTCCCCCCTCCCACCCTCTTCATAATGCAAAAGCTATGGTATTATAGATCTGGACACAGTTTCATTTAACTTGTGAGTTGTTTCATTTATTCTCACAAGTGGACCAAGCATGACAAAAATACTTCTATCAACAATTCTAGCTACTTCAACATTTTCCCCCCCTCATCTAGTATATTTTATGTTTTTGTACTTTCAAGTCCATTCCATTTAATCAAAACTGTTTGCAACACATGCAACCCAAAATGAATTGTATCTATATATATACAAGGACATGGAAATTTAGAAGAAAAAGGCAGGAGCAAATGACTTGTAAAACCATTTTCTGCAAGGAAAAATATATTGAAATGCCACACTCCTGAGAGCAAGCAATTTAAGCTTCTGCATGACTAACTTGACATTAAAAGTCCATCTCTGGGCCACAGACAGTGAAATGGTCACCCATAAGGATGAACTTTGAGGCATGGTTTGTTTCACCAATGGACAAAAAAGGATGATTAGATATTTTTTCCATTCAAAAAAAGTGGTTTGAGGTTTCTTAACTAATTTATTTTGGCAGGACAAGGAGTCTGTCTTGATGCTTTGAAGAACTCTGGTTTTTAATGTTCGCAAAGAAAATCATTTGAAGGGGAAAAAAAAATAAAAATCCTTTGCCTCTTTGTGTAACAAATGGAACAAACGGCTATGGCCTAAACCAATAACAGAGCTTAAAATCAGTGTTTCTAATGTGACCACTGAGATATTTCAGACTTAATTACATCTGAAGCAGACTTAACCACCCATTTCTCTTCAGGTTCACACGAGGCAGTATTGCCCCTGTAGCCGCACAGCAACATTGTAGAATTAACCACATCCTAGAGGAGCTGGAACAGAAAAAGGGAAACCAAAGGGACTCCAGAATATCTGCCCAGGCAGAATAGCCTCATTGATCCTCTGTCAGGATTCTGCAGTCAGAACTAGGCCCAGTCCACTGAAGGCAGCCAGTGTTCTGTACCACACAGCTACAGCAGGTAAGGCTCTGCTTCCCCTCTTGGCTTTCTGCTTTAGCTCTTGTTGACTTACGTAGAGCCAGACATAGAGAGAGAGCATTCTTGAGTCCCTATGTACATATGTGCTTGTGATCATCCTTACTAATCTACTTAAACCCCCCAGTATTTTCACTTGAAGAAGTTGTGTGTTTTTGTGTAAACTGTAATCCTCTGCAGGAAATGATACACAACCCCAGGCAAAAAAATGTCATTCAAGTTACTGCACTAATATAAACACAAATAAATAGTGTCTATTAATAAAAATGTTGAAATTCATGGTCCCACAAAAACCTTACACCTGGATCTTAATTAGAGGCCAGCAACCATACCATGGAGGCTGGAATGTGGTTCTGCAGTTCCAGGATGGCTGGACTACTCCAAACAGGCTCCTCTGTGGCAGGCAACAAACCCTCAGAGAATGAAGAGACAGCAAAACACTTCTTTACACACTTAGGTCCTGTGAATGAAAGTGCAAGATACACACTTAGGTCCTGTAATCAGTGAGGCTATAAATGAGCTCATCTGTGAGCCACAGAGCCAGGAAAGTCTGCAGGATCAAATCCTAAGAGGCAGCAGAGCAGGCCAGGAGTTTCCTGGCATGGCAGGTGGTACAATTCAGGCTGCCTCTGCCTTGCTGCAGTGCTGCCCAGCACTGTGGTAACCCTTGGACAGGGAGATACCTCCTCTCCTTTCACAAAGCATCTCCACTGCACACCAGAGGGTACAGCTCCCAACTATCTTCCCACTGCTCCATGTTCCAGGCTGACTCTAGAGCAACGAGCTGCTCTGTGTGATTCCAACTACGAAGTTCATTGAGGGACACATACTTATTTTGTGTCTTGAACATACAGGTTTTGTTTTCCTGTCTTGGCTCAAGCAGGTTGAATTACAGATTCCCACCTTATTGTTTCTTCAGTGTCTGCTTTAATATAAAGAACAGGATTTCAAATTGCATGCTGAGCTGAGGATCCATCCTCCCAAGTCTCCTGGAAAAAGATGAAAGGTAGCAAAACAAGGAGCAGCTGCTCCTCTTTCCCTGCCAGGTTAGACTTGCTTGTGGAAGTATGACACAGCTTTCTGGTTTCAGGTGGGATGGGTTGTGTTTTTCATTTTTCTTTCTACACTGAAACAAAACAAATAAATCAAAAAAACTCCACAATGGTAAACTAATAACTGACCCAGAACTCAAGCCTGAGACGTATCTCAAACACAGATAAAGACAGTGCCTTTTGTTGCTTGCACTGCAATGCTTGAAAATGGCCTGTTTGCAGAACTTTAATTCTGAAACATCCCAGCTCTGTGGGCAAAGCAGAATAACAAGAGCTGATACTGACATGTCCCTAGCCAGCACTAAATCTGTACGAGTGATGCCTTTCCCCCTGAAATGGTTCCCTTCAGAGGAGAAGGGTATCCTACCAAACTCTGAAAGACATCTTGTGCCTGCACTTGGTTGGACAGAAGAGCTGTCTTCTCACAAGATTTCTAGTCATTTTGGCTAAGGAAGGCTTGCATGAGAATTGCTTAACACACTTTGAATTAAATATTCTCATTAAAAAAAATCTGAAATATCAATTTTTTCATTGTCTCCATCAAAATGCTTGAAATCAGTTTGTTCTTTTAGTGCCCCCAAAAATTTATTGGTTTAGATAGTTCACACTTAACCAAACCATGGGAAATTGCTCTTCAATCAATTCTTGTTGACAGCTGAGGCAATACTCCAGATGATTCTCATCCAGACTGGCAGAACAATCATCCTGGGTTTGTACTATTACTTTTCTTAAAACATCTACTTACTCATCATATTAATACGAGGAATAGAATTACATGGAAAAGTTTTCTCACGTATACTAGAGAAAGATCTTGTCTAGATGTATTTTATCATCAGATATTACATATAATCCCTCTTGCCACTGGAAATTCAAACCAGACATCAGGAAAGGCTGTTGCTTTGGGTTCAGTTCTTGAGTCATTCACAAACTTCATGCACAATTTTGAACCATCAGCCTGTGAGATGCCTTCCTTGTCTTTAATACAGAAACAACACCACTACCTTACACTCAAGTCAGCACTACAAGGCTTTAAACGCATTCCAACAGGATTTGACTCATAATTCCTATCTGGTTTTTATTGAATCTTCAATGTGAGCAGGGACATCTGTGCAATACCATGGTGGAGAATGAGAAGTTCTTGAATCAACTTCCAGTTATCCAGCTCGGAGTCAGTAAGTCATTAACAAAGAATACATAATTAAGTGTTTCACATTTGTAAGATTAGTCACAGGACTATCCAGAAATTTCTGCTTCTGGAATGAACGGTACACTATGAGGGAGCTGAGGAAGAAATCCTGTCTACAGGCAAGGGCATATTCTAACATCAGGTTGTGGTGATTTCTGCATGTTTTCTTGAAAACACTGAAAATTCAGATTGGTTTCCTTCACATACATTCCCTTCATTCACTCAGGTTAATGTTTAAGTTTTTATAAAAAAATACATGAGTGACACTTGGTTAAGACTCATTGCTAACGGTGCCTTATAGGGCCTGCACTGCTGGCCACTTCTGGTTCTTCATTTTGGGATATTTCAAAAAGCTTCACAAGGAATTCTCTATTTCTTTCTGTATACAGACTTCCTATTCCCACTCTAGTTGTTCTCAGCTGCTTCCTGATAAATCTTTTTCTAACAGAAAAGGCTCCACATGAAAAAATGTACAGAAACCAAGCTGCCCATGGTCTTTGAAAGATGCTCTGTGCCACAGACTGACCAAGTGGGACTGTTCAGTTATTGTGATTAACAGTTATGTATTGTATTTGACTTTGCTGGGGGTTGTTAATACTCACAGATACCTTATTTCTAGTGCTGTTACTGACTCCCAAGCAGTTAAAGATTTCATGATTACCAACACTTAACACTTTCCTTTTTTTGTTCTGTTAGAGAGAAGTTGTCACAGTCCCACCTCAGAGAGAGCAAGAGGAAACATTCGAGAGCTACTCACCTAGACCAGCCCTTCCACCTAATTTCCCATTTCCGCTCAGTTTCAGATAAGACATCTGGCTGCTACTGAAGCAGATGAAGTGTTCACATGTTCCTTTCTAGTCACTCTGCTTTTGTACTGCCATGTCCTAAGTGGTGCCATTTTTGCAATTTTTTTTCCAAAATAATGATGCAGCTAATATCTGAGGCTTTTGCAGAGATGGCCTGTACATCATACTGCCAGGGCTGAATTTAAGGCAAACTTTTCAGTGTCTTGCTTTTCGTAGGAATTTCTTTTTCTTTCTTAAGTTTCTTAAGTTTCACGCTCCTTTTATATACAAAGAGGCACTTAAAATAGTTTCAACATTCTAAGAACTGACTCACACATTCAATTTGACTTCTAAGTGGATTAATCATTTCCTTACTATCATTACTATAAAGCAGGAAAGATGGAAAAAACTTTTGCATATAAATAGTGATTGTTTTTTTCCCTGCTCCTTTTTTGTTTTTAAATTAAAAAGAAACCAGGCTTCTTTTCAAACATCAAAACCATTCCTGTGGAGTAACCAGACTGGACAATAGTGAACCATTGCAAATTATGACCAAAACTTAAATGAATCAATCCTAGAAGCCAGGAGGAAGACTTTTTCCCCTTAACATTTGGAATTTGTTCAGATGACTCAGTTAAGGTGCAAACAAAAACCACGCTATTTGCTTTGAAAGTTGCAGATATTCACCAGGAACTACCCTACCTGGTACAAGCAATTAAGCCTGGAATGATGCTTTTAACAACATTTCTTTATGACAAGGCGATTAAGAAGATTAACGCCTGGGATCAACATCAAAGCACTTTCCAAACACGAACTAAGCTTCACAAGTGCACCACTAACTGATGTAAATATATTAAAAAAGGATGAACTAAGGAACAGGAAGGACCTGTCCAATGTCCTGTTAAGCTAAAGCAAAGGTGAAGCCCGCTGATGCCAGGATAACACTGTGAGCTAATCTAGACACAGCTGTAGAAACGTCAGGTCTGATTTCCTATAACAGGTCTGATTTTCTTTCCAGATTCAGGCAAGACAGAGGAAGCTTAGCTACAAGGCTGTGGTTCAAAGAGAACTGTGGTTTAAAAAAATTGACAAATTTCCCTCCCTCACAAGATATCTTATCTGAGGATTTGTTCAGAATCTTACAAAGAAGCTTGTAAGACCTGTTTTAACCAAAATTTAGCGAGCCAAGCAAGCCTATTTCCCTTCAAGGCGTTTTGGCAGCTGTGTAAGAATTACAGATTATCTAGCAGACAGTGGTTACAAACAACACTTTCACAGGAAAGCCTTGAAGCTGATAAACTGATAAGCAAATTCAAGCGAAGTGCACGATGGAGAAGCAACAAAGCAAAGCTGTTCACATCTTGTTCCCAAGAACTCTGGAATCAAGCTACACCCTTCTCACATCAGCAGTAGGGTTTGCATAGGATAATGTGGTGTAGAAAGAGGAAGACTTAAATACAAGCGTGGCTAAGGACAGTTATATCTGATATTGTTAGAAATTACATGCTTTTTGTAGTATCAGTTAAGTAACTGATACCCTGAATAAAGATCGTGTTTAAATACAAAATACCATAGTTTTCTCTTGTTCTGTGAAATTAACTATTACTTTTGCTCTTTCAGCTTTAATACCTGAAACAAGACATTAAAGTTAATAGAGGGTTTCAAATTTCTTATCAGAGAGAAGCCAAAACAGAACAGCAAAATCTGCCACCAGTCAGACAAAGCCAGGGAACTTCTGGAGGGCAGATTTTGGCCTGTTCAGAAGACTAGTTAAGAGCATACCCTGGGAAATAACCCTGAAAAACAAGGGGGTCCAGGAGGGATGGACATGCTTGAAGCAGGAAGTTTTGAGTGCACAGGAACAGGCTATACCAGTGTGCCGAAAGGCAAGCCGGCGGGGAAGACGACTGGCTTGGTTAAACAGGGAGATTCTAAAGGAAATAAGGCAAAAAAGAAAGTTTACCGACTGTGGAAGAAAGGGCTGGCTACTTACGAAGAATTTATGAAGATACTTAGATCACGCAGAAAAAAAATCAGGAAAACAAAAATGCAACTTGAAGTTAAATTGGCCAATTCTGTTAGGGATAACAAGAAGTCCTTCTATAAATACATTAATAACAAAAGGAGAGGTAAGGTAAACCTCCATTCTGGGTTGGACTTGGAGGGAAATATAATTAACAAAGATGAGGAGAAGGCTAAGATACTTAACACCTACTTTGCCTCAGTTTTTACCAGTAAGACAGGTGGCCCTCAGGACAACTGGCCTCTGGAGCTGGTAGACAGACATAGGAAGCCAAATAGCCCCCCTGTATTCCAGGAGGAGTTAGTCAGTGACTTACTGAGCCATCTGGATCCTCACAAG
>JAWWEU010000034.1:6253561-6359289 GCA_035583155.1 Acropternis orthonyx | reverse complement strand
TTCACCATCCCTGGAGGTTTTTAAACTGAGATTGGACGTGGCACTGAGTGCCATGATCTAGTAAACAGACAGGAGTTAGACCAAGGGTTGGACTCGATGATCTCTGAGGTCTTTTCCAACCCAATCGATTCTATGATTCTATGATTCATTTGGAGTGTGATTTCGCTCCAAGTATCCAAAATCACAAGAAGTATTCCCAAAACATAACCTATCCCAAACTGTATTAATCCAAATTAACAGACGTACCAAATCAGGTAACAAATACAAGGTTAGATGATTACTGGCCAACTAGGTTTTTTTTTAATGGTGCTTTGCTTTCCATTATTTTTATTTGACTTGTTCTATCTGCAAATGGATGTCAACAGATAAAACTAAATTAAAATTTAATTACTGTCTTACATTCTCCACTGAATAGGGCATCAAAGTTTATTTTAAACTATGCATGATTGCTTTGTAAACACTTAGGAGTACAGGACACATGAAGCTGCAGGCAGCTGCAGCAGGTCCTACTCAGTCACAGCAGACCTGAACAGTAACCTAAAAAAACCTTTCCAACTCAATTCAAGTTGAGAACACTGCCTAGAAATGCCTAGTTTCTTTTTTTAGGAGAATAACTGGTCTAGTTTTCTGAAATAATTTATATCACAAAGTAATTCCCAGCTCTCCAGAACTGCTCTCTTTAAACACCTGGGCAGGTTAGAGAAGCCACTGCTTCTTGACCTGATCCCAGCCCTCCCCTTACAGCTGGAAAGGCAGCAGTCATGAAACATCTGCATAGCAGACCAGCACAATTTTGAATTTACTTTGTAGTGTTTGTATTGATGTTTTTGCTCATATTCCCTGGCCGCCACCTTTCACCAGATGTGCCACACGCTCTGTGTGCAGTTTCCCCTGACCCTGATGGGTGCAGACCTAAAGCACAGTCCGGGTGCCCCTGAACAACAGAGGCACCTCCATTTGTGCTGATGCTCTCTCAGTCCCCAGAAAAAGAGGATAAAGATCTTAAATAGAAACCAGTAACAAAAACCCCCACCAAACCATTTCAAATGCTGAATCAACTGTGAGTCACAACACTCCTGAATTCTGAGTAACAGACCAGAGAAGGAGACAAAGGAAAAAAAAAATCCTCTGTTTAGTGTGGCCTAACACTAAGAAATAATCACAGTGAACTGTGGCTTTTCTGTTCAAAGACTGACTCCACTGGTGATTTATCAAAATTTGTGGGTTTTTTTTTTTTTTTTTTGGTTGAAAAAAGCCCTTACTCATCATTAGATATTTCCAAAAACTGTTGAAGTGCTCACCTTACCTAGAACTTCCGAATTAGTGCTTGTTAGTACAGAACATCTACTATTAAGAGAAATGCTTCTGTTAGAGGGAGGACAGATGCAAATTCCTCCTCAGTGTTAAAGGCTGGACAGAGCATTTTCACAGATATTCAGGGCAGAAGTGTGTGCAAACATTATTCCAATCAGGTTCTCTTAGGAAGAGTGAGGCTACTTTTGTCCTTGCAGACCCTACCTCTCTCTGCTGACTGGAAATTCTTTTCTGTAAGACATCATGGTGGTTCTGCCTCTCTGCTCCTTCCGAAACTCCTGTCTTCTATTTCTGGTAGCTCTTGCTGCTGAAGGAGAGCCAGCTCTGACCATCTCTGCAGCAGTTACACAGCCTGTCTATCTGCCTCCTTCACTCACTTGTCCATCAACATGCAGTTTCAAGCAGCAGCTCAAACCAGCTTCAAATGAAGGACCCTAAATGAGGACAAATTTACACAAAGATGTCTTCGTCCAATTAACTAAAAGACAAAATTTATTCCTACAGTAAAATAACAGCTTGTTTTCTCATCCAGTGTCACAATGTTTACTCAGTAATGAAGCCGAGAAAAATGTTGTGTAACTAAGAAACAGAGCCGAAGTATTCATCTGTCCTTATCAGTCATCCAAACAGGCCAAAAAAAAAAAAAAATTAAACTGGGGCCTATGTTAAATATAAACCTTTATTTGGGGGCAAGGCAGTGAGAATGGAATGACGAGATCAGTATTTTCCATTCAACAAGCACATTTCCCAGCTTTGTAGAGTGAGTGTCTGAGGACAGGCAAAAGCTTTCAACTTATTTCAAAAGTCCAAATAATAAGGCACTTCACCTCTTAAAATCCATTTGAGAGAACTGGCATCCAAAACCAAAAATAATTGTAAGACCTAGACATGTTTGCAGATAAGGTGTTGGTAAAAGCATTGAGCAGAATGCAGACACACAACTGAACACTGTCCAAGCAGACTGACTTACTCTCCATCAGCTCAACTACCTTAACTGTGAGTGAACATTGGCCTGAAACCTTTCTTCTGATTGTGCCACTGGAGTTTTGCAACTCCAGATGTTGCAACTCCCTCCACCACTCCTTATTGGAGAGATAAAAGGTATCAGTTTAAAACACAATGGAATTTTCAGGGAATACACTCACATAAACAGTGAACTCATTCCCAGTTGTATGCATCACATATTCAAGACCACCAGAAAGTGCCAGAAAAGCTTTTGTCTTCACACAAGCTCTAACATGACAGCATAGAAATGCAGGTTTTTGGCCCATGAAATCCCAACAAATACTTTTCTTGATATAGAGACAAAGTTTAAGTGTCAAAGAATGAAGATACCAATCTCCAAATGCTCGACCTTTACCAAAATAACTTGTCTAGGTAAAGACATCGGTTATTAACAGAGTTTCACTTTCTTATTTATAACACTGTGCTGGAATTATCTTAATGATGATGTGGATTTACCCATTTCAGGGCTGTTCAAGTGGCTGCACTTCCATATTCATGGGGGCTAATACAGCACTGCATTCATTTCCAACCCAGTCAGCATGAGGAGAAGGTTGGAGGCTGTGCTTTCATTCCATCTCTGATCATTAGGAATGCAGGGCAAGATGCTGAATCTGACTCAATATGTGAGTCCAGAAAGATTTTGTACAAAACCAGAAAAAATGACAAGACAAAAAGTTGAAAACATTCTGAAGCACCAGGATACAGAACCACCGACCAGGTTCAAACTTGAAGGAAGGAAACGTCCTGGCCACAAATTACAGAACTGCCATCCTTAAAGCAGTATTACTGGCACAATTTAGAAAGTTTGACTGTCAGGAGCAGATTTAAGCTCATTTTCCACAATACACCATATATCTACACCTTGTAGTAAATCACAGTGTTGTCTCCAACCTCTGATACTTTGCTTATTTCAATGTACAATGTAATCAAATTTCTTCCTCAGGATGCTTCTGGAGCAATGACTAATTTGAGAAGTAACTTTTCACAAGGAATGTATATTGACTGTAATTAATTTCTATTGATGCAGAGGCTAATTAACACGAATCTAATTAACAACTTGGTTGATTCAATCCATATAGTGAACTGGCAACACGCACCAGAGAAAGAGTCAGAGAGTGTGAGGATCTATTTGGGGATGAAATCGCACATGACAGGCACTTTCAAAGTGCTTCACAGATACTTGAGATGTTGTCCAGCCATCCCTAACTTTTGGTCTCATCTACTTTCCATGTCCCCTTCCAGGCTTTTCTGCTCCCTCTCATGCTATGTCTTTCCTGCATACACACTGCAAATTACCTTGGCTGTCTCACTTTTCAGCTCAAAGATTAAAACGTCCCAACATTCACACATGCACAACATTCTAACAAGAACAAGCTTCTGCAGATTTTGCTTTTCACTGTTATTGAAGGTCCTCGTGCATCATATGCAGCAACAGAGCATGAAAGGGAAAGAAAGTTTCCTTAGTAACACCATTTTTATTGCCAAGTTCCATTTACAAAGAGAGGTCTATTCTTCATTCTTGTCCAGGTTTTCAATAGCCACGACACATGACCAATGCCAGCAAATACAGACTCAGCTATAGAAATCTGGATTTCAGAAACATACACCAGTACTTTCTAATTTCACTCCCTTTCCAGACACTTATTTACATTTTTTCTTTAAATTAACATAAGATATTGTCACATTTACTCCAAATGTCTAACATAACTTATATTAAATAATTTATACTTATTGCCTGTAGAAAGACATTTCAGAACTCAATTCACCCCACGTTTGGGCTTTTTCCCATGTAAATGTAAGTGCATGTCCAGGACTTCTTTTTTTCTCAAATGAAGTACATTTTCAATGCTACTTTATTAAAATATATTTCATAGGAGGACAGTCCATGTTCATGAAATGTTTTATGCAGTGTTTAAATCCCAGGTACATTCATTCTTCTAGAAAAATACATTTCTCCCTCTTTGCACTTAAAGCAATGAAACTTACAAAACAGCTCAAAACGAAATAAAAAGTTTGCAACAAAAATATCAACACAGCTATTCACAAGTGGAGACACCTCAAGTTATCTTCTCAAGCTTATAATGCTTCCAGCAGGTTCCCTAGAATTGTGACAATGTGTTATTAAGTGCTATCCCTGGGCAAAACAAAGCTCCTAGGAATACTAAGTGTCTATAAATTCGGATCTGTTCTCAATTTTTTAAAAAGTTATCTTCATGTTAATTGCAAATATTTCTGCCAGTTTCTAAATACAACCAAACACAAAAGCTCAGACCTTCCCATCTCCTCATACATATTCAGGTTATCAGATTGCAATTACTGTGTCTTAAATTCACATAAGTATGAGCACCCATAAGCAGAAGTAAAGGGGAACAAGATAAAAAGTCTCAAGGATCTTCAGATTACGATCTTAAAAGACTCCAGTGAACACTATAGACTAGTCTGAACCTTAATTCTAACTTCTGGTATCAAGTATTGTTAGTCCTTACCTGCTTAAGCCCTCTCTAGTTACTTTTAAAATCAGTGCACTCCACACACTTTTTTCTGCCAACAAGACAGTCCCAACAATGACACAAGTTTTTCCTTTTCTTATTAAGAACCAATGAATTCAAGTTACCAAAACAATAAACCAGGTACCACCACAGTGCACATTTATTAGACAACCAAATTTAGCTTTACATTTATAATACATTAACAAACACAAAATATATATATTATAACACCTTGCAAAAGAAATCAAATCTGAGCAACGCGCAAATCTAAAAATGTGGGGAGATCAAAATAGGGAAAATTCTGTACAAATGTAATAGAAAAATATGTTTCCATATGAAAGAACCTTCTGTTTTGAGACTCAGTCAAGAACTGCATCTCCTATGTCTTTGTTGCTGCTCAAAAACCTGAGCAGCAGGAAAAACCCCCAAAGCACTTCCCCCCTCCCAACCCCTAAAAACATCCCACCCTAGCAAGCCCTGCTTGGACCACAATCTGCTTTTCAGAATCCACTAGGAGACAGTAAGAGTTATTATATTTGTTTCCAGTTCATGCTGCAAATGTTGGCAAAGGTCAAGAGGAACAGAGCAGGAAAGCACAGAACTACCCCAAAGATTTCTAGATAACAGAAGAGCAGTGCCCAGTTGGTGATATCCCAGGGTAGGCCAGTGATGGTTAACCAGGGACATACCAATAAACTCTTTCAAGAAGAATGACAGTAGCAGTTAGGAAGAGAACTTTCAACATATATTTAGCTGGCTAACATCAGGCTGTCTGAAAGCAGGAGACTCATCAAGGAGACTCATTAACTTCGAGGCCAAAGGCCTCGACCTCCCTGCCCCCAGCTGATGGCTCTGCAAACCTCTGATTTGCACTAATGCCCTCACTTCTCCAGAGGACAGCCAGGCAGCTGTGACAGCTGGGTAATGTCCTTTTAAAAGCAACCCCCCCTTCAATGTTAGCTGGGTAGTGGAGCCAAGGTCAGAATGTTCCTCCTGGTGGGGTTTTTTGGTGAGTGACCCCACTCCTGAGGCTGTTCTGGAGCTCCCTGTAACGTGCAGTGCAGTGACCGCTCACACCAGAGCACCCACTGCACCACATGGGTGAAGTGTTTGCTTTTATGTGGCTTCAGTCTGACCTGCTTGTCTGATACATTACCTGTGTCTTAAAACATATTTATTTTACTGCTAGTGAAATGACACTCAATTGCAGGGCAATTATTGAATTCTTGGATTGCTTAATCACCCAAAGCCACTTGCAGTAAGTGGAAATTACAATCACTCACATCTTACTGCTTAATTAGAAAATAAAATCACAGTAATTTCAATCCTGAAGAGTGTAAATTCTGCCATAAACATTCTATTTTAACTATCACTTTTCAAATTCTACAAACCAAAATACTTCAAATGCAGAAAGGAACATTATTTTCTCCCTGTATTCTGTCTCTATTGGGCAAAGCTTTGATATGAATCACTGGACATTGACTCAAACTCTGAATACAGATCTGTATCTGAGTCTTAAATTCTAGATATGGAAGATTTTTTTAAAATGTCACATACCTGTCTGTCCTTTAGCAACAATACTGCAAAAGAATAAATGAACTCTGGAAGATATTCCAAATTTTTCCTCACCAAGTAACATCAAGTAAAATTCCAACTGTGCTGTAAAGTGAAGAACATTGAGGAGCTTCTTCAATAGGTGTAATTTTAGATCTTTTTTTAAAGCTCAGCTTAATACAAGGAAGAGTAACCAGAATTTCAGTTTATCATGAATTAGCAGTGGAGAGTACAAATGAGCTCAGTCCTTACAGTGTATATAATTACTGACTTCACAGACAAAATATAGCTTCTTGTAGTAATATATGTGACCACATTTCCAATGAATTTGGTTTAATACACACAGCTTGTGAAATGAAGTGCAGGAACCTTACCCTTTGGTTTTGTTCTATATCAAAGAATTCCAGCAGAAAAATTGATTTCCACATCCAAATTTTACACTGCAAGCATCCCTTCCATGGTGAAGCAGACATCAAAACTGGGCACTGGTGAAGAAAGGGAGGGAGGAAGCACCAAAGTACCAAGTGTCTGCTGTCATTGCTCACTTCACAACTGAAAAGCTCAAGTCTTGGTCACTGCTGTACACTGGGTGACAAAAGAGCAATGAGGACCAGCAAGAAGCAGTGAGACCTAACAGTGAGGGCAACACACAGTTCTGTTACACAAATAATAACTTGGTAAAAATAAAATAAGACACACAGACCATAAAATAGCAAAGTAACATTCATTGTGCCCTGGCTTCTTTGGCTTCTCTTCTCAAAAGGAAGAGAATAATACAATTGTGTTGTGTTGACAGGACATGGCTGAAGAGGCATTGCCTCTACAAACACATGCTGAGAATTTAGCATATCTCCAGAATTTTGGCATTTTGCTCTGGAACATTGCTATATTTAGAGTGATTCTATGTCCCTCTGCAGTATTTATTACACTGAAAGAGTGGGGCTTTTGAATGATGAGTTGTTTAGCCGCTCCTCTTGTCTGCAATTTGCTCTTTGGGTTTGGTTAGAGATTGATGTTACAAGACTCAAACAAACACTTTTTTTTTATTTTTTTAAAGGAAAAAAAATTATATTTGTGGCTGATGTGCTAATACCTTCCTGGTTGAGTTTCCTTTTTACAGTGAAAGGGGGATAAAGAAATAGCCCGAGGAAACAGATTCTGATGAGTGAGAGATACATATGATACTCTTCAAGGAATTGTAGATGAGTATTATACTTGCGGATCTTAGAATTGCCAATGGCAGATTATTTTGGCATCTCCAGAGTTTTTACATTCTGAAGTCTCCTAATGCAGCACAAAGCACAGACAAACTGTATACACATATGCCTTAGTATCAGAAGCAAGGTCAAAAATCAGTTGCTTCGGTGGCAGAACCATTCAGACCCAGCTGAAGTGTTTATCTAACCCCACAACACCGGTGAAGCTGGTGCAGTCAGAGCTTTCCTGGTGTAATTCCATCTTTGCTGAGAGCTTTTGATAGAACTGCCAGAAGATATCCCACTTATCCCTCAACCAGCAAGGCTCTGCCAACAGCAGACTAGACAGCAGACCTAGTCTTCTGTTTTCTTAATAATAAGATCCAACTCAGTAATTTCCTGTGAAGCTCTCAGTAGACAACTGGTCATGAGATTTAAAAGCTATTCAAAGGCAATGAAAAGCACCCAGTCAGCTTTCTCTCCCTTTGTCCCATCTCTTGTGCAGCGTGGCTCAAGGGTGAGACTATGAATACCCATCAAAGAGACTCCTGCATGGCTCTGATCTTCCTAGAACTGAATTTGAAAGCAGGTAAATAAAGATCAAGGTTTTCCTGTCTAAAAGCAATTCTATTTAAGGGAACTCATTCTGCACAGTGGCATTTTGTGTAATCTAGGTCAGGAGTTTAAGGTTAACAACTAACATAAAATGCTTTCAAATTAAGGCATCTTTTATAACGATCTTCAGAATATTACTGGGGCTACAGCTAATGCTACAGCACCCTAGAGAAAGTCTAGATTGCAATCAGTTCAGCTGTGTGGTCCTTGTGCCCAAATTGTTACTGATGTCTAGGCTTGTTTAGGCACATGCACATCAGCTGCAAGTGACTGCGCGAGTGCAAACTCACCCTGTGACAAAAAAAAAACCCAAAAAATAAGCCCTTACTCCAGCCATGCCAAATTCTCAGCCAATATCCACAGCAGTGATGAGGATACCTAGCTCTCAGAATTTATTTAGAGTGTGGGCCACTCTGGAATGGTCAGAATTATCAGTTAATTCAATTTGAGATGAAGTACAAGTCACAGAAAAAAGGAAATCAATAAAAGTGCACGAAAGGTTAGCAAGGGGAGGAAAAAATTACTGCAGACACCTTATATACATGGTTGGCAAAGGTTAAGTTATAACACGAAGGAGAAGATGGAAAAAGTGAGAAAAGTTATACTTGTGGATTAGTCAATCTCATATATAAATATAACATTGAAAATCACTGCAAGTATTCCATATGACAGCCAGGAAGAGGTACAATAACCCACTGGGAAGTAGGTAACAACTTTTCCAATTCACCTGTTTGATAAGAAATCAATGGTAGTAGAGACAGTATGAGGAAACAGATTGCATTGATGACTGAAATCAATATCAGCAAACAGCAGACTTCATTCTCTGAGAGCCAGAAAGCACTCAGGTATGAACAGACCAACAATGACAATCTGCTCACTTTACTATTAATTTAGCATACTTGGAAATTGATGAAAAATCTTAAATTCAATTTTGTGTTAAACTACGGATCAAATCAGCAAAGAACATTCACAACTTTAATCAACACTTTTCCACTACTTCTGTCAACTTGGTGTCAGGACCTAGGAAGCAAAGTAAGTAAAGCATGAACTCAAGAATCACTTTTACGTAGCAATGTTGTTTGACTGGGATACCATTCCAAACATGAAAAAAGAATTACACAATACCTTTCCTTTTGTGTTTCAGACTTGCAAAGGAACACACAGTTAAATATGGTGACCTTCTTCCTATATGACTATGAAAAATCTGAAAATCCTCTTTAGAGTAAAACTGCTTCTGTCTGCTTCTTGAAGTTGTCTTGCCAGTAGCAAGGATATCACCATTCCTCAGAGGTGTAGCAATTTGACTGCCAGAAGCAAACAAATAAGCTATAGCAATCTCTTAAAATGTTTCACATTCCTCTGTGGATGGCTAAGCAAAGTCTCAAAAATCCCTTATGTTAATGTGAATAAGCATTTGTCATTAAACTGCAGCCTTTTACCTCCTAGAAAACTGTATCTTGCTTTGAATCAAGCCTTGAAATAAATATTACACATGGAAAAAAAATATTGAAGTCTGAAGTCCTATGAAGACAACACTGAAAGTGGCCAAGCCTGCTGGTATCATGCAGACCTCCAAAAGATGAACAAGATCAGGATTAAAAAAACAAAACCAAGCAAACAAAAACCCCAAACCCCTCCTCCCCCCAAAAAACCCAAACCAAACACCAAACCAAAAAACCTGACTCAAATGGAAAATTTACCTCTGTACTACAACATATAATTTTTTCTGGTCAATGGCATGTCTCCACTTTCAGAGGTGTAACAATACAGTATCATGAAGCTGGGTATCCAAAAATTTCTTCACTTTGCCATAATACCTGTATACCTTTTGGAATTAATTAGCTCCTGTTAGAAAGACAGTAGGTCCTCTGAAATACTTTCATGTTCTTGTATAACAGAAATTGGTAGGAAAGAACCAGTCCAGATTCAAAAGTTTGGGCTTTTTTTCCCTTACCTCCAGTTTAGATAAGCAGAGTATCTGATGTTTACTCTAAAAGCTGCTGACATTCTCATCCACAAGCAGGCCCCCTGTGGACCCGCTGGCCCCTCAGGCCTCGAGAAGTATCTCCACTCCCAGAGGAAAAACAATTCAGAATTTGGTTGCATTTTCTTCACTGTTTATTACAGTCTGCATGTCGTTTAGTCAGAATGCTCTTCCTCCACCTCCTTTACCTTGCAAACTTCATCTTCAGGTTGCAGAGAGGGCTGTGGAATGCAGGGCAATGTCCGAATGCTGTGCGGATCGACTGGAGGCACCAGTGTAAGCGACTCCACACTCAGGGTATCTGTGTTGTCATCTGTAATTAGGGATATTGTGGGCTGCTGCGCAGGAATCAGGCTGGGAGACAGGTTTGCTGTTTCTATGTCACTGGATTTTCCAGCATTTTTGCTGGACTTTGAGACAGCTGAAAGAGTTTCATCAGGCGACACCGTCTGACCAGGAATGGCCATCTGAGGATGCTCTGGAGCTGAAGGATCATCTAGTAAAAGAAAACACCAAGAACAATCAATATTCAACTTAGAGGGTACATTAATCCTAACAATATACTATTATTCACAAATGGTCAAGAATAACCGGATGGGAAATGCAGTTCTGTGAAGCACTATGTTTACACATTCCCTTTTTAGTAATTATAAATAAAATATTATGAAGGCATAACCTAAAATGCCGTCAGGATTCTGTTCAAATTAGGAACCAGACAATGTTATACATTTAGTATTAGTATATGCAGCAATATTAGAAATATTCCTAGAGAGAGGAAATTGAGGGGAAGAATAAGAAAACCTCTCCAGTATTTAGTATTGACTAAAATGAATAACTACCCCACACCAGGAACATCTTTAGAAACAAAAGAAAACAAAATGAGAACCACTGTAGAGCTACCTTTCCCAAAAGGTGGCTTGTTTCTTACAAAAATTTGGAAGTAATTCTCTCAATTAGTTCTCCAGATTCACATTTAAGTGACACCTCAACCACAGAAAGCAGAACTATGGAAGCACAGGAAGGAGGATAATGTGCTTACTGCAACTGAAAGGAGCTGCAAAATAGGCCTGTTTTATACAGGTTTGTGTTAGATGAATTTTTTTGTCCTCCTAAGCATGGAGCATGCAACACAAAATTGAGAGTAAGCATAACATACTACAGAAAGCTGATATGCTACTACACCTTCCCACACTATGGAAAGCTCTAGCATTAACAGCTATTTGTACTGTCCTTTTCCCCCAAAAAATCCAAGGGAACTATCCAGTAGACTGTTCATTTGGCTCAGGATGGAGAAGGAATGGAGGGGATGAGGTGGCACAGCCTTACATGAGCAAGTATGCCCAGAAAAGTCAGGGTTTTTTTTCCTTTTCAGACTACAACAGGTATCCAGCTTCAAGACAGACCAGTTTTAGAGCTTTTGTAAGAAACAGCATGTGTTCAAGTGTACAGGCATCTCCAGAAAAGTCTACCAGGCAATGTAGTGAATACAGAAGCTAAGAATTAGGTTCTGGTTTTAATACACAGTGACCTTAAAAATATTTCCGTTTCAATATGATTCCAATTAATCCTGGAAAAGAACAGAAAGCATGAACAGAAGACACAAAAAAAAAAAAAAAAAGAAAAAAAAAAGAAAAAAAAAAGAAAAAGAAAAAAAGCTAAGAATGGGATGGATATAAGTAAGATATCACTGGGATAACAGTAAGGTTATTGATTTTTTTTTTTACCTTTAAGATAAACCCAAACAATGGCGCATTCTCACTTCAGAAACCACTCAAATTTACTTTTTGCTGAATCGGTGGCTAAAGCTTCTGGCTTTAATAAAAACAAAATTTACAGAGAGTGTAACAAAGGGACATAACCGGTTATTTTTGAAATAGAAGGACAGATTCAAAGTAACCCTGCAGATTCTTTTTAGCTGTCAAGAAGCTTTAGTGAGAATGTAGCAACTGATAACAGAGGAAGTGATGCAAGACTTGGGTGGAAAATGAACTGCTAAAACAAGGAAACACAGCTCAGTTCTCCGAATTCCAAGCTAAATGCTACCATTTCAGTCTGCACAGAACGGCACGTCTCTTTGTGGTGATTTTACTTTCCGAACTTATAAAATCTTTAAAGGATATAAAATGTTCTTTGCCAAGACTATTTTTTATCTTACTTATTCTCTATTTACCAAAATTCAGGATTCAGAAACTTCAGGTATTCTGGTAAATAAAGTATTATCAATCAATTGCAATCTGCTCAGGAATGTCACATACAGCACATCTCTGTTGTGGTTCTGCTATGTCACTTCTGATCCTGCACTTCATTTCTTCTATCCTTATATTCTTATATCCTTATTCCTCCCCCTTTCCCAATAAAATATTGATATATTTTCTCTATACTTCCATTTACTGAAATCATTAAAGACATACATATTCTTTTGTTATGCTGTATTGTCCCCAAATCCTTTCACATATGCTCTGAATTAATGCTGAAGTCACTGCCTTCTAAATATCACAAAGGAAAGGTATTTGAAAAAAGTCTCAATAAAAAAAAAATAAAAAGCACCTGGAATTAACAAGTCCAACTTTTGAGAGAAACGTCTCAACAAAAATACCAAAAAATGTTCTCAAATCCACAGGCTTCTTGAGGTTTTTCCCCTTGCTTGAAACTACAGCATAAGCCAGTGCTAGTAGGTTTTTCTGCATGATTATCTCCCCTATCTTTTGGATATAAACCTAGAGGAAAACAATCCTAGACTACAGATGAATGAAGACAGAGATTCAGCATCTTGGAATGAAAATTTGGTACATAAGAGGCATTAAAATATAAAAAACAAACCCCAGACAATTCTCATGCTGTAAAAACTTTTTGTAATTGAATACATGGCCTCAGGACAGTAAGTACTAATAAGAAAATCTTTGAGGCTCAAAATTTCAAAGTGTTTTGAAGTCATACTCTACTCAGAGAAAGATGAAAGTTGATAAATATGGTTATGTATGATCTGAATTATTAAAGTCTCTGAAATTGGAATAAAAAATTGGCAAAGATGTGCCCTAGCTGAAAAAAAAACAAACAAACTCCGGAACGAGCTTACAAGAACGTCTGTCTCTGGGTAGGTACCAAGAGAGGCACGCCAGGCTCTTACTTCTAGAGACTTCCATGTCCCTAGTATGTTTACAGATGAATTTCTCTACCCATTATCTGGAATCTCTCTCTATACAAGAATACTAACTGGCTTTCAAAAAAAACAAACCCCAAGCTCCTGAGATTTGGTTCCAGTTTGACTTTTGGAAAGAAAGAAAAAAAAAGTTATTGTAATTTTTACCTGGATAAAACCACCGGTCACTAATGTATGCTCTACTCTTAAATATCAAAAAGTTATCATCTAATACTGGAAAACAGTATTTCTACTTGTCTCTCCCCATCCTCCATGTATTTAAACAAGAATGTTCTGGCAAAAAATATAAACCAGATCTACGACAAAACCAGGGAGAAGTGCAGCCAGTTTCTTCAAATGGCTGTGATGTTGACATTTAGCTCTAACGAACACCCCCACACACCTCCAAACTTAAGCACCAAACCAGATTTGAAAACAGGGTGTAATTTTGCAAGTTTTGGGGTATTATTAGCTCTCTGTGGGTCCAGTGGCTTCAACAGTCTTAGATGTTTTTCAGCACTTCTGTAATGCTACAAAGATTATCATTAGAGCAAAATTCCACAGCAATTCACTCAACTTCAGTTATATTAACTTATGTTAAGAAGCATTATTAGTGAAAAAAGATAGAGTATAACAGAAAAAGGAAAGAATGAATATCATCTACAGAAAAGTGTTCTAAGCTGCAACATACTGTGAAATCATAACAAACATAAATTACAAGACATTAAGCAAAAAGATGCAAATTAAATTTATAAAGATGAGAAAGTATTTATATAATAAAGTATCTTTATGCCATGATGGCAAA
This sequence comes from Acropternis orthonyx, assembly GCA_035583155.1. Classification (NCBI taxonomy): domain Eukaryota; kingdom Metazoa; phylum Chordata; class Aves; order Passeriformes; family Rhinocryptidae; genus Acropternis; species Acropternis orthonyx. The sequence goes on along the minus strand of JAWWEU010000034.1, from coordinate 6,345,188 downwards.
AAAAAAAAAAAAAGAAATTAGATACAAGTTAAAACAGGTTATATAAAAGAGAAGGTCATCTGAAATGTATTTCTATCGTTTTTGCATCTGCTTCCCCTCCTCAGGCAATTAAAACAGTCCATAAAGTCAGCTGCACAAGGCTGGTGATCACAGAAGTTTTAAGCTTGTGCCACCAGAGTCCAAGGGCAGTTGGACATTCAGTTATGCTCAATGCCTGCCCGTTTCACCTGAGCTATAAATAAATTCCCTGCTGCTGGCCAAGTACCCCCATTCCTGTCCATTCAGGAGCCTGTGCGTACTCAATTTCACCACAGCCAGGGCTGCCCTGTGCAAATGAAGACATTGCTGCTTTGAAGCTGGAGGCTTGAGAGCAGAATTTCCACCTTTGGCAACGGAGCCAAGAGACGTGGGAGAAACTGCAGATAAGGCTTTGAGAAACAGCTAATCATTCTTTACAATTCTCCCAAAACAAAACGCAGAGACAAATGCTACGGTGCTTTCTCCAGTTTCCTACCTCACTGTCACTGGTGTCAGCATGGAAACCAAATATGTTCTATTAAGAGTTATGAGCTCGTGAAAGCTTATGGAGGAACCTGCCTGAACGGGCATTGCGGGAGTTTCTGCTGCGGCTGCTGCTCGAAGACCTAAACCCAGTGTCCGCCGTGACTGTCAGCCTCCGACAGACTGAACACCCGCCGGCGTCCTTTCCTGCCAGACCTTACTAGAGGAAAACACAGCGATATATCATACGAAGGCTTTAACAATGACACAAGCAAGGGAAACTGGAATGGAGACAAAGGATAAATGTTAGAGCAGCAACAAGAATAAGGGACAAGGACGCATCTGTAACTGCTGGTATCTTGAATACAGTTTGACACCACACCAAGAACCTTCTAAGTTTGGGAAATACTTCTGGAGCTGGAAGTATTCATTCTGTAGAAATAAATGAGCTTAGCTGAATTTAATTTGTTTGCTTCCTTATCTGAAAAGGTTCCTAATACAGTTTGGGCTGTGTCTGGCAACACCAACAGTACTTGCACCAAAGAGATCCTGGCAGGCATTCAGTTGCTCTCCAGTCTCCACACATGCTTTAGAAATTGTGTTCTGGCAACACAGAATTATTCTCCTTTTCCCTGGCCATAAATTATATGAAGTGCAGTACTGTGCAGGTGACAACAGTGCAGACCATCCGGCCCCACTGTTCTGTCATCTGCATGTGGATTATAATAAAGCTAAACACAGTGTTTTAAAAGATAGCAGCAGTTCAGATGATGATGCTTGGTGCAGAGAAAGTTCCTAGAAAAGAAACTTTCTAAGAACAAAAATACTTCCTCACCTAGTTAAAAAATTGCTAGCATCATAGACCAGGAGATCAAACCACATTTACATTAATCATTATAGAGGGAAGAGACAGGAATGGTTTCAATAAGGTGGCAGGTACTGCTCTTACAGGCTCTCCATGCTTGATTAATCATTCTCTCCGTGGAATAAAAATTTAATTTTGCAGACTGCAATCAAATATATTCTCTGCAACAAAGGACAGCTCTTAGTACTTATTTTAGGTCTTTTATCATCAATATCTGCCAGAAGTGTGAAATACAGCGTAAGCGGCACAGAAGATCAGTGCCTTGTGAAGTCCTCAATATCCATTGCTCCTATGTAAACATTCTCTTAAGTACTGAAGCCAATTGCTTTTCAGAAGTTAAGACAGCTTAAAAAGTAATAAAATACAGCAGAGGTGACATTAACATATTCATAATTCTGGAAGACTGCTAACTTACAGTAAGAGAGCTTCTATATCTAATCTTTGACATATATAAAAATAAGCACTTTAAAGGAGTGCTCAGTTCCAGCAAGGGTAGCCAAGACATAACTGTGTTCTAAGCTCTGAAACTTGATGATTAAAATCTGCCTAGAAAGAGAACATTTCTGCCTTATGCGCAGCAACACTTCAAAAGGATACAGTAATTAAAAAAAGTTAGTCATGTAAATACAAAGGAAAAAATCAACCCAATAGCAGCTTTTGCAGAACCTGATACTATTTTTTGAGTCATTAGGGATTCTGCTTTCTTTAAGGGATGACTTCTGCCCAAAGCAGTTAATGTACCACTGTGGGATTGCTTGATGCAGATGACAAGTAAACTGATTTACAGAGCACCAAATTAACATTTTTCCCCCTGCCATGCATTTTTGAAAGCTTTTTTCCTGTTTAATCTTTAATATATACTCTATGTTGCAACACTGTTTTCTCTTAACTAACATGCAATTTGCCTTTACTTTGTTCTCATCTATCACTGTTTTATGTAAAAGTTTGTGTGTTCCAAGTATTATTTCCTGAAACAACTCCGTGAAGATTTACAAGTACCATCTCAAATCTATCAAACCCTGAACAGTTTAAATCAATAGCTGCTGTCAATAGACAGTAGTTAGGACACTATGATCAAAAGTTTCAGTATAAAAAGCTGTGTGGTTTAAAATGCTGCTCTTCAGGAAGGTAGTTGAGGTAGTTTCCTTGAAGTCCCTATACCCATCTCCCCTTTATCTTGTCTGGCCTTCTTGACTGAAGTTCCTGAGCAGCCCAGCACGTTCTTCATGCTCAACAGCCCGAGCAGTTGCCAGAACAAACAGGGAAGCAGGGAAGGAGGGAGCGACAGAGAGCTCACACATGTGCTTGTGTGAGTGTTTAAAATGGAATGGGAAATGAGGCGGGAGATTCAAATGTGACAGATGGTGGCAGCATTCAAGTGCTACCCTGGGACACAAAACAGATCTTGGCAACTGCTTGCTGCTCATCAGCTGCTTGTTACTTCCTCCTCGAAGGAGCCACTTCACAGCATGCAAGCCTCCTCTTCTCTGCCTCACAGCAAAGTAAGGCAGTCTACTTGTCATTGTCCAGTTGGTTAAGGTTAAGGGAAAATCACTGTGTTTTACGTTGAAGTGGCTGAATACCAACAACTGTTTCCATATCTCAGCCGAGGTCAGCAAGACCTGATACAACACAGACAGTGCTCATGATATTGACACTTATTTCAGGAGAGTCTTTCTGTTCATGTAGAAGCCTATCTGAACATGCCAAAGAAACCACCTCTTTCATGACTTTCCTGGCAAGTTCCCAGTACAAAAGGGAGAACATTTATTACAAACTTGCAGAAAACTGGTCAGATCAGTTAAGGCAGAAACATTGTTTCCAGGAATAGAAAAGAGTACTGATTTGACACGGAAGAACAGCAGAAAGGTTTACAGAGCTCCCTGGGTTGGGGAAAACCCTTTCCACATCCCAACTTCCCAAAAGACCTTGCAAGCTCCAGGGATTTCAGAATTCTCTCTATCCTAGGACCTCGAGACATCACCACCCATCAGCTCCAGCTATTTAAAACACTACTTGCTCATTTTTGGCTGCAACTACACCAGCAGTTTAGTACAGACCTATGTGACACCTTTGAAGAACTATGTACACTTACTGCTTTAGTCTGGGTTTAGGAACAGTTTCTGTGCATTGAGATTCTTTCACAAGGGAACCAAACTATAAGATATGCTGCAACTATGCACCAAATACACTTCAAATATTAATAGCAATGTATGCCTGAACTAATAACTGGCCCTTCAGACAATCACATACATGGCAGAAATTCTTGGTCCTAAAGGCCAGAATAAGTATGATCCACAGCAAAATCTCTGAGCCACATGCATGCATCTCAGTACCACCTGCATTATCCTACTGCAACAAAACACCTGCTCAGACACCTACAGTCAATGTCTTGCTCTTTGGTACTGATCCTGAGCAGAACAAAATCCAGGAGCTGAGCTGCAAAGTCATCCCAGCAGCAGGTTAGTGAAGCTGCTGACTCGGGACTGAAGGAGCTGATGCAGATTCTCATGTTCATTTCCTGTGACTTTACTGAAAGTCACCATGCTCGTGGGGTACAGAACTGTATCCTCACAGCTACATTTGCTAAAGCATCTGTGTCAGTGTGCCTGGATCCTGGGCAGAAAAATCAAACCCCACCCAAGGACTGTTTTCCTGCGTGGCATGGGGCATTTTGTACAAACTTTATGAATAAATCACAATGAAGGTCAAGGTGGGCAGTTCATGCAACATAACCACTCAAGTACTTGCTGAAACCAGGCATCTAAGAAAACCTTTCCTTTTTCAGTTTTGTTTGCTTGTTTGTTTTTGGGGAGGGAAGAGTTTGTTTAGAATTTTTTGTTGTTTTTATTTATTTATTTTAAACAATGAGCAGCCTCCTGTCATTAGGCTTGTTAAACTGCAGGAAAAACCAACAGAATTTTATGTTACACAAAAACCAACACAGTAAGCAGACTGCAATTTTTGTTACCTACAGTCTATGATTATTCTTCAATAAGGCACTATCTTTTTATGCTTGATGAGTAATTATGTGTCCTGGATCTATGCATTTTTTCATATAAGCCAGATTATATGCACTTGAAAGACCTCATTTTGAAATGTAGTACAGTCTTGCTTGGTATTTCTGTGAACTGGCATGTTGCTTACAATAACAAAAATAATTCAGATTCTTTATTTTCATTTCCTTTACCACAGTTTTTCTCGGGCACTATTGGCAGGAACTTGTTGCATTTCTCTAATTGCAGAGGCTTTAAATACAGCAAGGATGTTGCAGATGAGCCTTTTTACACTGCTAAGGAGACACATCATCAAACAAATGTTTTCTTGTAGTGCCAATCCATACTGAGAGTTCTGACAAATAAATGATAGCACTTCTCCGGGCAATCACTACATATTACTTAGGCCATCAAGAGACTGGTTAACTGCAATCACTTGCCAACAGAGAAAATAAAATGAGATACTTCTTAAGTTTTAAATGGATGGCATATACAAAAATATTTCAAATTTTATTCTGAAATTACACATATTGCAGGAATATTTTGATTATATGTTACTCTCTCATGGTAACAGATGCTTTTTAATCTAGAGTCTGGGTGCTAGAATGCTTTACATATTGTTCATAAACTTCAGAAGCTTTCCTCACCCTTTCCAGCAGTATTTCTTGCAGGGATAGTCACTTTAAACATACAATGCACACTGACCTGCTGACACTGTTCAGTGAAGCTTACAAAATACTAAATGCCTAATAAAGGTTGCATCATTTCCTGTAGGACTGCAATAAAGTTTAGATCTACATGGGGCTTCCAAATAAAGACAAAATGGTATGTCTTGGAGGGGTAACCAGAATAACCCTCTCAAGGAGTGACCACCACTGGAAGTGACTGAAACAATGAGGGGGTTGCTTGAAAAGGTCTTGAGAATCAGGTTCCCTCTATTGTCTTATAACCAAATGATGTGGAGGAGATCAGTTCTAGCATGAAAGCAGTTCAGAATGTATCCTTCAGGATTTACTTCTTGTTTAGTCTTCAGCTGGAGGCTTTACCTCACACATAATTTGCACTCACACCCTTACAGGATTTTCTACAATTACTATACAAAAAGGAGGAATGAAGGAATTCTAATGCAACAAGAAGGTCCAGTTTAAACATACCCACTAAATATACTGACCAATGCAAACAAATGGGAGCCACAATTGTCAAAGTTACACTGCCACTATTTATACTGCAGCCTCTTCTGCACAAATGAAACAGCCTCCTGAAACACAATTGTGTGCAGTCACAAGAGTGTTACTGCAAAAGCTTTACAATATTAACAACCTAAGTAACTATCTTCAAATATTTCATATTTGGCCCATTTTACAAATTAACATGAGTATCAGAAAAACATACAAAAGCAAATGTCACCCAGTTCAAAAAAGATGCTTCATGTGGACATCAACTTATCCATGGTGGTGGAAGGCTCATAGTTTACATTATAAATTCATGCAAAGCAATACTTCAGTTAAAACAAGCAAAGCAAATCACCAACAAACCCCTGCCCAAACATTCTAAACTGTATGTGCTAGGAGAGAAGTCAGACAAGAAGGACACATTATTTCACTGGTACTTAAAATCACTACTGAAAGATGCCAAGTATCTATTAGAGTTCCAGAAAGCTGAAGAGACCATTAAAATTTGCACCCCAATTTACTTTTAATTGGCTTAGTTGAATGACCAAGCGATGTAAAACCATAAAGCCCCACTGCTTTGAATCCAGTAAGACAGTAACTTAGTTTTACAATAAAGCACTTCACATCCCTTAGTGCCTAGACTGAAAAGGGTGGTGGAATACCTGAGGGGCTCTGTGCAGCAGAAGGAGTGGACGTCGAGCTTGCAGTCACTGAATCACAGCGCCCTGTACTCCCACTGCCACTGGAAGGTGATGGTGACGAGAGTGGGGATGGATGGTGCTGATTTATACACTGGGCTACAGCAAAGCCTGCAAAACAGGACAGTGAAGTTTATGAGCTGATCATTATCTTCAGAGAGTTAACCTATTGAAAAAAACTGGGGAAAGGTAAGAGCAAATACTATATCAGAGCAGTGCCAGTTTCATGTAGTGACTCAGAGGACCCATCTGAAAGCTTTAAAACATAGATATGACAAGTCAGGAAAATGCTGTTAGCAGCAAACCACACTGACAGGCTGTGCTACAGGTGAAAAAAACACCACAATGAAGAAAGCACAGAAAAAAGCCAACAAATATCAGTCCTGTTAAAAACCTGCAGTCCCACCTTCCACCCCCACACTTACACTCTAGAACTAGACTCAAGGCCACTTGCACAAACACAGTGCTATCTGAATTTCTGCAGTACTTGCATCATAGTTCTAGATGGGTGAATGCCATTTTTACCAAGCTTTTCTCTTATTTTAAGTTACAATTCATTATGTCCAAGACGAACACCACTTGAAAGAATTAAATAACCATCCGAGCAGGAGACATCTATTTTAGTGAAAAACAAAATAGTTTGTGAGGAGCTAAGTATCCCATAAATGTAAATAAATTCATGGTTTGTTTTTTTTTTTCAAAAACCAACCTGATTGATCTTCTACAATCAATTAGATAAGTTAAACTGAGGTTACACACAGTGACGCCTGACAGTCTGCAAAAAGTTAACCACAAACTGAACTACCTCCAGTGTGAGAGACTCCTGTATGTATCATTGCCCTGAGTGCTTTAGTTCTTAATCACAGAAAATGTACATTAGGTTTCTCACGTACACCTCATATTTTGAAATACCAGTTAGGATGGGGAAACAAGGAATAATCAGTGGACTCATGACCACAGAAGTGGGGCAAAGCCAACTGTTAAAGGCAATGAAATTTGGTTTAAGAACAGTTACTAAAGCCACTGGTATAGAAACACTTAGATCAAGATATTTTGCTTCCCTTACAATGCTGGCTGGTAAAAGCTGCACCCATCCAAGGCATTCTATATCCACAAAAGGTTTGCAGCTTCAAGGGAGGAGAAATCTTCCGTCCTCACCAGAACAGCAGAAAACAGAAAGCTATCACAAGGAAAGCTGGCCTGATTCAGGACTGCCTCCCAAACTTCCACAAAACAGCACTCAGCCATTCACGGCCTCACATGGGAGCATCTGCTTCAAAATGATCTTAGCGTAGTTTATCTCCCAATACAACTGTGGAGAAGGGTTTGAAGTTATCAGGAAGTTAATTCAGACAGGAGGGAAAGGTAAGCCTAAACCATTCAAAGACTGTTAACAGGGACGCTACTAACCAAGAAAAAATTCCCTAATCCGGAAACTCCCTCAGGAAAGACATGCAAAGACAAGGTGAGCAGAATTAATCATAGCTATAGGAAGTAAATAACACTCAGAGGGTTCTAGAGGTGTCTTTGTCATTACTTTATGACTCTCAAGTTGTGATTGAGGTTACTCATCAACAAAAATACTTCCTTTCCAGTAGTCATGATACTGCTTCAATGTAACTTCCTATTTACGACTCAGCAAGGTGTTACCGTAAAGATGTGCCTTCCCAGTTCCTTGGAGAAAATCTTATTTTCATAATCACAACGTTTCATAGGGCTGTGTTTTCTTTCATAAGACACGTACGAACAGCTCTCCTCCTAATGTGTTTTACATAACAGCAGCAAAATTTCATGCCAAATGCCTGAAATAGCTTCTTAGATTTTCCTTAAAGGAACTTTTTCTCAAGCAATTAATGCAAATCTTCCTCCTAAACTGTAAAAAGCTTACCTACTGTCTTATAAAAGTTTTCATGTGAAAGACAGCCTTAACCATAAATTCCCCTAAGAATAAAAATGGAGGTGAGGGAAAGGGCAAGAAAGTGGCAGAAAACAGGAAGAGCCAAACAAAAAAGCCTGAGAAATTGAAACAAAATCTCGGCCAAGAAAGTAGTTACTGTTTTCTTGCTGTAAATGGTACCTTTATTGCCCCAATGTTTTTTGGGACAATTTCTTTCTGTTCTTCTACGCTTTGCTATCTCATTATAAATTCTCGTATCTTTCCATGTGTTGGTCCCTGGTCAAATCAAGGCAGTTCCAAACTTGAGCTTTTTTGCAAGTATAAAAGAAAACCCTCACATGCCCAAAAATTATTTCTCTTCCTAGCTATTTTGCAACTTTGCAGAGTGTTATTCTGCCTCAGAAAACCTGATGAACTTTTAAAAATTTCATGTAGAGACTGCTTACGTTTAAGAAACTCTATAACCCAATAAAACTGAAGATACTTGTTCTAATGCAAAAATTGTTCTTGCTGCCAAGAAAAAACACAAACCAAATGGGTCACTTAGAGCTCTACTGTCAGCAGCTCTTGCAAGTTGAAGTACCATTCAAAAAGGGTTACCTGTCATTTCTAGTCTCCATGTTTGCCATTCAATGGCCATGTATGATGACTGTAGCTTTGCTCAGTTTTTCTCATTAATTTAGCAAACTTAACAGACTAGTTTCAAGTCCAGTGATCAGGGGGGCTTACTTCTTTGCCATGGCTGATAACCTTTATGCCCAGCCAGCACATCCTCATTAAAAGTGATACTCTAAGACAGCATTTATTTTGAGTGCCCTTTAACGCACAAAGGCACTCTAATATTAAAGTGTGTTACAACCTCTTCCATCTGCCAGAGTAGCCCTTTCTACAAAGGAATCAGAATAGTTCCTGCACTTCAAGCAGCAAGGAGAAAGCTAAAGCATGTCAGCACTAAAACACAACACTTGAGAATTCTGTCTCAGAATGTGCTATCGTTTTACTGAAATAATGCTGGTAAATAGTAAGCTCCTGTCCTGTCCTCATTACCAAATGGTAACAGTTGCAAATTGTTTTCAAAACCCATTTCTTAATAAAAAAATTAAAATGTATGTAGCAGTCCTGCATCTTTTAATTCAGTTTCACTGGTATTTCATTTCTTGCACCATGACATAATTCACATTACATAATCAAGTTAGTTGTAGCTTGTGTAATCTTTGTGCTGCCTAACTACCTTGAATACCTCCGCTCAGAAATAATTTAGTTTTACATTGTTCTGATGGTGATAGGAAGATCAGTTCATACTACACAATTCTGATGGCCAAGCAATATGTGTAAATCAGGTGGCAGACTTGAGTCTTTAAAAGCAGCAGCCATAACTAAGTATCAAGCTTGGAATGGTTTAAAGAATATTCATGAGAAAACACAATCTGAGGTTACACACTGAGTTAGCAGTTGCCCTCCATTATTCTTGCCTAGAACAAAGGAATCAAAAAATACTTAAAATATACTTATGGGCTATAAAAGCAACTGTATGTGAGAATTATGGAGAATGGGCCATTTCAACCATCTCACACTGTAACTTAGTAATACTTAAATTTTATTACTGTGACCATCTGATGTTCCTGCAGTAAGCTGCCTGCAAACTTCATAGAGAATTCTTGCCTGTATTTTCTTTTGCATTTAAAGGGTTACAAAGCTATAAAAGATGATTTTTTTTCCTTCAGATTTTAAAATGAAGATGCTTATAGTTTGTATGCCATGGCTAATAGTAGCAAGAAGGTTTTTTTCAGCTTTTCCCCTCAAAATCGTATCATCATCATATACTAAGGTATTAACACTGGATAAAATAGTAAGAGAAATCTATTGATTCCTTTTGCTTTTCAAAATAAATTTACTCAGTAGGTAAGTTACCACAATTGTTAAAATATTTAGATGTACCTTTTGCTGGAAATCATTAAGATTTCCCTTAAGACACACTGGGAATATAAATCTCAGAATAGAGCTGATACTTGAAACTAATACTTGAGTTTGCTTGGAAAGGAAGTCATTATTTATTTACTTTCAATAGCAGACCTATGTTCACATTGCCCCTACCAAATCTGCTGGTTTCTTTGAAAACAGTAAAATTATTTCCATAGAGTCCTTCAAAAGTATCATATACTCACACATAGACGGTGAGCCAGCTAAACTGTCCCTAAAATGCTCTAACATTCTGGCAAAGGCCATTAACTTAAAATAGACCCTGAAGTATATTCATAGCCATGACTTCATGATGATAAAATTGATCAAGTGAAGGATTTTGCTTATGTTGTTCTCTGCTAAGAACTGCCCACTTTACCAGCCAGTTGGCTGGGATGATTCCAGCATCTCACTGCATTTGGATAGCAGGTACTTTTATAGAGTACAGAGAAAAACAAAGCACAGTTTGACTATAATAAGGTAACTGCACACTCTCTAGTGAAATATGGAGCTTCATGTGTGCACTATGACAGAAGGTGAACCAGACCAGACTGAAAAAAGTGTTCTTGAACATTCTGAACTCATTGACAAGAGGGATTAGGGGACTGATTCAACCGCTGTATTAAAATTCTCCCAGGGCTAAAATCTGTAGGAGAGCTGAAAACATTTATATTATTGTTAATTTCTTAAAAACCACACTGGGTGAACAGCACTGACAGCTAACATGGTCCTACTAAGAGTAGTAATTAATCTGCTAAAAATATCACCAAAGACATAGTTCTCCTTTATATCTACAAAGGACATCATCACCAAGTGAAAGCGTAATTTGTTTCTTTAAAGTCCAATCAAATTAACTGACTGCAGAAGTCTTAAGCATCAGTTGAAGCTTTAGCATTAAGAAATGAATACATAAAGCCAGTAATTTAACTGTGACTTCTTCAGTAATCTTTTTAAAAGGCAAAAAATTCTTGCTCTCTAAGTAAAAATCACTACAGGCCTGATTAAGGGATAAGCACAAACCAGACTCCTATGAAAATCATTTCGAATCAGGAAACCTCATTCATTCATTAGCAAGAAAGAGGCATTTGGTATTTGTTTTATAATCACATTTTTTATTGTATTACTGGATGTCATAAAATGCATTTCAAAGAGGCTATACTTGAAATACTTCATGTTTTGTGTCTCATTTTTCGTGCTGTGTATTAAATAAAACCTTCAGTATACTTTTCCCTGTGGATTTGCACATGGAAGTCTCCCTTTCCTGGAATTCAAAGCAAGCATATGTAGTTTGAACAAACTCCCATATTGCCCCAAATAGTCCCCGCTTCTCAAATGAGTAGACGAAGTCACTTGTTAGGAACACAAGTCCACTCTTAGACAAAACTGAAACAGTAATGCTGGGGCACCTTTCCAACCACACCTTTTCCACTGAAGTCATGTCAAATAAGGAAATACACTCCCATCATATAACATATACTTGCCTTTTGAAAAACCTGACTGGCAATATCTATGGTTTTATTATTTCTGTTTCCCAGTCAGGATTCAGGTAAACTGAACTCCAATTTAGTCTTAAAGCAGTAAAACATCCACGTTTGAAAGAAGGGCATTTGAACTTTGAATCACTGAATCATGTTTAAAGAGAAATGCTGAGTTCTGTGAAATGATTGGCAGAGAGTGGTATTGCATCTTTTTGTATAATACAGCACAAATAAGTACTTTTAAGCAGTATGAAATTCAACTTTAAAGTTACTCAAGCCAAGAAGAGAAAATTTCACCATCTGGAAAAGAAATTCTGCAGAGAAGTCAGTTTGTGAAACAGGCAATAAGGAGACAAAAGAACCAGAGAGCTCACTGTTTTAGAATCATTCCTCTAATCTCAATTCCAATAATGTTTTAGGAAAAGCTGTGGCCCTCTTCTCTCTTGCTGGCTCTAAGGTAAATAAAGCAGTCCACAGTATCCTGTGGCACAAAACCCACCAATTAAAGGAAGACATATGCACAACTGACAGATGTGTGGCATAAATACTGAGTATGCAAATAAGGATTTAAACTAACTCAATTTGTCAAGGAAGGCAAAGTATTAAGACATTCCCAGTCTATTTGGGGAAACTGCCATGGAAATATTGCTCACAGCATACCCGCAACACGCACCCAGGTATTACTTGTTTCTCTAGGAGTAAATTTTTCCATAAGCCTCATCCTGGAGCTGTGTGTTCAGAAACATGTCACAGGAAGCCTTTCATTGCTTATACAAGTTACAATATAGTTTTTTCAGACAGAAATCACAAAGGAAAAATGGCTCGTCAATGAATGCTAATCTTACCTGGGACTTTGTCAACAGAAGCAAAGACAGAGCGCTGCACTGTGGGGTCACTGCTCCCACGGCGGGACTGATCGTAGAATCTAAAGGGAAGGTGATGGGCTGTAGCTCCAGAACTGTGTCCAAATCCCATAACTTCAGTTGAAGGCTGAACAGGAAGATCCAGGAGAGCTATGTTTAATCACAATTGATAATTTTTGTTACTCAAAAATACATAAAAGGAAGAGGAGGTGAAAATAAAATTGATAGTTTGTTCAGGATCTTAAGGCTAAACCAGATTTTTAACATAACTTCTCTGCATTTGCCTCTTAATTATGGTTACAATAGCATTAGAAACAAGGGACAACACTTCTGGCAACCTGTTCTGTAATTGCTGTTCACATCACATTCACATTAAGGAAATCTGAGAATATAGTGGAGAACTAAAAGAAAACAGGATTGCAGGAAGCTCCTTGCACTAAATAAACAATAGCAATTATTAAAAATTAAAAACATCTTTTTTTCCCCTGTACAAATAAAGTAATTCATTAATTACAACTAAACACTGCAGAAGGTCATTTAAAGAGACAATCTGCTTTGAACAGGCAAAAAAATGCCTTTGCATTACTCTTCAACTTAAAATTTTTAATATGAAGTAGATCTTGCTTTAAAGATTTTTATATGAAGCAAGCCATAAAAGTAGAACATATCCACTTTGTAAACTCAAAGTGTAAAAGTCTTTATTGGCTTCCTACAGATCCACAATAAAATAATCTTAAGCCATCTATAATCAGAGTAATTCTCTGGCCAACTCAGTAATTTTAATACCAGCTATGACTTTGTTTTTCACAGTTCTGATTAGTTCATTATTGCCCTTGGACAATCCAAGGAACCTACATAACTGGGCTCCTTTTTATTTGCACACTTATTTTCCTTCCTACCTTTCAGAACTTCTTTTTCTACACTAACCAGTCACTCAGTTTACTGGCAAGCTTCAATTTATTTCTCACTCACTTAATACTCAAGTAATATTTGAATCACTCTGCTATTTCCTCAATTAACTCCTTCCTTCAGCTCTTCACATGCATTTTCTTCAAACACAGGAATCTAGTGCTGATATGTCACTTCGCATTTTGGATTGCTCATCATGACCACATCCAAGCATTACCATCTAACCCAGGACTCAGGAAAACTGAGCTCCAATTCACTCCTGGGACAGCAGAAAAATCTGCTTTCTATTGGAACTCTGAATCACAATTAAAGAGAAGCTCTGGGTTCTGTGCAGTAACTGGCAGCAAGTGGTAATAAGACAGGATTCCTTCTTTTTTATCCATTCCTTAACAGTCTATTGTAAATACAAAACAACATATTTCACTCAATCTATTGCTTGGAAACTCAGCACTGGCTGACAGCTTTCTGTGGCCCACCAGTTTTTAAGATTTGTGTACCTCACCTCTGTGTTACAGAGTGACTTGCAATGAACCCAAGCCTTGTTTCCAGAATCATTTCTCAATAAGCACTCACCTGCTATTCTCTGCATTTTCATGCGCCGGGCCTGGATCCGGCCCTTTGCCAGGCGCTGCTTGGCAATGATGCAGCGGATGTGATCCGAGAAAATAAACGTGGCTTGAAGGATGGGGAAGGGCTTAGAATGAGGACTTGAGGCAGGCTTGTGAATGATTATGTTCAGAGCTCTACTGTCATCCTCTACTCCCGTCACCTGCATATCCTAAAGGGAAACACAAGGCAAGTAGCTAACGAATAGGCAAGCTTTTTTAAAACTATAGATTAAACATCAAAACGAAAAGTCTATGAATGTTTCATTAAAGCTCCTACAAAGACAGTTTCTATGGTATAAAGACCCCCAAAATAAAACCAAAACAGACTCTGCAAGTTGTACAACCTTGGATTTACACCTTCAGAAACTGGTATTCACAGAGATGTAGTCAGTTTAAAATCCAATTAAATTAATTACTTGAGCACAGCAAATTTTCAGGAAACAAAAACAAGGCAAAAAGGAGACACAAATGAGAGAAACTTTGTAAAGCTTTTGAAATTAATTGGATAAGCAGAGATGATTTTGAAGTTGCAACCTGTCACCTTCCCTATCTGTGTAGGAAGATCAAAACCCTTGGAGAGTTCACTGTGCTACTTAAGCAATGTGTTTGGGACTCAATCCTAATTGCATATGACTTTAGTGTTCCAATGGACACAGCCCAACACGTATCAGGGAAGTTACCTCATCTGCAAGTATGTCTCTAGTTAGCTATGTAAACTTCAGCAAATCAGAAATGTTTTAAAAGGCAGCAAGCAGAAAAAGAACTACTAACCAAAGAAGCAAGTAAGCATTTCACGAAGCTTAAATATGTGAGCTAAAACTGATATTACTATTTATCCAACACAAAATGCAGATTTTCAGCTGAGAAAAAGTAACCACCTAGACAACTTCTCTTACCTGCAAAAGGCCTGCAAATTTCACTACTCCCCATCCAAGTCTGGCAATATCTGGTTCAACCAAACTCATCTGGTAAATATCCACAGCCAGGAATCTTTGAACTTGACCCCCATCCTTTGTTATGACTGTACAAGCAATTAGATCACTGTTATCTGAAGGAAAGAAGGAAGGAGAAAGGTTACTTAATCACTGAAGTTGAGAATTCTGGGTTTTGGGTGTTTTAGATAACTTAAAATGTTAATATATAAGAGCATAATCATCTTGATGACACAAGGTTAAAGCTCTTGTTTGCTTTCCCAGTAAATATTTTTAATTTTCCTATCGTATTTGCAGTTACACAGTGCAAGATAGATTTTAACAACAGTGGTTCAGACATCTTGTAAGTTACATAAGGGAAGGGTATTATATACACTTTGCTTTCTCTTACTACCTTATCTTTCAGTAAAAAAGGTCCCTTCATCTCAGGGGTGAAATTGCAACAGTGCTGATGTCTCTCACTAAGTGGAAGTCTCAAAAAGTTTTGTCGGAAGACCACGGACAGTCATACACCACTGCAGGCAATTCCTTCTACCTTGCTGGAAACTTTGGCTCCTGACACAACTGACACCAGTTACATTTGTACATGTTTGAAACCTGACTATGCCAGCTGTTGGTAGTCCTTCAGGATTAAATGGGCTTTCCAGGTAAACTGTAGCAGGTTTTTCCCAATATCTGTTAATGAGGTGACATTTTTTTCCTTTACCCATGCATTTTATTCACTTATATTGAATAAACATACCTTTTCTTTACCATTACTCCAGGATCCCTCCAACAAGCCCCAAAATACATCATCCTCCCGCATCTCCTCACTGCCCCTGTTCCAGTTCAAACCCATCATTCTTGAAAAGGGATTAAATCACCTTTACACCAGCTTAAATCTACCAAGCACTCCTTACACTGGCACCCACAACTTTCAGCAGAACTTTGCTAACTAGAATTGCTTTTTCCTTTGCTTCAAACTGATACTTTCATTCATACACTTGATACACAGAGATCTGTTTCCTCTCTCTCATCTAGTACAATTTATAGCAAGTAAAATATTCTGAAGGTTATTCAAAATAGTAGAACTTAAATTTGCTCATCCAAAAACCTAACCAAGTATTTAACACTTTATTTCATACTAGAAACATTTGCAGGTCAGATATAAAAGCAAGAAGTGGAAGCATACAGTTCTTCACAGTGGCAGCTCATACAATTACAGGCAACAGCCATAAATTATGGTTGGGAGGTGGAAGAAATTCCTTTGTGTACAATACAGCATGGCAGGTTACCCAGAGAGGTCGTGGAATTTATATCACCAAAGGTTTTCAAGTTTCAAAAAACCAAAACCAACAATCCTCCCCAAACCACCCTCCTCTTCCCCCCAAAAAACCCCACACCACAAATGAGAGGTCCCTTCCTACTGACATTTCTATGAATCTACCAACTACTCTTTATCAGCAGGATCCATTCAAAATTGATTGGGTGGTAGATGAAAAATGGAACCTTAACACAATTAAAAGAGGATAATTAATGCTAATCCAGTGTGAATTTACTGTGAGCTTTGGAAATTTGAGAAAACAAGTTTAATCAATAAATGCAATACATAGAGGACATGATTCAGTTACATGAGGATTGATTGCTATTACCTTCTCACAGCCCTAGTAGGCTCAAGAAATCCATACAGGACTGGCAAACTTCCACAGGAGCCTGTGGAAGTTTTATTGCTCTTTACAGAAGGAGCTGAGACATCAGGCAGAAAAATCACAGAGGAGATCTAAAATGGCAAAGCAGGCTATGCTCAGCCAACTGAACCCTACACCAGTATTAGGATGATGATGATTATTATTAATTGAGAAGGAATTAAATCTCAAACAGCTGGCATGACTGAAAAAGGACGGGCTGACTAAATGGCCTATCACCTACACTGCATGATCTCTTATAGCTGATGCCTTCTTGGAAGCAGTTTCAATGAAAAGCCCTTCAGGCTTTCAACAACTACAGATGAGTTTCAAAACAGGACACTGGAACACCTCTGTATATTTCTTAACTTGGGATGCTTTATTTATTGACTCTTTGCTTCTTTAATCCAATTTAATCCAGCATCTTTATTACAGTTGATCTGAATTCCTGAACAGTTCTATTCTTCCCAAGATCTGAAGTACTTGGATTTGGACCCTTCTGAATACAAAATGTCAGAGTGCATAATAAGGGTGGATCATCTACTGAGAGATTCTCACCATGCAGGCCACAACACCAAACAGAGTTGTGGAGTTTCTCAAACTCTTGTTTTTGACCAGTATTTATAAAGTCTTTAGTGCAACAGCAAGAATATTAAAATAATTGGAATTACTGCTGTACAAATTCAAGCGCCCAACTACAAAAATGTACTTCAGGTAAAGAACTCAAAGGGCAGAACTTGCTTTCCAGAGCAGAAAGATTTCATTTTAGATCTGACAAAAACTTTAAGTAAAGCATTACTTTAAAAGTTTATCAGAGAACAGAACGGAAAATTACTCATTTATTAGGCAACTGTTACAGGAATCCTTTGAGTTTAAACAACTGAGTGTAGCCCATTTACATGACTGTTTCTAGCTCACAGCTGCTGAAGGGTCATAAACTACATCATCCTTGATGTCAAAAACAGAAGAGAGAGTGTGGTTAAACACATTCCCAGTGAACTGCTTTGAGAATACTTACAGTTACGCTATGAAACAGTTACACATACCTACCACATTTAGATGAAAATATCAAGCACAGTAAATTTCAGTTTGAAACTGAAAATTTGATCTGGGGATTAAAGTGAAACCACAGGCTGAAAGGCCATTCAATACTGATACGACACTGCTGCAAACAAGTGTTGTGTCCTTTCTGAGATCAACTGCAATGCCTAATTCTTCCTCATGCAAAACAAAGCCTGTAGCCAGTTTGGACACTAAAACTCCAAGACATGGATCCAGGATTTCTGTGGACTTTCTCCAAGAAAAATGCAAGTTTTAGGAAACACAACCAAGGAAGGAGAGTTCAAAGATCTCAGCTGCTTGCAGCACAGATGTAAAGTAGGTGAAAATAGCTGCCTGTGTTCATGCAATACTTACCTGAAGAGATTGTATTACATGAATCCTTCACTAATACAACAGCTACTTGAGGAGATGTTCTAAATGTACCTGACCTTTAATGATTTTATAATTTACAGTCATCACAGTTCCAGAAATCACCTGCAGACATTAAAAGCTCTTACAGAAAACTTTCAGCCCATTGTATGCACAGCTGGCATTAGGCTGCAGGCAGTTAATGCACCCCCCTTCCACTTTACAAGATGACCTTTTCCCAACAGCATCTAGCCCATTTGGTATGATATCCTGCTTTACTGCTTACCGAGAATGCAACAAATCAAGAATCCACCCAGCTGTTCCCATGAAGGACATTTAGTTGAGATTAGAGGATGTGTTCCTGGTCATACACCTGCACCACATTTTGGCTTCCCCTCTTTTCCTCAAATATAACAAGTTGCACTAGGCAACCTTCTCTAGCTGACCCTGTTTTGAGCAGGGAAGTTAGACTAGGTGATCTCCTAATGTTCCTTCCAACCTTAATTATTTCATCCTAAATTTTTCTCAAATGTTTTTTAAGAAATATTGCCTGCCTTTTTAAACTCTGTATTTTGATAGAGACAGAGTGAACAAGGAGGCTTAACTATCGGGTTACTACTTTCAGTTTCAGTAAAGAAGTAACAGCTTTAAATGTATCATCATTTACCTCTTGGCCATGGTATTTAAAACATTACCACTAACAGAAGGCTGTTACCAGCCCGAAACCAAGCACTGAGTCTGTTAATTTGAGCTGCCAGTGAACTCCACAAAGTGAGTTGCTGTGTAAGATTAAAAATACACCTACATGAGACACCTACAGCAGTCTAAGGAAGGCAGTTATCACATAACATGTAAGTGATTCAAAATTACTTACAGCAGAAAAACAAAACTGAAAAGTAATGGTAGATATCACTCTGGTGGCAGCACACACAGCAATATGGAACGAACCTTCTGTGGAATTACCTGGCTCTCAATACATACATTCAAATAGGGTGCTGAGAACCTTGCAACTACACCTAAAGGTTTACAATGAACAAATGCTCATCAAAATATTAAAATGTTTCTTTACAAGTAACTACAGTCTTTCTCATCCAGCTGCCATAAAGCACCAGCACTGCGTTCAGGCAGAAGAAAAAAAAGCCATTTTGATAAAGGGAGTTTTGCAGGACTTTTCAAAATCAAAACAGTAGCTGAAACCCTTACCGGATCATGTTAATCTCTACTTGACACTATTTATATACAAAGAAGCATAACCACTGGAGGCATCTTAATGTTCAGAAGAATTTTTAAAAGCCTTGTAATAATATAGATTGAGGAAAATTTGTTACATCAACAATATCTTAAAGTGGTAATCATAAGAGGCACAAAACCAGAATTTTTTAGGTCACATTTTGCCCACTGCTAAGTCTCCTCACAAGATACGCAGTGATGTGTATCCTGCAGGCTTTATGCCAAAATACTAATATCCTCCTGTTTCTACCTCTTTGGTGACAAAAGACTTGAAGTGGAAAATCCATTGTTATATTACAGGACACACTAGAACTTCACCACTGTACTACCTCAATTCAGGTAGTTTAGGTGTTTAGATAGAAAAAACTGATTTTTCCATGTCAGACTATTCAGGAAGTGGAGGGACTACTTACTCAAATCAAGAACATCATCTGTCTTTATGAGATCTCCCTCCCTCGTGAGCGGTAACTGAGTTTCTGGCTCATCTCGCAAGTGCAGTGACAGTGAACGGAGCATAAAGAAAACTCTGATTGCCTTGAGAAATTAAAAAAAAAGAACATTAAAATCTTGCTACACCTATTTTAACAGAATCTTACCAGCATTTTAAATTGAAAAAGTAGAATGTACTTTCAAACAAAGTTAGTAAAACATATGAAAGCAGTTGAAACATGCTATTTATTTTTAATGAAGTAGAAGCAGCAGAGATTTTCTTGCACTGGGGCACACTTACAGACATTGTGACTGACAGGCAATTTTTTCTTTACTCATTATTTTAAGACTGATTGTATCTGCAATACCTGTATGCCACAGACACCTCCACAACCAGCCTTCAGTGAACGTCACATTTTGAACTTAAAGCAGTGAGAACTTTTCTGGCCAAGTCTAGCTAAGATGTCTACAAGTTGGAGAGAAAACAGTGGGGATTTCTGCATTTTAATTTGCTATATTCATCAAAACCAGCCACATTTAATACAACGTTCTTGGAGCACTTAATTTATATTCTCAGAAGGTCTACACCAGGCCAAAGCATTCTGAAAGCTGCACCAGTCCCAAGAAACTTTCAACAACTGCTCTGTGAAATTAATAAGCTAGTTTTGATTTATAAATTCATGACATATGGTATGCAAAGACCAAAAGTGTCAAAGAACAATCAGCATTTTATTAGCCACATTTTGAAAGGCACCATTTACAACCCTCTTGCCCTCCAAGAACTGTATTTTCAGTATAGTAAATGAAAAATCATTTTTTATTATTTCCAGTGTTTTGTTTTTTAAGAGTTTCCTACATACTTATTGTGTGGCATACTGTAAATTAACTACTGCCTTACAGTAAAAGCATTGAATTCACGAACAGCTGCAGTGCCCAGAAACTCCCAGATTGCAGGAAGTATTAGGAAAACAAATCTAAAGTGCCTTAAGGGAAAACCCTTCACCCCTCTATTTTTAAAATCAACAGAACTGTGGTCCTGTGAACCAGAAATGTGAGTGCATGGCCAGCCATTGTACTGGCAGTGCTTTCAGAAACTTCTGGCAGAAGGGATGCAGAGAGGGAAGTCATGTATTCAGCTCTTCCATGAAATGACACAAAGCAGATGAATTTGGCATACTGTTGAAATCTAATGGGGTAATATGATTATGTGAAGCAAAGGATGTCATGGGTATCTGATAAAAATATATTAACACTACCTTATTCATCAGAACACAACCACTTTGTAATGGGAGATCTCTCCCTTTAGGCAGATTGCATTCTAATGGACTGGGGATTTACTGAAATCATATATGATTACTATAATGCAGTTTCACTACCAGATGCTTCAAGAAAAACTCACAATACTGTGTTTAAAACTTTTCAAATTCAATCAAGAATAAGACAATTTTTGGTAACCCAAAAGTCGAACCCAAACAAAGTTTTCTTTTTTTTTTTTTCCATTCAGAGGGCAGCCAACACTCAGCCTGCTTTGACTTATTTTTCCCTTCAATCCTCTTCCTCCTAGACACATTAATTTTTGTTGCATACATTCCCTATAAAACAAACGTCACTTGTCTTCAAACATGCAACCATATTTACTGAAGATGAATGTAGAGAAGTAGGAAACAAAATTAGAAATTTAGCCTTTGCAAGAAAAAAAAAAGAACATCAAAGGGAACTACCCAGTGCTTCCTACAATACCGACAGCCCTCAGTTTGTCAGCAGTATCAATATAAACCTAATAGCATGTGAGCTGGGCCTTCCTAGAACATTTTAGTGCCACTTAGAGACTTTTTATACCAAAAGGAGTGAGAGCTTAAGAAGATCTGATCTCTAACAGCTAAGAGCTCACAATATAATCAAAGTAAGGGACTTCTTCACTTGCCAATAAAATAAAACTCGAGAACTTTCTTGGAATCATGACACAGGATGCTCAGAATTGAATTCTGTCCATTTTAAACTGCCAGCAAAACACAGTAGATTAAGTGGCAGCAGCAATGTCACAAGATATACCTTAAGTTCAGCATATTTTTATGGCAATTCAGCCAAAGCAGGGAAGCCCAGCTGGAAGAAAGGAGCACAGGAATTGAGAAAATGCTAAAACTTTCAGAGCAATGTGACTGGGGAGGGAGGACCAACAAGGAAGCATTGAGGGAGTTCTTTCTGATAATAAAGACCCTTTCATCCCAAAGACACTACATGAATATTTGTATTGATTTTTTAATTTCCACTAACAGAAGTTAAACTATTCCTTATTTAGCACATGAAACCCATGGAACAGTTAGTTTACATTAATGTGCATTTCTAAGTATCCTTCTGTTAGATGCCTCAGAGAGAATTCCAGGAAGCATTTTTGCTTTCTAAGAATACTTCTCAAAATAATTTACTGGATTTTATCAGACAGCTTGCTGTGATAACAAAAGCTGCGTGGCTTACAGTAAGTAATGAAAACAAACCTTTTCAGAAGATTCCTGGAAATATGTTTTTTCTTAAAGGGTTCGTGAATATACTTACATATACACTTATATAAATGCACAGAAACCCAACAAACAGCACTTTTCAAATAATGATGTTGTGCCGTAATATCTCTCTTAGGCTTACTGGCACTGCCAAAAAAGGGGCCAAGAACTGATTAACCTAAAAATGGTGATAATGATGTTGTCATTCAGGTCAGTATCACATCTACAGATTGAGTCAGTCATCAAAACAGATATTTTGCTATTTTTCTCCTCATTCTCAAGATCTCCATCATGAATTACTTTGGCAAGATGAACTCTGGAGTAGAATTAAACTTTTTGCTGTGTCTAGAAACATGAGCAATATGAAGCCAGCCAGCATTCCACTGGAGATTCCTACTACAGGAATTAATTGCAAGGTAGACAGAGATATCAGATCACAAAAGGAAGCTGACAATATATCAGTGAGTGCCATCAAAATGTGTCTGTATGGAGATGTCTGCATGGTCTGAAAAATTAAAAACCCAGTGTAAGAACATGTTGTGTTGACTAGACACAAGAAATGATAGAGAAGAAGCTTTTCTACTGGGACAGGCAATTATATACTCTGCACAGGTCTCCTCACCAAGTCATTATGATTTTATGGATGAAGCTTCCAAACAACCAATTCTCAAGGAAAAATATTATTTGTATTTCTAGAATTGTTCAAGGACTTTGGTATCATTTTGCCATGAACAAATGTAAGAAAAATAGTCTTACTCACTCTTCGTGTTCTTTCCACATCTCCACAAGGCAATCTTTTCACAAAATCAATACCAGTCAGTGGTGTCCCCGTTGGAGGCAGTAAGATTGAGGCATCCATCATCAAGTATTCTACATTCATGGGTTTAATCTATAGAAGTATTTTAACATTGATTACTACATAGAACAATAAGCATTTGCTTCTTTACTTTCAAATACAACTCATTGTTGCATATTCTAGAGTTCTGAGAATTTTTAAGACCATGTGTCTTACTTTAAGCTCCTTACATGCAATCTCTATTTTATATTTGTTCATCATTCCCTCACTGTTTTCATTCTGATAAAACATGGGGAAAACTCCAAAAGACTACTGAAGAAAAGGTATTTCCCTAATACTAAAACCCAATTTGTCAGGTTTGACTTTAAGTTTTGACTGAAATTTACGATTACTTCAATCACAAGAAAGAGTTTCCCATAACTTTCTCTCTCCAAAAAGAAATTTCTAGTTTCTAATAATGCAGCAACTCTCAAAGTTAAATGTTTTACTAAACACTTCTATTATTTAGACTGGTAAGACATGTGTAAGATGGTTCCCATATTAAAAGACTTATTACAACACACCAACTGTAGATTGTGCTTTTCCAAAGAGAAAACCAGCAGCTGCTCATTAAATCCCTGTGCCACTGGGGAAAAACACCTCCAACTGACCACCCAAAGGATTTTTATCTGAACTCTAACCTAAGAATTGAAACAGATGATTACTTTTAAAACAAGTATACAGGTTAAATATGAACTGCCTGAGATTAATCTTAGTAATGCATGAACACCTTTGCAGGCAGTACCTCTCCTAGAGAAAAGGCCCCAATGTTTGCTCACTACAACCCTGTTTTTCACTGGTAAATAAAGGAACACCACTCAAAACTGAGACCTTGCTGGGCTTTAGACAGACACAAGAAGATTTTTATATTGTTTAATAACTAGGGAAAAAATAAATCCCACATCCCATTTAGCAGGATAAAGTAAAATTTTTGTATACTCCGTCTGGGAAAGTAATGGGCTTTATTAAATAGTTGTGAAATTTCACATAAACAATTTATGTAAGTACAGCCACAACTCCTCAGAGACAAAAAAGCCACCCACATTTTGTTTTTCTACTCCCAGCAACACAGACCCCAGCACTCTCAGTAAGGATCAGCAACTGCTCCTGCGCTGTCTCTGGGTTTGAGGCTGTGGCAGGGCAGAAAGGGTGTCACTTACTGTCATACTCCGGTATTCGTCTTCAAACATATCCAGAAAAATTTCTTCTCCCTTCCAAAAGAAAGAATGTGGACATGCCATGAGACTTTGGGGCTGTGGAGCAGTGTTTGGTTATGGCCAGGGTGTCTGTGAGGGGAGGCTGGGGCTGCCTTGTGCCAGCAGGACACCGCTGAGCCCTCCAGCAACACTGAGGGGGCACCTCTGGAAAACACCCTTAAAGGGACAGAGATTGCTCTGCAGCCTCTGGAGAGGACCACGGCGGGGCAGACACCCACACACTGCGGCAGGAAGGTGTGCCCTGAGGGAGCTGCACTCTGGGCAGGACCCACAGACTGTTCTCCTGCAGAACTGCAGCCCACGGAGAAGGGGACACAAAGGGGCAGGGCAAAGTGGGAGGAGAAAGAGACAGCAGAGATGAACTGTCATGGACTGACCAAAGCCCTCATTCCCCATCACCCCTACACCACCCAGCAGGGGCAGAAGGTAGCAGCATCAGGAATGAAGGAGCAAAGCTGAGCCTGGGAAAAATGAGGGGTAGGGCAAGATTTTTTTTTTGTAATTTGTCTTTGTTTCTCACTATCTATATTTATTTTTATTTGCAATACATTCATTTTGCCAAGCTGCATCTGTTCCACCCATGACTGCAATTAGTGAGTGACCTCCCTGTTCTTTATCTTGACAGTAAGATACTTTCTTCTCTCTCCATCCTACTGAGGAAGGTCAGTGAAAGAGCAGCTCCAGTAGCCAACTAAGGTCAACCCACCACAAGTTACTTATTTTTTGTAAGCCATATTGAGCAAACAGTCTTCAAAAGAACTCTAACAAAAACAGGAAGATATTTCAGACACTTGAAATCTGTAATGGATTTACTGCTCCTTATATGGAAGTTAACACCCAGGGCTTATCAGTTTAATTCCTTCATTGCTTACAACACACACACAAAAAAAGAAGGCAAAAAGCTGCAAAGGTCTCCAATAAGAAAAAATATTAAGTATTATAATTTCGGATAAGACATAAACAAAAAGTAATGTCAAAACCAAGCACATTCCATATTAGTGTCAATGATAAAATCCCAGGAATCACGTTCTCACTGTGTGGCTCAGTTCCATGAAATACGTAACAGAAGCAACAAAGGGACATGACTGCTAAAGTGACCTCCATTTATAAACCCTGGGAGTCTTCTAACAGCCCTTTTGTGATGTATGTCAGCGTGGCTTGGCAGCAAAGGAGAGGAATAAACCAATAAACCACTTATTTTTCTGTCACAAATTTGGAATTCTCCTCTTAAAAAAAAGTGCTGCTTTGGGCCCCAGTGAAGACTGTGCTGCAGACTTGCTGCTCATTCCACATTATGTAAAGGACTTTTTCTTACAGCATTTTGCACATATACCTTATAGAAACGACGAAGGAGATGAACACTTTCTTCCCTTGCACCCTAGAAAAGATCAAATGTTTTTCAGGGAGTACATACACAATTTACTTACTAGTCACATGAAAAAACCCACCCAAAAACTCATAGAATGGACTGTCTAGTAATATCCCCACAATCATGGTCTTCATCCCAGAATTTGACAGAATACAGTTCTTGTGCTTTTGAAAATACAGATTATTGTAAGCTCATTACTTTCAAAAGCACTTTTCCTTACAGTATTGAGATGGATGACATACAAATTTCAGAGAGAAAATTAAACCCAACACTGCTTGAGAAGTTGCAAGTTTAAATAGCATGGTAACAGCAAAGCTGAGGACAGAACGCAGGTTTTGATTCTTCTGCACAGACCCACCAATGCAAAGATGATGTAGAAGTTCAAATTTCACATTTATATTTATCGCAATCAGAAATTAAACAAATTTATTCAACTATACTACATGACTCAAAGACTAGTAATGCTGTGACTTGTAATTTGACAGAAAATACTCACCTCAAGACAAGCAAGGTGAACATCTTTTATGATGCTTCCATTTTTAGAAAACACAAGCTGCTTCAGCAATAAGCAGCCCAGTTCTAGAGTTGCCAAACGGATTTTTCCATCTATGAAAAGAAAATTTCAATACACAAAACAGCAGCAGTTTAATTACTGTTCTTCTCATTATCTGATGTTCTTAAATATTTTCACTTTTCCCCCAATTGTCAAACTTGGCTTCTCTGTCACACACCCCCTATCTGACAAGGACGAATGCTGATGATGGCTTACAATGCTGATGACGGCTTACAATGCCGATGACTACAAAGGAAAAAGAACTGGAAGAGCAATTTAAAGCAGAAGAAAATTTAAAGCAGAACTGTGCAATAAGAAGGCAACAAAGATTAATACTATTGAAAACTAAGCCAAAACCAATGTCTTTATTAATCTGCAACATCAGTGGAATTACACTAAAATTACGAAAGGATCAGAGACATTTGGCATGGATAAAGTTACAAGGTGAAAGGAAGCTTTGTCTGTAGCATACTAATAAGGCATAGCTTTTCCTTAAGAGAAGTCCAAAGGATTCAGATACAGCCTGGATGTGAGAATCTAGAGAAGTCAGAATGAAAGAATGCATTGAGATTTTAAGCTTGGCGTCAGAACGATTTTAAAAAAAGATATTAGGAATTTTGTACAATCTGACTTCAGTGATCTGCACTAAGACAATATATCCAAGTGACAGACAGACATCTTAGCTTTTGACTCCAACTCCCCTCTACTACTCTAAAAGTTGTCACTATGCTGCCAGAAACGAAAGACACAAAGGTCAGTACCCTCCAAAAAGAGAAAAGATCTTCTACACGGCATTTATTAAGCTTAAAAAAAATCCAGTATTTCCACTCCTGTACAGCACTTCCCTCCCCAGACATGCCTTTACTTAAATAAATGCATTTCCCCATCTTGCACTTCCCTGCAGCTGTGTGTACAACTGCTTCATACATACATATTTTTAATCTCTGACTGGCACATCAGCACAAGTTAATACTTTCTAGATTAGTCTTGCAAATCAAGCAAACATTACATTTTATTCTGCAGACAATCAGGAATTTGATAATGTGTCAGTTTCAGAGGAAAACCAGTTCCACTCATTTGAAGTTTTAAGGGGGAAAAGTGCAGGAGAAGAGGTGTGGCTTGAACACAAGTCATATTTCCATGGAACGGGTCACTAAGCATTGTAATCCTCATTTCACAAAAAAAAAAAAGCTGAAGGAAAAACCCCCAAATTTCCTGCAAAACAAGTTCAGAACTGAAAAGACAAGTTGAGACTAAAACAAAAGAACAAAACAAAAAAAAACCAACCTGAGAAAATTTTGCTACCACCTAGAGGTGATGGACAGAGCACTGCTATGAGCAAAGGGTACGATATTGTTTTCAGCACTATTTCTTCACTGAAATTACTTTTACAAGCCAAAGTGCCACAGATTGTATTTTCAGGATGAAATCCTACATTAAGGCAAAATCACTCAATTTCTGTTTATTCAAAAGCACAGACAGTAGAAATTAAGACAACAGATCCTTGTACAGTTCTGAGTATAAAAACAACTATTCAGCAGAAATCCAGAGCTTCTGGTTCCTCAAATACTAAGAAAAAACCCAATAGTTGTCTTTCACAAACCGTATGTATGTATTGCTCATCGAAGAGCACACTAAACCGTCACGTTCCCCTCAGAGGGAAGAGCCTAGATAGTTTTTTTTCCATTTTCAAAAATATCAGCTTGGAAGGAAAACAAATACTGGAAAAGCAATACCTGGTTGTGCAGCATAATTCATTATCCTGATGAGCCTTTCTGCGAGGACATGGTTATAGGAGTTTCTCTCTTCAGCATGTTGAGCTGGAAGCTGAATTCTCTCCAGCTTGACTGGGTCAATTCCTTTCACAGGGGTGAAGGAAGAAAGGCAAATTAGAAAACAGGAGTATGTCCCAAGGCAAGTATTTAATATACTACAGCAGTTTTCTCAGAAGACAATAATTAGCAATATGAAAATAGGCAAATTAGATTTGAATTAATATTGTAAGTAAAAGGAGGAACAACAGAAAGACTAAAGACATTGAT
This sequence comes from Acropternis orthonyx, assembly GCA_035583155.1. Taxonomy (NCBI): domain Eukaryota; kingdom Metazoa; phylum Chordata; class Aves; order Passeriformes; family Rhinocryptidae; genus Acropternis; species Acropternis orthonyx. Next base: position 6,317,063 of record JAWWEU010000034.1, on the reverse strand, counting down.
GCATCCCTGATAATTCTCAGCCTTAAACAGAGTCTGCTGGGTGAAGGCACTCAAATCCCGAAGTGGCTGGTGAAATCCAAATTATTTTGCTGCTTCTGAAATTCTCAGACTATTTGTTTGCACCTAAATAAAATCAAAGTCAAGCCATACATCTGAAGAGCATAGTGCCTAAAGGGGAAAAGATGAAAGTCTGATTTTAAATTCTGCTCTGGTAGTCAGTGATCTGTTCATGTAAGTTTAAAAAGAATGGGAATTTGATTTTGTAACTAGAGCAGCCTCTTATTGAGTACCTTTCCCCATGCAAATCACATTTTCCCTGACTTGTTACATAAGGAAATTAATCCCATCTTTGTTCAACATATTCCTCTAAAATATCAAGTTATTTCTCAGAATAGACTGGTTACTGTAAGACCTCTTAGAACAATACATAATTACAGATTGCTGGGGATCTCCCTGTCCTATTCTAAAGAATGACAATAAGCAACCTCATAAAACAGAAGATTACTAGATTGAGGTTTAAAGTTTCTTCCACCCCTGGCCTTGCAGTTAACTCCGCACAGCAACTCTTACCTTTGTTGTGTGACATTGCATATAAAAGACAGAGCACAAAGAGGGCATAGTAATCATCTTCAGGACAGTCCAGTGCATTATAGACCATATCAAGAAAAGGCCTGTGGAAAGGAATAATTTGAAAAGGAAAATGGTTAAGAAAAACTCGCATACCTATAGAAAAATGGGTAACTATCTTTTATTCTACATGTGGCTAATGGAAGAGGCAAATTCACAGTAACGCATATTTTCAGGCGCTAAAAAAAGAAATCTGTGTTACAGAGTATTCAGATTATAGCCATGCCTTGTATTTACATTCTGACAGTAATTGTGATGTTTGAACTGGATTACTTACATAATACTTTCCCAAGAAGTGATTGTTCAAGTATTTACTGGTTGTCTGTGGAACAGTTAGTATGCATGCAGAAGGACTATAAAGCTTGTTTTAAGTGTATACACAAGTAACTTCAAGGAGCTGCTCTCGGTGTTGCACAAAAGGAACAGACTACCTTAAAACTCATGTCCTAAACAGAGTTGAAAAGTTCTTACTATTACAGCTGTTTGGAGGAAGCCAGGCTGTTCTAAAACAATCAACAACTTTACCATACAACAGTTATAGGAAAGAAAAATGAACAAGGAGAGAACATTTAACTTTAGACTGCAGATAAGCTTTGTTTTCCTGAGTTTAAGCATGTGTGACCTATGACACTTCTGCAGGAAATGACAAAGTGCCAAGTTCACCCTTCACCTGTACCCTGAAGAGACCACAGAAGTCAATGTCATCCAAAAGCCACTTGGACAGATCAGATATGGCTCAGATTCAGCTGGTATGAGCACAAGCCTGACTGCAAGGCAGCTTGGCTTCTTGTCTTAGCCTGGCTTGCATCCAGTGAGTTGCATCAGTTCAGAGCACAAGTAAAAATTCAATGTATTTTCATACTTGGTCCAGACAAACCACTAATTTATCAGGGAAGTCTTACCAGAAGATGACAGTCTAGAATCCTTAGTGAAAAGAGTTAATTCCGTACCCTTTAAAGTATTTTTAACAGTGAAAGGAAAAAAATCCTTACATTACCTAAATTACATTGAAATAAAATAAAATAACATCAAAGTCATAAAACCCAATACATTTTCCTGTCTTCAGAGCTAGCAGACAAGAAGCATCTACTTCAAACTCATGGCTGTGGCCAGCTGAGGGTCAGAAGGGCTATCAGAGCCCAGGACACAAATACTTCAGTACCTCCTCCAGGCCTGTGGCACCACCATGTCACACTTAATGTGTCCCTGTGAAGCCACCAAGTCATAACAATGGACTTGAACTTCCCATCAGCTCCACAGGCATTTCACCAACATGTTCTCTTTTACTGAGCAAGGCAATGACCACATTAACAGCACGTGCTGTTCCCTGCTCAGTTCCCGACCCTGCAGCACGCTGTGCATTTCTGAGGCTGCACCACGAGCACCCTCCACCAGAAATGCCACCAGGTTATGATCCCTCTTTGCCCAAGTTCAACACCTCTCTGTGCCTAAGCCAAGTTTCCCACATAAGGTGGATCTCGTAAGAACGTAACTATTCAAGGAAAAAACAAGCTAAATAAGTAGCAATGGCGGAAACCAACCAAGAGGGTCTTTAGGCTTTCTATGCATTAAAAACGCTCTACAAGCCTCATGTCACCCTCAAACTGGGGGTTTTTCACACCTTACAGGGAGTTCAGCTTCAAGGGCTAAAGGAGAAAGAGGATCAAGATAACCAGGTTCAAGATATTAAAATACTTAAATGCAAGATAACACAAGGCCTGTTTTCAGAACAATAACAGAGAGTAACTAACCCAAAACTTGACCTATGATATAAGAGTAATATTTAATATAATTGTATCAAAGCCAATGTTTTAGCAGGTCAAAGCTGCTGAAATATCGGTAGTTGTTCATTTAACACCAATATTGCATGGTATTAAATGATTTCTGTAATCTCCAATGCATTTCTCATTGTTTTACCCCTGCATATGAATTATATTCATGAAATTACATAACTTTGGAAAATATAATTGCAGCAGCAAGAGAAATTGTTTTCATTCCAGATACTTCTTCACAGCATCTCTCGATCTGCATTATCAGAGTCTCAGTCACAATAACCTGAGGCCAAAACAGCTTCCAAGAATCCCACTCACCAAGGGTCCCCAAACAGACTAAATATTCAATAGACTCAGAAACACTCCAGCTGTGAGAAAGCAGCAACAGAAGTCACAACATACTAGGAAGATTTCACACTCTAGAAAAAAGCTTTGTTGTGCAGCATGCCATACAAGAAAGCTAATTTAAAACATGTCTTTAAGCTCAAACTTTCCAGTAGTGAGGCCTACCAAAATAAAGTTACACCTAAAATACTTCAGCTTTCTCTTTTATGTTCTTCACAATAGTAAAAAGGCTATGGGAAAAACCAAAAAACTTGACTTGGCTTTTGGAGCTACAGATTTTCAGCTGCCATCTGCGCTGTTTTCCATTTAGTTTTTAACAACTATTGGATTAATTTTAAAAACCCACTTCTAATAGTAAAGGCTATATGGTAAATACTTTCATATTAAGTAGTTCTTAACTCAGTAAGCATTTTCTTCCTTTGCTCGTCTTTTACTACCAACTTGAGAGCAGGAGCAGATCAGATGCCATACAAGTGTTCTTTAAATTACTGATTCTTGTGGAGTATGTCCACAACTGAAAACTGCAACACACTGGGAATCACTATCACCACAATCATTGACTATTCCAGTCATGCAATAAAGTTCACTGCATTTCCCATTTCCACATGGCACCTTATCCACAAGACTCAGTGACTGTTATCAGAAACTACACGCACCACAGCAAACCTCTTGAAAAATTTCACTACTGATTCCAATACTACATTTGGCATATAAAGTAATACAAAATCTTCAGCCATAGCAGCTTATCCATCACTATTTCCAAAAATTCACATACAAAACTAAGGCCAGAATTGCCCTATACAAGGTCTATCCTTATTTTAAAAATATTTTTAGCTCTGCACATTCTTTGATGTTGTTTATTTTTAGGAAGGACAAAGGATGCTGTGAGATCGTATCTGCACATCAAGAGAGTCCTGAACTGCAGACATTTGCCAAGTGCATTGGCAGCTCACAACTAAGCATTTTGCCCTTCTTGAGACCTGAGCAATCCAGTCACTTTAGTATTCAATGCAGTCATTGCCAATTTCTTTCTAAAAGCCATTTGGCACATATTTTAGTCAAATTATCAATAATCTAAACCAATGTATTTTAAAGCCAGTTCAAGTCAAGGTTCAATTTCACTTTTACAATGAAATTAAATGTTATCTTTATTAATGAATGTAATCTAAGGTACATCAAAGCTATAATGGAGACAGAATGAAATTCTGGGAATACCAGGCAGCATTTCCCAAGTTTAAAAATAAATTTTAAATTCTATTAAACATGTGCATTTCCCCAACAGATAACACTGGCAATTACTTTTGTGTCAGATGTAGCATGTTCAGTTTCTTTTCTTTAATGTTCTATTAGCAAGAACACAAAATCCTTACTGAGAGGGTGTCTTATGGGTATTTAATACATCCCAGTTTAAATTTTTAAGTCAAGGTGATTTCTGCTCCCAGAAACACTTAAAAACTGTATTTTCAATAGAAGCTTTCAATAATCTTAAGATATACTAATGGACCCTGGAAACTGTACTTAGGTTAGAACGGTTTATCTGTAATTACTACTGCTAGAATTTTGCCAAATTCAGCCCTGCGCTGAGGAATTTTCCTTGTTTTTATTCCTTACAGGTGAAAACAAAACTGACAAATGTGACCACAAATATAATTAAGAAAACTCATTCTGGTTTAATTTAGAGGTTTAGAAAATTCTGGAATGCAAACATTTCTATTCAGGTTTGTTGTGTTAATATTCTGTAATATAACTTTATCAACATACTGCATCACAATTGCCAAAAAGGAAAGCACAAACTTTGCAAAGGAACAGGATCATTTGTGAAACTGAGCAGCAGAGAGGCTACATCCCACTTTTCTGTTCAATGTGATACAGAAGAACCCTGTAATTTTGACTGGAAGCAGATTTGAAACAATCCTTAGGGGAGGACAAGTAAGGAAACAATTCAGCAAAATATATTACAGTTCCTTTGTACCTGTTCCAGTTTGTCATCTCACTGCCAGAAGCAGCTGCACTCTTTTCTTCATCTGTTGTATTCTGTTCTGTCACAGTCGAGATGGACAGCTCTGACAGCTTACACCTCTCCATGATTACCATCTCTATTTCTAAAAAAACACAGCACCAAAATTTGGTATTTTCCACAAAGTTATCATAAGCACTTTTGTATTTTGTTTGGCATTACAAACAAATGATGCATCTTATATGAGGTAGAACCATAACCTCAGAAAGGTTAATGAACAAATAGATGTAGGCAAATTTTCTTCCCAGTAAAGAACTCTTTACATTTCTTTAAGGAATTTGATGCTGTAACAAATGTAAACATATACATAAACACATAAAGCAAACAAACATATCATTTTGGCAAATAAACAAGCAACAGTAAGCTCCCACCCCCACAAACCACAGGAAGAAAGAGAATAGAACCTCTTTCTGATAAAAGGATTTCTTTGTGTGAATGCTGGTAAGATTGGGGCATGGGTGGACATCAAGTTCCATCTAGAGTATAAACAGGCCTCTACAATTACAGCAAACAGGATACCTGGGCCCCAGTGCTCCAAACCCGACTGTCAGGAGAACCATTAGGACCAAATGTAGCTTTTGCTTAAGAATTTGGACAAAGATGATGACTAAATGCACCAGTTTAAACAGTAGATTATTTCAGATTTTCAATTAATCATGGCAGGCAATACACCCCTAGTTATTTGACCATTTAAGGAAAGTCTGCTCAGACTGCTTTCCTAAATCTGAATTCAACCATGTTTGGACAGGACTGTCAAAGCGTAACACTCTTGTTTTCAAATGCTTGCATGCCATTCTGCCACATTTTTCTCAATTTATGTCTAACGTAAATACTGGTTTCTGATGTTTGTCCTTCTAACAGTTATTAACTAGTAAAAAAAACCAGTTACAATGCACTGTAAGACCACTCATCCTATAAAACCAATCCTTCTTAGGTTTGCATTACATTAAAAATCCTGAAAATGTACAATTAAAACAAAAAAAAAATAATCTAAGAGTTAAAGATGTTTTCAGTTTTGAACTATTTAATATCTTCTACCATGTACTGTCACTTCTAGCAGACCCATTACATTTTATCACTGAAACACGTATAAAACACTCCCGACCATCCTGCAAAGGTGAAGTGGCTCCAACATCTGCCTTACCACAGAAGGAGAAGCCACAAAGTCATCAAGTGTACTTATCAAGTGCCCCATACCCACCTACTCCTTGGTGCAAGGCATGCATTTGTGCTAAGGGCCAAGGCCCACAGAAAGATATGAGAACACTTTCATAGTTTTTAATCAGATTAGAAGTACATGTTCTCACAAAATGATTTAACACGAGAAAAAAATACAGCCAAAGACTTAAACAAATGTAATAGTCCCATGTTTACCTTGTGCAACAAGAGAACAAGTCATGTAACAGATCACAACTAGGTCCATATATTTAATAAAAGTACCTAAATTGTAAACACCATTTTTCTTTGCTGGGATACTCACCTTCATTTTCACTGCTTGTTCTTATGCCTTTTGAACTTGCTTCTGTGCCTTTAGTTTTATCAAGGTCATCTTGGTTATCTTCAGATCCTCTCTCCTCTTCATCCTCTTCACCAACGTTTTTATAGTTGGGTCTTTTCTGCATCCTCTTCTTCCCCTTCTGTTTGTTGATCTCAAGAGACCTCTCAAGTGTTTCTGTTGGTTTTATGAAACATCTGATACTTGACTTTGCCTGTAAATTTGAGTTTACACTGAGTTACAGCAAGGTATTTTTAACTGTTATCAATAAAGAAACTTCATATAAAAAATCGGTTTTAAAATGTAAATTAGCATACTACTTACAAATCTCAAATCCACTTTAAAATACAAAAAACTAGGTTGTATCAAATCATCAGTAGCACAATTATCTCCAAAGTAACACACCCCAAAGATTTATCATTAGTGTATGCCAAGGTACAAGAAGATACAGAATTGCCTACTTCATCCACAGAAGTTTATTAAATTGTTTTCCCCTTCTTTGAACAGGTGAGACAGACAGTACATAAAAAATTAAGACACCTTCTGTAAAATGGATAAAGGCATCAAAATCCCAAATGGGTGTTGACAGCAGTATACTAATATGAAACACACCCTTTAAAATTCTTTGGCAGTAACAAGGACAAAAACCAATGCTCTATGCCCAGAGCTTTTTTTTTTTGTCTTACACTTCCCTCAACATCAAACTAATCCTTGTATCAACTAGGAACAAATGACACAATGATTAACCCTTCTGGGTCTTCAGACATAGACTTACTGAGTCTAGAAAAAAAAGTTTCATCTGTTAGACTTACTTAATTTACTTGGGTTTTACCCAAAGTTATCACTGGTTTTGGACAAGATGGTAATGAGTATTCAATGAATACCTGATTTTCCTGATTATTAAGTTACAGAGCAAGTAAATAAATTTAGACGACATACTTCTTCCAGATGAAATTAAGCACTTCCAGAAGTCTGTGCCTTCCTAACATAGAACAACATATTCTTTATAGAAAGAGACCAAGATACTACAAAAAGTTCTGCAACCAGCAGGACTAACAAAACCTGGTTTCCTACAGTTTTGCAGCTTGTTTCTGGGCTGTGTTGGTTCGAGCTCCGTTCTCACTGTCTAGGCCTTCCAGCTGGATTACCAGGGTACAATATAAACATTGATCAGCCAAACCTCTCTGTTACTGAAGTGAAACACATGGTCTGGAGGCATCCTGCCAGCACAGATTTATGCTAAACAAGACTTCTACAGAAACTCCATTACCTTTCAGAGCTCAAACACTTCAATTACATTTAGCTGACACTGGTTACAGGTTTAAAAATTTTAGGGCAAGAGAAAAGAAGACTAAATACCAAAATGATTCCCTCCTTTGCCTTAGGTGACTCACGTGCAGTATGCATTGAAGGTCAGTGCATCAGAGACCTTGGGGAAAAAGTTTGGAAAAATCCCTCCCTTCACTTAATAAGGAACGTCTATACATAAAAAGCAAGGGACTAAGAAAAAGGGAAGAAGTTGTCTGGCAGTTAAAAGGCCAAAATCATTCTCTGAGTCTTCTGATGTTTTGCAAAGGTTTTATAGAAATCTTGCGTAAGTCACCTTACAGTTGGCACTGAAACAAACCACATAATAGGAGGCACTTTCTACAACAGCAAAAAATCCCATAATACAATACACTTATATTCCCAGTAACCTCTCTGATAAATTTTTAGTCTGATCCAACTACAACACAGGAAAGTTATAAAATGACCAGGTTACCTGGCTTCTGGTCAAAAAAGTCATAAGAAAGGGAAAAAACACCTTAAGTCTTATTATTTAGGGAAATAACAGAAAAGTAGCATGCACGTTGCATAATGCGTTTTCCCCTTTCTGCATTCACTTTTGACTTCTGTATTGCTTCCTAGAATCTTGTAGCTACTTTTTTAATGCAGAATGCATGTACTTAACATCCTTGCATTCCTAATATGACGTTGGCCACATGAGCAAAGTAACCCAAGAGACCAGTAGACAGTGATGTGCTCATAAACACTGAGCCATGGTCTGCTCCATTTAAAGAAAGAATGCTGAAAAAACCCTCTACACATATATTCTGTTCTGCTAAATAACAAGGATGTATATTTAAAATATTCTAAAATCAGACAAAATTTATTTAAATAATACATAGTTTATTACGTAGCTTGAGGTACTGTTATTTTACACTTTTAAGATATCTTTCAACCATATTTTCAATAATGGTTTGTCTTGTGCAATGTGTGCTGGTAAAATAAGGCAGTACCAGTAACCTTTTACGGGAAGGAGAAAGTAGGTTAAAGAAGAAACATGCACTAGGTAGAACTGGCCCACATCTGAATTGTGCAGGAAAACAGATCTCACAGGAAATAAGGTAAACCTTAGTGGGATGTCTGACAGCAAGTTTAAGTACATTCTGCTGGTTACACATACTCAACTCTCATTGTGAGATAAGGGTTTGTATTTCTTGTGATGACACTTGAAAAACAGAAATACAGGGAGAAACGTGGACGAATAGAAGTGTATCTTAATTTACTATACTTTGAGGTGGAGAACTTGTTCAATGGAGGTCAGGCAATCATTCCTGCCCTATGACATTCAGTAGATCTCCATGGGTAGGTTATTGCCAATTCACAAGCTATCAGCAGTTACAGCTGCTGGTCATTTTTTCCATAAATTGAATTCAATAAAGAGCACCACGTGCTCCTGTCATGACAACTACCACTGCCCTTTGCTCTAAATCACTCAAGGTATTTTGCATTTATACACAGCAACCCTTCTCAGCTTTTGTTTTTGTTAAGTGTCCTTTACTCATTTAGTCACCTCGGATGAGGACACGTGACTCTGCTTCTCGTAATCTCAGTCCTTACTCTGTACACCTCATTCCACTTTAACTGAGCTTATTAGGAAGATAAATGTACATATGCATTTCTACTTACTTTGGGTTTTGAAACTGACAGTTACGCTTCAGCTTAAACATATCAAGACATCTCAGTTACACCCCCAAAACAAGGAGTTTAGGAGATTATCAGAATGGTTATCATAAGAAATTAGAACTGAAAGGAAGTAAAAGATAAATTTGGGTCTTCTGACTTACGAACAAAAAATTCTACACTCAGACAAAAAGCAAATTAAAAAACTTACCACTATTCTCTACTAACCTCAGAACACATAATTCTGAAGTCACTTCTGAAATAGCTTCCAGTATTCAACAGAAGTTGGCAATTTCTTTGCAACAGAAAACACCACAGTAATAACTTTGCAATGATACTGATACACGTTATAGGCCAAATAACAGCCCCTGAAATGGCTCAAACATCAACTATCTGCTCTGTGAACTCCCCTGACGGAGCAACCAGAAACTACCTCACCTTAACTTGACTATGCCTCCCTATCTACAGCTGACACACTGCATGGAGCTGTGTATCAGTGGAAACCATCGCGCAGTACATGCAGCAGTTGTTCACACACATTTACAGAGAGCAGCTCATGTGACAGCTCCTCTCACTGGAAGCAGGGCATGATCTCCTCTGCTGAAGATGACACCCTACTCTTTCTGCCCATAACCAACCTCCACCAGTGAGCTTCCTGACACCACAGGCTTTCCCCTCCATGGTTTCATTGAAGAATATGGTTGAAATTTACTAAAAATTAAAGCTACTCCCATGGAAGCTTTACCCCTCATCCACCACTCTGCACTTTCTGTAATACAGCTCCACCTCTAGCAGTTTCTCCAAGGATCTACTGCAGAAAGCCAATACCCCTCCTATTGACTACCTGTTCAGGTATGACAGAAGTCCCTGTTCAGATGCTGCGAGGACACATCTTTAAGCACAGTAAAATGTAACAATCTAAATAGTACTACAAACATAAGGGAATAGATGAACAGGAGTTTACAGGGAACCCCCAATATTTCTAACATTAGTGGAAGCACACAAACCCATGATATAGGTATTTTGAAACTGTACAGTAACTATGACAGGAAAAGAAAATCTCACTTCAGTAACAACTGGTGCTCCACCCTCTTGCCACAAATTTCCTAGTAACAAAGCTGTTTCTGCACAAGTAACACACAACACTCCGTATGCAGCCAGCAGAAGGTCAGACATTTCCCAACACAAGTAAGGGATTGCTTTATCTCAAAGCATTCAGTCAATTCTACCATTCTACTACAGTTTTCTCTAAACTACATTGGATTCCAAATATTAAAGTCAACAGAACAAAATACCAGAATCCAAAAGCTACTGGCTAAGATCACGTCACCCAACTTTCAATGTATAGTGGGAAGAAATTTGGACAAGTTGACCAGTATGATGGAAGAGCTGAAGCATCTGCCCCTTGAAACTCTCAGAGCTATAGCCACTGCTGGGAGAGAACATGCATGAGAATCAATCTACTGCTTTTATAAATTATATACTTCGTCAGCAACTGTTAGCCAGTCACTAGGGCACGTGTTCAATTTTTAGACAGAACTAGTCAGAGGCGTCATCTTATTATCCCCAAAAAGGGCTTTTAAAAAGTAACAAGTAAGCATTTCAAAAACTGTGAAACCCACAACAAAAGGGAAAAGATACACGTGACACTGAGAAAATCAGTAAGAACAGCACCTAACATCATCTACACAGGATTGAACATGAAGGTAAAAGGGCAGTGACAAAGTGACAGCACTCCCATCTGTCTGTGGCTGATCTCTATTCTCATGTGGACACCAATGCTTGTTTTCAGAGTCGATGAGTTTTACCACTAGAACACTTAGAATATTCAGAGGAAAATCTTTATTTCCTTCTATATCCAAAGGACTTACCAAAAGGTCAGGTTTTTTTTTTTTCTAAGTCTCTCATTTCTACTACAAGTTTTGTAAGGAAATAATTTCACAGGAAACTCATGGTCACTCATTTCTATTTCACTACCAAACATCAGGTAACAAAAACCAAACACAGAAGTGTCCCATCAAAATGATGGCCCAACAACAAAAGCTGAAGAAGTCTATTGCTGCTCTTCTATCCTAAACACAAACACCTTGGCTTACCAGTTTCCAATACCTGATTTTAGTTTTCAAATATTTTCTTTGCCTCTAGAAGATTAAAATTGAAGACAGTTGGCCACTTACTGAGTTTTTCTGTATATCTTGCTCAACCTTAGAAGAAAACACCGAGAGGTCACCATTGAGTATAACCTCAGCCAAGGAGTTCACCAAAGGAGCGTAATGTATAATTAGAAAAACCTATTAAGAAAAGAGTGGAAAGAAATATCAGACATATTTACAGAATAAGTACAGTTTCACAATTTCATTTGCTGAACAAATTTCTCAGACCATCTTAACTGGTATCTTTAGTTTATATATAAGTACAACTGGTAACACTGATTGTGCATTAAATCTACTTTAAAATGGAGGAGACCATAATTGTCTATTTGAACTTTCCCTTCCTTTGAAGCTACATAGGTTTAATAATTCTTCATATTCTTCCCTCCTTCTTAGACACATAAATTCTCTCTCCTTATCAGCTTTGAGATGATAGTTGTGTGATATTCTAAATTAAAACTGCTCCAGAAATTTCTGTTTTTCAGAAACAACACAAACTGATTATGGTGCAGAGCATCCAGGGACCATCCCACTCCAGTGACTGGGTGGATTCCAGTAAGTTCTGTGCTGTGCACACAATTGCTGTGCAGTGATTCATGAGTAAATGCCCTGCAATCGGCTGAGCTGGATCAGAAGCGACTTCTCTGGCTCTGAAATTGCACCAAATTAAGGTCTAGCAACAAAGTGGCTACGTAAGGCAGGAGTAAGGGCCATCCTGCCTGGAACATTAAACCACTTAACCAGAAGTGCTTTGGTGCTTTAACAGTTCTCTGTTTACACCAACTACTCAATTTTGAGCCAAGGCTTACAAGTGTGGGCCAGCAAACAACTGGCTTCTGAACAGAACCAGCTCAGGTCCAGTCACAATAAGCTTCTGCCAGCTTGCATCTGTTCTCTCCAGAGGAACATCAAAGCTGGATCCCCAAACAGTGGTTCTAGCTGCAAAATTCCCAAATATTTTCTAAGTCATTAAGTCTAATCATTGTTTTGACAATATTTAGCTAAATGTTCTCCACAGGTTTTCTGATTAAAGCCAGAGCCATTCCAGACCTTCCAAAGGGAAGTGATTACCAGCATGCAGTGCTGACCCGTGTCAAACTTAGGAAAGTCACATCACACTTGCAAAATGCTTTGAACAACCTCCAAATCACTCGAGCTTCTGCCAGTTCAGAAAGTGTTGCTCGACTATACACAGGCCTGTTTTGGGGTAAGTACATCACGTGTTTGCTTTGTGAACAGCAGATGAAAAGTGCCAGCAGTGGATTTTCATCTGCTAGCACGAGTCTCTCCAGCACTTGCCTCCAAAATATGAGTAGTGCCTAAAGTGTATCCCTGATGTCAATAACAGAAATAGTTTGCAAAGTTTGTCAGATACTCAGTGTACAGTTTTCAGATCCCACCCCACCAAGGAGAGACTCTGGGTTAAAAAAGGTGGCAAAAGATGTGTTACTGACAGTTGCAAAAACAGCAGCTTGGTTTTCTGTATCACATCTCATTCTGATACACACAACTTGTTCTCCATTCTTTATGACTATTTCATTTTCTTTTTAAAAAAGAATGCAGAACATAGATACAAATCTTGAAGTGATAGCTAGCCAGTGTTTCCACTGAAATCAAAGAGTTTAAAAGAAGTCAACTTAAATAACCCTATGATGCAGATCCCTTGAGTTACAAGAAGGTGTTGCTCCCCCAGTTTTATCTGTGATAAATAACCTCCACATCACCATAGTGTTTTAGGTTTAAATTAAGGAGCATCAAATTATACTATCCTGAAAAAAAAATAAATTAAAAGAACATCACATTTTAAGCAAAGCTCTGAAAAAGATGAAATTGTGGGCCAGACCATAATAAAATGACTACTGAAAAACCCTAAGTTCAAATAAAAAGAAATATAAATTCTATTCATACAAGTCAAAACTATTTTCAGGGAACATACTTTAAGAAAACCAGCCTCATAGCAATACACAATGAAGACTACAGGGACGAAAGATTAATTTTCTCTACAGCAAAAAAATCCACTGTAAAACTCTTAATTTGAAAATAAGTTCTGGAAAGAAAAGGAGGTGGGACTGGCAAGAATAGGAAATAAGAAGTACTCCATTGCAGATTTAAGCTACAGGCATAATGAAATTCAAATTGTGAGAGAGTGAGATTTTGCTGGTGGTGGTTTTAGGAGTTCGGGTTTTCAAAGAGAAAAATTCAAACCTGAAATCTTCTGCAGCTTAGGCAGATTGAAAATGCAATACAGTCTCTGTGTAAATTTAACCTGTCACGTCACCAAGTTATGTCCCAGCATGTTTAATAACTCTATTATGCAGTATTTGTCAGGTGGTGATGATCCATATTCAAGGAATGCTGTAGAATGCTCTGTGCTTGGGATCCTCACAAGAATGACATTAACTCCAGTAAGAAATCATTCTGTCTGCCCATAAAAACACAAAGATTTTGCCCCCCTCCTTTTTTTTTTTTTAATAGAAACTGAAAGGTTAAAAACTTCTTTTGCCAAATTGCCTTTAAGGACTTTGCCAAAATGACAAAAATACAGTAATTTATAAATCATAACAGTACTGCAAAACATTCTGATACACAACAAATACTTAAAATACTTACTTGGGAAAGAAGATAGAGAGAAACCTGGAGACTTATTTTTGGACGCTCTCCACCCTATGGAAAAAAGTTATAAAAAACACTGAGTTACTTACACAAAGTTAAAGCTGTTTAATATTTTATTTAAAACTTTTAATATTTTTTAATTTTTTAATATTTTAATATTGTATTATTCCATATTCTTCTGCAAAATATTCAGAAGGCATTGTTCTTTTAACATTCACTACTTGTAAACTTTTTCAAATGGAGAGATTCTGAACAAGCATATCCCTTACTCTAATTGTTTAAAAAACTGCTGTTAATTACTGTCCTTCATGGTCACTTCAGAAACTTAAATTTAACAGGTGAGCATCTGAGAAGTACATTAGTTTTCACTATGCTACTATCCTTCAAAAAGTACTTCTCAGTTAACATTCATTAAAATCTGCTCTAAAAATTAACTATTCAGAAACAATGAAACATTACCCATATAAGAAAAACATTTTCCTGGCAGACACATCTCTAAATCAAACAAGTAACATTGGACAAAAATATCCGAAGCATTAATTTGAGCACACCACCACTGAGTTTATATACCAGTAGTATTGAAAATGTTTCTAAAAACAAATCAGTGATACTTTAGAAAAATCACCAAATAAATTCATCAGAAGGTAAGAGCAGCCCACTTTTATGATTGCAAATATCTCTGACCTCACATCTGCCTGAAAACAGGAGGACAAGCAGGTTTTTATACACAGAACAAGTCAGAATAGCTGAAATGAAAGTCAGGACAGCTCCTTCCTTCACTCTATTTCAATAGTCTTACCAGTGGCAAAGCAAGCGGTAGATTTGTTATTCAACCTTCAGTGCACATGCAATATCCTGAATTCATTAACTTGCAAGAAATCTGATCTAATGAAAGCATGCTGAAATTCCAAAGCATTGTGTATCTTAAAACAAACACCACTGCAGTGCAAGAGGAGGAAAGGGAAAAAACCCAAACAACAAGAACAAAAAAACCTCAACCAGAAATGAACAGAACAGTGAAGCATTTATTCTTTTAAAAGACAACTGAATGCAGGAACCTGTGCAGGTCTTAAGAGAACAGTTTCTATTTCATTAAAAAGTAGCTTTCCACTAAATTTAAAGGCTGTGCCTTAAAAAAAAATTCAGCATTCAAACACAGCTTCTCTGCATCGAAGAACCAAGTACCAAAATAAAAAGTTAGTATTTTCTAGATTTTAACACCACGGAAAATTTGGACTTATACTATGAAAAGGTATTATAACCTGCTTTTGCCAGAAGACAAGTTACCTTATCAGAAAAGGAAATCACACATCTCCCAGTGTCAGAGAAATTCAAACCCTATTCCGAACTCACAGTTGTTCTTGTGTTCTCTACTTGCAGCTTTTAACCACCATGTCATCCAAAACAGTATTTCTTTGGTGAATAAAATGTAATCGATTGCACTTTTACATTCATTCTCAGGGTATTTCACCCACAGTCACCTTAATTAAGGTGCTTCATGTAAAATACACACACATAGATATTAACAGTATTAACCCTACTACAGCATAGACACCCTGAACAAACCACCATGTATGCTGAAAGGCTTTGAGGATTAATCGTTTGCAGGTGTTAGCTTACCTTATCTTGATTTACTAATGAATACACGTAGAGCGGAAGAAAGAGTCTATTAAGTAGGTGGTCTGTCAGCACATCGTTTAAAAATTCACAATTAATGATGAGGATATCATTAAGGTAATGCAAATGATCAAGATGTTCTGCTACCAGGTCACTCAGTTTGCCCCTATTTCTGTGCCTGAAAAGAGAGCAGAAAGAAAGAATCATACATTATCAATTGTGAAAGTCATAAAAACTTACAGATCACCTGGTACAGACAGACTGCCTGAAGATGGTTCAGTAAAGTCAAATGATGCAACTAACAAACAGTATTCAGGCTTAGATGTGCTTTAGGATGCACACATCAAGTTTTCCCCCCAAGTTTCCAGAAGACATGTACTTATAAAAGTTTTCTGTTCCACTGGCAGAGCCTTTTCAAAGCCAACCACAAGAAATGTAAGATTTGTTTCCAAAAACGGAAGAATAATTCTGTGTTGTATTTAACATCTACCTCTTCACTTCAAGAAAGCAAGAAACAGACACCCACTCAAGGTGGAGGTGGCAAGGCAAACCAAGAATAACCTGAATCAACAAAGTATTTCTGTAGATGATAGTGGAATATTACACAGCAATGTCAGGTCTGATAAAGTCCATCTTTCCAGTTTAAATTTTCTTCCTAGAATCTTTTCAGAAAGATCTTTTACTGAGATGATAAATAGAAAAGGAACATTAAAAAGACAAAGCCTATAAGACTGAGAAGCACAAAATACCTTTTGTGTCTTCTAGATATCTACTAAATTTAGCAGAAAGAGAGATAAAGAAAAAGCATGTTGCCAAACACTAATTTGCTTGTTAAGGATTAGTACAGATTGGGCACACAGCGCTAGCTGTTATCTTACAGAATCACTAAGAGCTTTGAAGAATGAACTGTGTACAAGGGAACACATTCAGAAAGTAACTTAGCTGGACTGATACAGACAAAATAAGGAGAGCTTCAACATCTGAGAACAGCATTACCATTCAATACCCAGCATTTGTAAAAGCTTACTCTTCATCAGTCTGCACACAGTTATCCAGCTCTATCACGTGGCTGCCAATAAACCAGACGAGGTTGGAGAAATAAGGAACTGCAGTTTTATCTCGAATGTAATGCAGCATAGGTTGGTTGTCCACTGAAGAGAAATTGTTGAAAAGAATAATCAGTTGCCAGTAATTTTTATTGCTTCTTAAGTACAACAAACTCTCTCCTGAATTTTGATTACATGCTCGCTTTCCACATGAGAACACACCTGACACGATCTTACGCATGAAATGGAATCTATACGAACGTCATATTAGTTCTTAGCTGGTTTGAATGAGCCTAATATCGATAAATTTAATTATATCTGAAGAGAAACAAATCTAGTGGAATTCAGAAAGGCTATTTCAGCACATTATTGATTAAAAAGAAGAGAAAAAAGCGCAAGAATAAAGCAGTAATGCTGAAAGTCAAGCTAGTTAGACTTACATGACACTGCATTAAGGAACACAGGAATCATCAGTGAAGGAAGGGCAAAAGAAACAGACAACAGTTAACAGGATTAGGAACTGGGATAGTGACATCCTCTAAAAGGGTTAAAAAGCTAAAGCACAAAGCATCTAAACTACAGGATACAGGGTAGGTGTTAGAGCAGAATATATGCAAATGGATAGTCAGAGAATTATCAAACCTGAACATCTGAGCTGTGCTTTTCCAACTCTAACCTTTTTATCACTACAATATTCAATGAAAATTCTAGTCATTTTTCCATTAAAATACTTAGTTACATAAATGTATCACAAATAGGATATGAAGCCTACAATTTGCTTTTCATGCGCTCATATTTGCATTTACAGCTCCTTGAAGCAAAAGACCAAGTGCCCATTTCTCAACATACAAAAGAAAAATCTTTTGTGCCTTGCAGCCAACACTATAAAGTCCATATCCACTATGCAAACTACCCAGTCACTTGCAAAACAAATTGCTGTTTTAAAAAAGATCTTACACTCTTTTATGAAGACTGTCATCCAACCATTACTTCTCCTAAGTGACTTCTTAAAAAGTCCTGCATGAACAAATTGTTTAATACATACTTACAGCACCCTGATTTCAGAGGTAGAGGTTCTGAATAAACAACAGCTTTTCTACAAGATCACTGTCATATTTTCAGTTTATTAAAACCTTTATGGACCCCAAGAAAAACTTAGGGGGAAGTAATTTTTGGACATTGTCTAAATCTGTTCTCAGAGAACCAGGTTGTTAAGGGCCTTGTTGAGTTTTAAAGATTTCAAACAATACAGATGCCTCAGTTTCTCTGGAGAACCTGCTGCAGGGCTTAATTACTCTGACAGTGAAGTTTTAGGTTCTCCTCATGTCCTGCTGGAATGCCCAGCACAGGAATTTACAACTGTAGCCTCCTGGCCTTCACTAAGCACCTCTGGGAATGGTCTAGCTCTTCTTTAGACGGGGGTGACTGCAGCACTTAGGAATTCTGCAATCATATTCTAATGCACTTCAAATCCAAAAGGAAGTGGTGTAGGTTACTGCTTCAGTACACCATAAAGCTCTATTTCATCTGTGAAAAATGTAATCACATTCTTAAAACACCTTGGTTTTGAGGTTGGTTTCTAGTTGTTTACTTCTGAAATACAGTCACATTCTGATCTCTGTTGGAAGAGAAGCTAAAGTTCCTTGTGCATGCTTGACACCTTGGGGTTTTTTTAAACCAGTTTCACTGGTGAGGAAATATTATTATTTAAAAGTACATACTAGAGGTTTGGGATAATGTTTCATAAAAGTCAAAATGTGTATCTGAAGCAAGTCAAAATGCTAAGGGTTTCAATCTCATAAAACAGACAGAAAACCCTTAAATGTAAATAACTGAAAGCCAAACTACCATCAAACAAGATTTGTGCACATGCCTTTTTTAATATATAAAAAGCATACCTTTGTAGACATTTAAAGTTATAGTCCTAACAGCAATCCTGACCATGCTTTCAGGGTGGTTAAAAAATTTAATAGCTTCAGTGTACAAAGCGAAGTCATTAGTGTGCTGTAACAAAAGGAAAGAAAGGATTAATTCATTGAACATGTACAGGATATTTCTTGGGATTCTGTATGAAAAATGTTTCCTGTGGATTAATATGGTATTTTTACCTTCAACTTCAGTAATCTAAATGAGTGTACAACGCAGAGTCAGCTGCATTTGCAGCTCTGCACTAAAATAAACTGCTTTAAGCATCAGAGCTTCCCACGGCAACTGCACATACTCGGTGCTTTTGTGCCCTCTTCTGGCAAAAGGCAGAGCGGAGCAAGGAAAAACCCACTTCAACCTTGCGCTTTGATTACTCAGGCGTTTTAGACTTTGACTAAACCTCTTAGAACCAAGTGACGCAGAGAAAAACCTCTGCTTACGCATGCACAGGAAAACAAGCCATAAACAAGATGAATTCTCAGGCCAGTAAAACTCAGAACTACTGAAATGGTCCAACATAACACTACCTACCAGATTTTTATTTTATTACAGTTGTATGAGGACAAAGACCTTCTTTACCATGCTTCTGCAGAGATCCCACTAATCACTGTGATTACCATTATAAAAATAAAGGTAAGACATTATGAGGGGTGAGACTATTAAATAGAGTATGTGCCACATTGCTATCAATTTCTAATTAAAGTCCACTTATTATACTACAACTTTTTTCACTTACCTCATTATAAAAGAAATGTACAGTATGATTGTTGAGCTTCAGGGAAAGAGTTTTCAAAAATGATATGTAATATGCCATGATCTCCTCATCAGAAAAGTCAAATTTGTGAACAATAATAGAATTTACATAGTTATTAGAGAGCAGGTAGTCTGAAAAATAAGAGACATTACACAGGTTAACAGAAAAAAATCACTATGGTAACAGGCTGTATTTAAGACACTAGCTAGCAACAAACTACCTGATGCTCGAAGGTACAATTTTTAGCCAAACAACTCATGTGATGGCGGCTTCAAGCAGTAACATAAGGGAATTCCTCCCTATGAAAGTCTTTGCTCCTAAGAACAAGACAACTGAGAATATACTTCACCTTCCTGGATTTATGTAGGCTCTGCAGCTAATAAGACTTAACTCTCATTTCCTTCCAAAGTCCTAACTCTCCAAGGCTTGAATATTACTTTCTCTTTATGATGGTTGTGGAATACTTGAAACTAGCTATTAATTCTCCATCCTCTTCATATTTTTCCAAAAACTTCAAAGTAAATGCCCCTGGCTGAGTGCCAGCACCAATGATATCAGAACAGTTTCAGTACAAATTACACAACACAGCTCCACCACATGATCTGCAACAGCAAGTGAACATTTCAGATCACAGCTAAGCTGCTCACTTAAAAAAACCCTTGAAATATGTCGAGTGCCTCAGCAGTACCAAACAACTACTTTTGTACTACTGAATTTACATTAAAATGGATTTTGGAGTCAATTTATGCTGTATTTTGGTAGCATTCAATTAAAAAGACTGTTAGTAATTCATACAGCTCTTCTGCTAAGGGATATTAAAACTAAGTTTCATTGAATGAAAAGGGATTCAATCAAATCTTGATCACTTATTCCTATAGAGTTAAGAAGTGTGCCCTTACACAGTGATGTTTCATGACTGATGTTCTCAAAAAGGATGTTCAGAGTCTGCAGCAGTTGCACACACACATAACGACCAGATTTCTGACGCAAGATGTTCAAGAAGAAAACAAACATATTCTTCTCCAAGAAAAAGCTGAAATAAAATAGAAATGTTTTTAAGTCACATGCAGTAAGTAACAGGAACATAATTAAATAATTTGGCGAGGATCAGGGGTGATTCAAGGCAAGTTTGACAAACAGTATGTTTTGCATTTATAAAGAATTATTTTGCAAAGTTATATCTGTATAACAAAAGAATATATTTCAAAAACTTTAAATATTGAACAAGGGGGCTTAAAAACTTAAACCATGCAAAAAAGGATGTCAAGAAATCAGGGCCTTTTTTATTGCATTTCAGTATGTTCAATTTATCAGGCAGCTTCCCTTACAATCATAATTTGGAAGGGGAAAGCCTCTAAATGAAGTTTACATTTTGTTCACATGCCTCTTTTAAGCTAGCACACCTTTTGTTTTCATCACAGCAGAGCTTATTTTTGATCCACTTTAATTATTTTTCCCACACCCAAAACAAGCATTTCATGGTTTATAGCACAATTCCAAAGAAGTGAACACTTGCAGTGCTTTTAAACCAGAAGTGGAATACAAGAGAACAATGCGGACTCTGCTACCATCACAAATACACATCTATGAAAATTTCTTTACATTAACTAAAGGAAAAACTCCTCATTCCTAAAATTCTCCCAAGCAGAGAAAACTGTGAGGAATGTGATTGAACTACAGCATAGATATGAATAATCAGAATAATTGTCTTGGTCCACATCATAACCAAGTCATGTTGAAATAACTTTGTAATAATAAAGCCAACCACTCCCTAGATGGGTAATTAAAAACACCAAACATCTCAGCTTTTCTTATCTCAATCACAAATTGCCTTCATAAAACAACAAGTGTTTTGAAGTAAAGAGCAAATCAATGGGCACTAAATACAGTGAGATTTGCAATGGTATTTGTTTTGAAGTTCATTTTTCTATCACCCTATTTTTTGAGGATTAAAATAACACCTTAACAAAATCTCTAAATACCATAGCTAGAACAAGACATTTATTTGTGATATCTTTGGCAAACTGAGCGAACAAATTGAAGCACTATGATATTAATAGACGTACTGAGTAAACCTGGGCCCTAAAATAGTTTGTATTTCTATCAAAAGGATGGAGAGTCAAACAAAAGCAGTACATGAAAGGGGCTCTGGACTTTGGACACTTCTTAGAAGAGTCAAATTCTTACATGACATGAATATGATCCTGTTTACCCACCTACTACAGGGCATTACCTGTATTTCCAGTCAGGAAATAGTCTTGGAAGAGTTAACCTTTTGAACTAGAACTCTGTACAACTTTAAGCATTTTTCAAAACCAAAGCCAGAGTGCAAACTGCTCAGAGGCACTTACTCAAACACTGAGCTGTCATTCTGATCCCCCCATATGAGGATCTCCGTTATGGAACGAATAGTCTCCACCAGCAGGTTGCGGTTGTGATCAGTCACTGTCGTGTTTTTGGTCAAAATATGATACATGTACCTAAAGGAAAAAAAAAGTACAAGTAATATGCTATCTTAGTCACTGTAGCTTAATGTAAACTCACACATATGCACACACTATGCCTAATCATTGTACAGTTTTAAAATCTTAAACTTTCCTTTTAATATTGATGCAGAGAGAAGAGTAATTGTTAGAGTATGTGATATAGGAAACATAGCCAGGAGAGCTACGTGTGCTTATGCATACGTTAATGTGGGACTGGAAACTGTATAACACTTGTCTCACCGAGCTTCTCATCTCAATTTCTTTGGAATATATTGGAGAAGTCAAAGGAGGAAGAAGCAAGAAGAAAGAGAAATATGAGAAGCAGGTAAGCACACAGTAGCTGGTATGGGAAAACATAATTGTGGAAAGAGGCACATACAGATCTAACCAGAGAAGTCAGATCCCTTCTCTTGTCAGCAGAGATCCTTTAGAGAGCCACTCAATTTGATGTTTAATACCAGGACTGTCAAAGAATATTCACTTGTCTTGGCAAAGCTTAATCACCAGACCTCTGGCACCTCAAGCACAGAAATATCGACTGGAAGGGGGCAAATTCCAGCTTTACCATGTAAAGGGCAAGAGTTTAAAGCTGTTAGTGAGGTTTAAAAAAGGGCATGTCTGTATCACACAGGTGTCAGGAAGTTAAATAAAATCTGAAAGGCTTGCATTCTAAGTCTCAGAATTTTACTAATAATTTTTTTTTTCCAAAATAAGTTGTTACATCAAAGGTTACTTCCTTCTGCCCCGCAAATAAATAAAAAAATAGGCAGGGGGGCATATTTTAATAAAAGCACAAAAATCACCACTGCTTTTCTCCTGGTTTTTCATCTAACAATAAAGAAAAAGAACAGAAACAAGAAAGGTGGACAATTATGAAAATAAAAAAAAACATGAGAGAAATGTCACGTAATTTTAAAACTGCACAGGTTTAGATTCTTAAACACAGCTCATATATTGCTGAAGCCTTACTAAAACCCAGGAGTAACAGCATTCAGGGCTTCTGTGCAATGTACTCCCAAGTGTTTGGGAAGGAAGACAGATTTTCCATACTATTGACCTTCCCAGGAATAGCAGAGTTAAACAAAAATCCCATGATCTATTTCTGGAAAAACAGCCTGCTCATCCTGACCCTGGGGCAGCCTATCATTATTGTTTTGGATTCCATGAAAGTTTGTTCAGTGATTCAGACTGAAATTTTAGCAATCTCATGAAGGAGTTTAGAAGTGTTAGGAGCCAGTTTTTAAGCAACAGACCCAAAGACCTCAAGTAGCTTTATGTAAAAGATAAAAATACCAATTTTGTCAAGCTCCTGTAGGGTTCCAGAAAACACAGTGCATTTCTTAAACAAGATTTTGGGGTGCCTGGTTTATGGCTTAAAGTAAGAAGTTTAGCTCAAAAAACAGGTTTCAAATCACATTTGAAAAACCAGTAGTCAATTTTATCTGCACTAAGAAACCGAATAATCACTACACTGGGAAAACATGCAGCTGGGGCCTAAAATGCCATTTAACACACATATTAGGCTGTTCCAATTATTTATCAGACTTATGAAGACCAAACAATATATTACCTAGTTTCAGAACATTTTGCTTGAATTAAATGAGAAAAAAACCAACCAAACAACAACTTTGATCATATTTACAGTTTACTTAAAATTTGAAAATTTTGCTTGGGGAATCTTCTTCAAACACTGAGCTGCCACTGAGGTGCGCAGAGCTTCACAGGACTTGCTGCAAAACACAGCCTGTCCTCACAAGCCATGCAGGGAGCAGGTGCTATTTCAGAGGAGTTGACATCATAAAGTGCTCCATGTTGTGATGGTAAAACACTGCATGCTTGCTGATCTTAATATTACC
Organism: Acropternis orthonyx; assembly: GCA_035583155.1. Lineage (NCBI taxonomy): Eukaryota > Metazoa > Chordata > Aves > Passeriformes > Rhinocryptidae > Acropternis > Acropternis orthonyx. Next base: position 6,293,413 of record JAWWEU010000034.1, on the reverse strand, counting down.
TAATCACCAAAAACCAATTTTACTGTGTTGAGTACTGCACAAGGACACTCAGAGGTAAACAGCTCTCAGAAGTTCAACGCTTTAAAAAACCTGATATCCCACATACCTTTCCTTGCCCCCCAAATCAGCAATGTGACAAAGCCTGTATCAAATTACCAAAGCTATTATCATATTACATGTATCACCAGGCAGCAGAGGAAAGGGGAGGAAAAAGAAGAGGTGGCAGGAGAGAGAGGGGAAACAATTGGCTTTTCACAGCCTTTCTCTTTGGTAAAAAAATATCTCTTCCTCTTCATGGTGCTTTTTTCCTCTCATAAATCAATATTCATTTTCAAATCCAGAACAGAAACTGCTCAGACTGAAACCACTCTAGGAAAAGTTGATTCAGAGCTATCTCCTACAGTCATAACTGGGTGGTCACGTGCAGTACCATAATAGTCATTAAACAGCAAGCCAAAGAGCACCTGTAAATCCTCTTCCACTAATCCAAGGACCACGGTTAAAGATTCCTTCTGTGGAGACTGACAGTGTGATGGCTCACAGTGAAGACCTGAGAGATTAAGTCTGCTCACCTGTGAGAATTCCCAGGGTTTCTAATAGAGCACATGGCACAGAAGTACCACAAAAACTTCCTATTGTGGCACCTATGTAGATTATCAGGACCGTGAATTAAAAGACAGAGCATAAACTCAGCCCCTGCTCTGAGCAGGCAGCAGTTAATGGAACAGAGAGCAGCTGAAGAGATGGCAATTACATCAGTTCACTTCACAATGAACAATGTGGACAGTATTTTTCCTGACAGAGCTAAAAAGAGTAATTAATACCACATTACTTCACACACTTTAGCCTATTTCTTTGAAGTCACATATAAATGACTGCATCTGTGAACATCTATTTCGTTTTAATAAGTTAACATTATACAAGCTTGAAAATAAAGTTTACTCCAACAGTAGAACTCTGGGAATGGGATGCAGTGAGAAGAATGACATGCTATTACCTCACCTAGAGAACCTACAGAATATACAGCATTACAGACGGAAAAAAGCAATAAACTTTTATCAGTCAGGAATACATTATTATCTCCAAATTTATTTACTTAATATCAGCAACACTACAAAGTTCCTTAATTTGCTAAGGTACTGATGCACTTAGAGGAAATCTGGGTTTCACCTTCAAGCTATTCCTTTATCTATTTACTTGAAAATTAAAGAGAAAGCATACACACACTTGTTTCTTTCCAGACAAGTAAAATGACATATAATGAGAACAAAGTGTATAAGGAGAAACCCAGTATTTTTATATTTAGACAAATCCTTAAAGCCTGTCTCTACATTCTGATTACAAAGCAGTCAAGTTTGTGCTCCAAAACACAAAACCCTCAAAGAGGAGGCTTCTGTCACCTCTGCATCTTAAGACTGGGTTCAAATAAACAAAAACCCACCACACAGGAAGTGTTGAAGCATTCAATACAACCAAAATCAGTGGGAGATGCTGCCAGTAACTTAACAAAACAAACAAAATTCTGAACATTTTTCTGGTAATAAAGCATGCTCATTAAAGGGGTAACCTAATAATTCATGAATATAGACAGTGTGTATTAATGACTTCTCTACTTATTACTTACAAAAATACACTAGAACAGGTAAGCATTTAGGAAGTCAAGCACTCAAATTTTAAAACCTTAGACTTAACCATAACATGTTTGTCTCTTCACTCTCCTGTAACCATATAATTAGGTGTCCTTCTCAAGAGGAAACCCAATGCATAGCACAGACACGACGTCAGGAAATGAATCATCCAGGTAAGAAGACTTCAAGCACACACATTTATGGACACTGCACCTGACCAAGGCTTGGGAAATGTTCAGCACCCAACTTTACAGCAGGAAATCTTTTGTGCTATCACTGTGCTGTTAAAATACCAAGTGCAGAAGCAACAATGGGAAATGTACTTGAAGGTAACAACAGGGCTGTGTAAAATACTTTAGAAAAGTAGGAGAAAAAAACAGACTCTAGAAACAAAGATGCAAAAAAATACCAAGTTCTCTGAAAAATAATGGTCAGAAGCATAGCATCCAGGTAGTGCATAGTGTACTGCTTCCTCCCTCTCTAGATCACAATTCAGAAGTTGAATTAAATTACAACTGTTCTCATTAAACCAACAGACTGTATAAAACAATTAAATACAAATAGCCTCACAATTTTTCTTTAACCAATCCATTCTATGGCATGTTTGCAGAAAGATCGAATAGTAAAATTTCAAAACTGCATTAAAGCTGATGGGAAAGATCCAACATTTACTGAAAAAAAGCAGTGACTCTCTTGATATCACTAAACAGGTGCATTGTTTACAGTTTAGTCTAAGCTCCACTTTATGCAAGTTTAAAAATGAAAACATTCCCAAAAGGCTGGCCCGCGCAGATTTCACTCCCATAGCACAGCATACCTTTTACAGGCTGAGCTAACCTGTGATAGCAAGGCTGGTGTGTTCTACTCAGCTGCTTCAGATTGAACAGGACATGGGGCTTTGGTGAGTTGAGAACATGAGAATGCACACAGCTTCTCGAGTCTGACTTTCTTCCATGACCCCAAAACTGAGACTCTCGCCCTTTTTCCTTCTGTTACTTTACCCACTTCAACCGCTACCTCAGAAAAGCCCTAAATTCCACCTTACCACTACCTTTGCTGTTGACATCTAGGTAGACACTGAAAGTCACACTGCCTGGCTGAACAAACAATTCAAATATACAGAGTCTAAATGGATCAAAGGTCTTGTCTGTCCTTTACATATGACCATTTCGGATTCTTAGTTAAAGAAGTCACATGCAAAAAAGCAAACAGACCAGAGCTATTAGCATATTAGTAGAGAACTATGTATTGCAATTCTCAGATAAGAAGTCAAGCAGAAGCCTCAACACTTCTAGCCCAATTTTTGCTGAAAATCAAGCAGAGTGTCATTTTTCCACTCTCTGTGGCCGCAACAGAACGTATGGACACCTTTTTCTCGCCTGAAAGTCTCAAGTATCCCTCTCACCACCCCTTTTTTCTGAAACTTAAAACTCAGTTTCTATAAAATTCATCACATATCAGCATTCTTGCTCCCTGTTCAAGTGTAATATGAAAGTCAGACAGTTCTAAAGCTCCACTAGCACTGAGTAGTGCCCCATGACCACTCCTTGTATGTTAAATATAACATTCCTGTGTTTATATCTGAGCACTTTTCCCCTTTTTCCTAAAACACCAGATCATGTTGACTTAATAGTCTGACCTACCATGCTTTCAAAATTACTTCGGCAATGCTACTGCCTCACCACCAGTTTTGAATTCCCTGTCTCTGGTAAGAAGTAATGCATTTCAGTTAGTCTTGCTCATTTTGAACACTTTTCCAGTTTAGAGTCAAGGACCAGAATCTGTAAACCACCTCAGTAAGGCAAGTGCAAGATCCAAATCTTGTATAGTGCATTCTGCTCATTACTGTCAGACCTCATTCATGTCCTCCTTGTAATCTCACTAATCACTGAAAAAAGAGAGTTTTCAATGAGCTACATATTCGCGGTGATTTAACGCAGAGAATACTCCCTCTCTTAATTAGTGACCTCCTTTCTTTGTCCAGTACAAAGAAAAGCTATCACAGCGCATCTCATTTTTCTCCCAACAGCAGAACACTTAAAACGCAGCAGAGAAATGAAAATTTTCATCCCTTGCCATCCTGCCAACTCTCCAGCGGCAGAGCTAGGGAAAAACTATTCCCCCTTGCGCAGACAGCAGTAGCACACGGCTGCGGGGCTGCAGGGACCGGCGGCACAGTTCCCCAGGCTGCAGCCCAGGGCACATCCCCTGCTCCGACTGCCCGGACTGTGCTCGCCCCGACAGCCCCGCACACCCCCGGGGCTGCACTGGGGAGCGGGACATCTCCCGCAGCCACCACGCCCGGCACTCCCCTCCGCCGAAGAGCCCGTGGCAATCATCAAAACCCAAACCAGCGCGTATCGCAGCCGCGAGTGTGACACACCGCCCTGCGGACACTCCGGCACGGAGGGGCCGATTTCCGCGAGCACACACGGGCCCGCGGAGCCGCCTCCGCCCCCGGGCCGAACCCGCCCCGCGGCCCCCCGGCCGGAGCGCCCTCACGGCCCGGCAGCGCCGCCGGCCCCGCGCCCCGAGCGCTCACTTGAGGTGGTCCAAGGAGTGGATGCTGCGGGCGGCCTTGCCGTGCCCGCCGCCCACCCAGCTGCGGGAGCGGCCGAACATGCTGGCGGTGAGCGCGGCTGCGGCCCGGGGGCCCTACGGGCTCATGGCCCCGGGACCGGGGCGGGAGCGGAGCGGCGGAGCCCCGGCGGCCGCACCACCGGCACGCACAGCGCAGGCGCGGCCGGGGCACGCCGGGAAGCGCCGGCCCGGCCCCGCCCCCGGACTGCGAGTCCCGGGGGGCACCGGAGGGGGGGCGGGCACCGGGTCTCCCGGGGGCACCGGCGGGCTCGGGTCGCCCGGGTCTGCCCTCATGGGAGCCCTCCGGGCCGGGCGGGGACGATTTTGGCTTCACGGAACTGCAGAAGGGTCGGTCTGGAAGGGACCACAGTGAACCGTCTCCCTGCTCAGGCAAGGGGAATCCTGGAGCAAGTGACACAGCGATTGTGTCCAGGTGGTTCTGGAATATCTACAGTGAGGAGACTCCAAACCTTCTCTCTGGTCTCTGTCCCAGTGCGCGGTCACCGCACAGTGAAGAAGTTCTTCCCGTGTTCAGGTGGAACTTCCTGAGCATCAGTCCCTGCCCGTTCCTCTTGCCCCATTGCTGGGCACCCCCGAGCACAGCCTGGGCCACCCCCTGACCCCTCCCTGCAGACACCGATGGACACTGATGGGGTCCCCTCTCAGTCGTCTCTTCTCGAGCCTGAACAGCCGCAGCTCCCTCAGCCTTTCCTTGTAACTGAGATGCTCCAGTACCCCCATCCCTTGTCACCCCCTCCGTGGGACCCGCTCCAGGAGCTCCGTGTCCCTCCTGCCCCGAGGAGCCCAGAACTGATCACAGCGCTTCGGACGTGCCTCACCAGGGTCGAGAAGGGCAGAATCACCTCCCTCTGCCTGCTGGCAGTGCTTTGCTTAATGCAAATTTGGTCCCCGACATTCCTCCTTCCCCTGCCATTACCCAGAGGAAGCAGCTCTGCGGGCTCAGCTCCTGTGCTGCAAGATGCAGCAATGGAAATTCAGCTGCTGGCATTCCCCTTGCTGAAGCTTTTCCAGTAAGGATCGCACATTTACTTTTGAATCGGCTTAAAAAGTAAAGAATGAAGAGAACGGGACTATTAACGACTCGACCTAGTTTAGGGTTTTTTTTCTGTTTCAGTTTGTTTTGGGTTTGGTGGGTTTTTGTGGTTTTTTTTTTTTGCTTTAACCAGAGAAAAAAACGTAAAAGTAAAAGCTGCAGAGTCTGGCAGCCAGCGTCAAAAACGCACCGAGTTTAAATTCACGCCTTGTGTTATGTTTTCATAGAGGCGTAGCCTTGGCCAGCAGAGAAACACCCGCACCGCCGCCGAGGGGGGCCCGAGCCCGCAGCGCTGCGCCAGGCGGGGACCGGGAGCCGCTTGCCGGGGCATTGGAACAGCGCAGAGCGGCGGGGCGGTGCGCGCTGGGCGAGGCGGGGGTCGGGCACCGCCAGCAGCGCCCCCGTGCCCTCCGTCCCTCGGGCAGCTCGGCCCTGCGCGCCTGCGGGCTCCGGCCGCGAAGTTTGCGGGCGGCAGCAGGAGGAGGAGGAGGAGGAAGCGGCGGCGGGACTGCAGCAGCCGCGCCGGAGATGCCGCTGAGGAGCCTCCTGCCAGCGGCGGGGCTGCGGCAGCGCCGCTGAACCCGCGCTGGCCGCCGGGGCGCCTGGTCCTGCGGGCACGGCAGGGACCGAGCCGTCCGCTCCGCGCCCCGGAGGGGGCTCGCCCCTCTCGCCAGGCCCCGGCTCCGCAGGGGCTGTGCGCTCCGTGCCGCCGGGGCTGCGCCGTGCAGCCTGCCCCGCTGCCCCCGCAGCCCCCACGGCTGCATGCCCGCCGCGGTCTCGGCACGCCTGGATTCCGTGGAGTCCTGGGCCTTCCATGCGCTGCTGGTGCTGCCCTATATGTTTTACGTGGGCTTGTTCTTTGTCAACGTGCTGATCCTGTACTATGCCTTCCTGATGGAGTACATCGTCCTCAATGTAGGCATCGTCTTCCTGCCCGAGGATATGGACCAGGCTCTGGTGGATCTGGGGATGCTCTCCGACCCTGGCTCCGTGCTCTACGAGACGGACAGCGAGCTGGATGTGTTTGACGGGTACTTGGAGTGACGGCCCGGGCTGCTCCGGAGCGGCGGGGCCGGCCGGGCATGGCCGGAGCGCGGGGACCGCCGCGGCCCCGGGGAGCCCTCGCTGCGCCCCGGGCTCTCCCGCGCAGCATCGCCCCTTCCAAGTGACACCCGCACCCGGCTCGGGGCCAGGGGAGCCGCCGCGGAGACCTCGCCAGGGAAGTAAGTCGTTTGCTCGGGCCCGTCCCGGGCAGGCCCGCGAGGCGCTGCCGGCGCTGCCGGGACAGGCTCCGCCGCAGCCCCCGGCACGGCGCTGCCCCCGCCCGGCACAGCCCGGGGCCGGCGGGCACCGCGCCCCTTCCCCCGCGGCTCAGCCGCCGGGCCGCCGCAGCTGTGCTGCTCGGCGCTGCTTGGCAGCTGGGCAGCAACTTTGCTCATCCGGTCCGGAAAGCAGCTCTGCATCTCAATGAGCATCCCGGCTAATATTTAGCACAACTCAGAAACCATCCTCGAGCCAGAAATACATCTTAGTCAGCTGCCCTTTAAAAACACTCTTGGGTGGTGACAAACTACCCAGCTCACCATTCTTTCAATTTTAATTGTAGCTTGATCAATTTGTTGTAGTTTTGAGTGATTCTGAAACTCTGGAAATGTAAGGATCTAGCATTTTAAAACAGTGAAATGCAGCTAGGAAGAAAACCACCGTTTCTAGCTAGGACTTTCTGTGCCAAATGTATGTTAATGGAAACATTCACAGTTTAAATTAAAATATGTTAGCAAAGCTGCCAGTAGATTTTTTGGCAAAGTACTGTCCGTAAATTTGAAAACCAGTTCAAGATACCTTTTTTCCCCCCTTCTGTTTGAAATGAAGGAAACAGGAAATTCAGTTATGTGGTTACAAACATAACCTTGGAAAACACACTGCACAAATACCAGTTAACATCAAGCTATTTTAAAGTCTTCTAATCTAAAAAACCCAAACAAATCTTTCCTGTAGTTTTGTCCTTCATATAGGTTAAAATTATCTCCTAAATATTTCTATTCGGATTCCATAGAAAGCAGTACTAGCTGACTTTGGTCAGTAGCTTTAAAGGAAAAATCGGTGTTGGAGTAACATTGATTGCACAAACACAGCTGAACAACGTTTGGTCAAAGGCATGTGGGAGCATAACGAGGGAGTGAACAGATTTTGTTGCTACTGAAGAAATCCCACTGCATATAGTCACTGCAAATGAAAGTGTCCATGCCAACATTTGCTGGTTCATCCCAAGCAACTGGATTAGAATCAGTTCTGCTAGAATAGAAGGTTTGAAGCAGAACAAACCTCCCCACAAAACACTGTAGGCTACTTTTGTGGCTGTCTCCTCCTTTTTCAGCTGGGCAAAAAATATACATGCTCTGTATGCCAGGGAAGAAATTCCTAAAAACTAATATAAATCTAAGCAAAATCTTTCTTGCAAAAATCCCTATCCATTTTCTCCCCCAAAATACCTTTCCCCAACCCCCAAATCTTACTACTCCAATGCCATTTAATACAGGGATTAAAAATACTTTTTTAAAATCACTGTTTTTCCTGACTAGAATTTGTAATGATGAGTTGCATCAGTTTTCAGGGAGACCTAAGGAGAGCAACAGACAGTTTTCCTCACTGGATTTTTCCTGCTATGTGAACATATAGTTTGATAGAGCCTAGGGCCTGAGCACAGTTCTGTTCAGTGTAGATAAATGAGCTTCTTAGAATTTTCCTTCATATTAATAAGATCAGCAGATCTGGAAACTTCTTCTAACTATAAACCTCTCTCATCTCCATATGCAGAAATCAAAATGCACAGTTCTTCACAAAGCTCAGAAGTAAGTCTCAGTCTATGCCCACTGTGAGATAATGGAGCTCTACCTGCACAGGTACCAGCGAATTTAATTCGGAAGCTGTCATGTTAGGTGGTGGTTTCCACTCAGAATCCAATGACAAATCCCTAAAGTTAGATCAATTCTTAGGCAGCAAAAAAATATGCTATTAGTGTTTCATCTATTTATGTATTTAATTACATCTATAGATGCAGCAACCAGGCCACAATTGCATAGTTATTTAGCTACCAGGCAAACACTCAGCATGTCACCACGAAAAGGAATTTGTGTTAATACCCAGGTTACAGGTTTCTTTGCTGCTCTGGCCATTCCTCCTCACCAGTTCCTTAGCAAGGCAGCAGAGGAGGGCCCTAATTTGGAGCTGTGTTTTCTGCTCCGGGAGCAGCACTGAAAGGGAAGATTTAAATTCCTTTGGTGCCTAGCCTGCAGTGACCCGAGGTCAGAGTGAATGTTAACCCCTGCTCTCCACCTGCCCTGTTCCCTTTTCCCTGGGAGTGCTGAGGATTCACACGGTGCTGCAGGAGGAACGTGTCTGAGTCTTGCCAGCAGTGGTGACAAATACATAGGAATACTCTTTGCATTGAATAGGAGTGTTCCTCATGTGACTCACCAGTGATTTCTGAGAACAACTAAGGAGCTATCATTAGCCTTAGCTGAAACCTTGCAGCATCCTCCGTGCCTTTAGAAAGCCCGGAGGTGAGTGGCATGTGTGACAGGAAAATAACGGGGGGAAATCCCAAGAGGCGATTCTGCAATATGTAGAAAGGCTGATTTAGATGTAAAATTAAAAGAACATGTGAATCAGAAAAGCTCTGTTCTCTTTTGCAGCAAAATCCTCACTTGAATAAACTCGATAGGAGCAAAATCGTGTCCAAGTTTCCGAGCATAAGTGGTGGCAGAGATTGAGGGCAGACAGCTAACTAAGCAGCTAAAAGAAGTTTCCTGGCTTATTCAAATGGAGAAATTAATCTTTGTAAACTAAACAGGATTGAGCTGGTTTATGTCATCTACTGTTTTAGTGTGAGTATGCCAGATTCCTTAATGTATTTGAAGTCCTCTGGAATACAGTCATATGACTGTTCTCATACTTTCATAAAATCAGATGTGACTCATCACAAAGTACTCTAATCAGAAAGAAAATGAGCAAAAGGAATCAATAATCACAACTAAATAGGAAATACTGAATTTGTGTAACCTTACAGTATTACTGTATTACAGTATTTTATATCATCATATATGTATGTATGTACACAGTATATATGTTACTGTATTACAGTATTATATATCATTGCTTGCATTTTTTTGTAAGGTGAATTAGGATGAATATCTTCAGGGAGCAGAATCCAGCACTCAAAAACTTGTGACTCAGCACTTCTGCTGAATGTCAGCATCTAAATTCTGAACAAAAGATATCGTTACTCACCAGCTCATCAATAGTGCCAATTAGAACTGCAGGCTCGGTGTCTATGAGAGCATGGCCCAGTGAGGAGGGAAATAACCCTGCTGCACTACTTCCCATGTGTGCCCTGGTGTCTTCTGTGAGCTTAACTCACCTGTGTCTCTGTTCATCTCCCTAAAACAGAGATGCCCTGTAAAGGACAGATCAGAAGGTTATCACTAGCAGTGTCAGGATAAATGCATCACATAAATGCATCAGAATCCCCTTCCTGACTTCTTTCTTTTCAGAATTTAAATATTAAAAATAACGAGAAGAGCAATCTGTTACTTATTTTACCTTGCCATTTTTCACTATGGTTTTTTTCCCTTTTTGTAGAAATCTCCAGGGTGGCTTGTTGTCTCCAATTCCATAGAATTCCATTCTATGAGTTATAGTAACAACCGGCTTAAGAGCAATCGGTGTGATTTCTAGAACTGTGTTTTGAATTCTTAGATGTTATTAAAATTAATAGAAGTTCAGTGTTCAAACTCACCTGATAACTCTGCTTTAAAGAGACTTTTGTACTTAACAGAAATTCCGTCCTAGGTGGAAGGAAGACAAAATCACAGTTAACAGTTGAACTGTCCATACAGACTCATTAACCACAGCGATGGGCAGTCCTAAGTGATTTTCTGCCAAATGCATTTATTTATATAATGCAAAGAAAGTAGGCACATTTTTCAAAAAGTTTTCCAAAAGCTGCTGTTAATAATGTGACTTAAATCAAGGCACAAAAAATAAGGAGATAATCAGTTTTGGATAGAAATAGTTCAGGCCTGAGTATATCATGTGTTAAAAGGCTCAGTCACAAGTAATTTTAAAGAATAATTTAAAAAAAAAATCTGCAGTTCTTTCCTATAAAAATGAAGCTTATTGTAATCAACTTTCTTCAATAGGTGGCAATAGCCAATTACCAGTTCTAAGCTGCCAAAGGAATTAAGAAATGAATCCAATTTAATTCTTCATGTTTGTTTCCTCTGGAGGAGGGGTAAAGTGCCACTATAGTTCAGCTAATAACTAACAATCCTAAAGTAGAAGAAAAGAATAATTTGCCTAGAGACATTTAGTTGATGTATTTGGCCAGTCCAACTCTTTGCATTTGTCCCTTCATAATGATTCAAGTTTATAAGGAGTACAACTGTCCCAAGGGATTAAATAGTATGCACAAGTTGCTAAATCTTTCCATTCCTTCAGGGAAACTGTCACACTGTCTTTGTTTTCCCAGGTGAGTTTTAGTACTTTGGGCATGAACTTTGAAAAAAAAAAAGCTGAATAATTTGAATGGTGCTCTCTGAAGACACAAACATGTTTCTAATATGTGTGATAAAGAGGATAAAGACTAATACAGCCATATATGGGAAATAATGGTATAATGGAAAAGGATGACATGCACTGAATGATCAATTGCTGGGTAAAACTCTGGTTCAGTTATATACTCTCTGAAGTTCAAATACACTTTTGAAGGGCCAGGAAAAAAGTCCCAAGGCTTGCTCAGACAGTAGAACCCAAATAAGCCATGAGATCTGAAACACTCCTGCAGAAAGTCAGGAAATGGAAAGCAGGCAGTGTCAGAATGCAAAACAGTCACCATGTGTCCTTTGGTCCAGCCTGAATTGTGAGGAACAATAACTTTATAGGCAGAATTAACCAAAATATCATGACTGAGTTTCTTCTAATGCTAGAGTTTGTGCTGCTACAGCCATGCTGTTAAATCCTTGCAGGTATGTTGGCTATTGGAAGACTATGATTCTGAGATTTTAAAAATATTTGCTACTTCTTAATTTTCCATTGTTTTTTGGCATTTTTTTAATTTTCTGTTAAGAAATAGGTTAACAGGGAATTTGAGGGACAGACTTTTAATCAGAAAATGAGAAAGGCGAGATTGAATATCTTGGTCAATTGTATAGTTCACACCCCATTTAATATCTGCCACAACAAATTACAGTCTTGGACCAGCAGCCCTACAGCAGTACTTGAAACTTCCATTAGATGGCTTTATATTTTGCTTTGGAGGCCCAATATACTTTGCTGTGCTATTTTTAAGTCAGCCTAGAATTTGATCTACCATGCAGAATACTAACAATCTCCCTGAACTGTCTGCTGAAGATCAGTTTTTAGTTCCACTTGGAAAGCAATCAAATAAACATGAAATGAGTAACCTGGTAGAGCTGCTTTTCCGCTTTTCATATCCTTAGTTTAAGAGACAGGATTTTGAGCCTGTTTCCTTTTAGCAGGTACTGTAGCTGACAGATTTTTGACACAAATACCTCTCACTGGACACAAGTGCTTTCCCTTTCTGACATACCATCTGCAGTAACTGGCAGACAAGAACATGTGAAATGTCATGATGAGTCAGACCATGATCCCACAGCCCTGTGTTCCACCTCTGACAGGGGCAGGGAATGCTCTCTGGGATACCAAAACCTGCAGGCTATTCTCTCTGTACATCCCAGAATTCACAGTGGTGAAGTGTGGGATGTTAGAGGGCATATTGCTGCCCAGCCCTTTAGCAAATGTTTTCCAAACCTGACACCTCTTGCCCACCCACTGTTACAAAATCCTTATGGATTTCCTTCCTATCACTACAGCATCTGAATACCTGAATGAGCTTGTTTTCTAGTCTGGAAGATTTCTCTATTCATTCTTTTCTCTGGGTCAGTAATGGTGATGAATAAAAATTGGTCCCTGGTATACTCTCCTACTGAGTTCTTTCTTACCCAGCCTTATTCTTCCCTTCCAGTCTTTTAATCTGCTTTCAATCCATAGAAGAACCTTTCCCCCAGTGCTGTGTCACCTTGTTTGCTTTCAGGTTCCTTGAATGACTTTGTTAATGACACTGTATTCCTCTGCCTGCCCTAGCTCATGCAGAACATGTGATCATCATGTTTCGTTCTTCGTTCATACCCATGAAGGGGAAGGAGGAAAGGGCTGTCCTTCCAGAGGCTTGCCCCACGCAGCACAGATGATGTCCTGAGCTGCAGGCAGCCAGGGGACCTGCTCTTGGCCCTCTGTACCTCAGCTCATCCTCAACACAGATCCATCCCCAGACAATCACACCTTCTCAGAGCTGCACCATTCTATACTACAGTAATTAGCCATCTATAGGATCACAAGACCAAATGGATACAGTCACTATTGCCCAGCACCTTCATAATCCACAGCTCTGGTTCTACTCAAAGAAATCTTCTCAGGCCGTGTATTTACCTCTGATGGTAATAAAAAATCATGTCCTAGTAGCAGTTAGATACTTTGACTGAGTCAAGGCAAATTGGTTAAACTGGGATAAAGCAATATAACAGTCATGTATTCTTGCCAGTAAGACCACGAAGTTACCCCTAAATGTCATTTAACTCCATAACTACTTACCAGTGGTTCCAAAATGGTTCGAACAATGTGACTCTAAATTAAAAGAGAAAGTGACCAAAATCAGAGGCTACATCAAATGTAGGCAATACATAGATAACACAATGACACAAAAAAATAGCAACACTCTAATAAACAGTATCTAGTTAAGAAAGTGTAGCCAGTTCAAAAATCAGTTTTAATAAGTAGGTCTAATGATATCAAACCTGGCATAAAGCAGGTTACTCCACTGTAATATCACAGTTCTTTTATTCTCTTCAGAACATCCCTTACTAGTTGGCATGATGGACAGGGGTTCAAAGCTTGCTCTCGTACCTCTCATACCCTTCACACTGATATCTTCATGCCTCTCTTAAAATTCTGCTCAGGACTAATGTGCTCTGAAATTAACAGAAACTGTGACATTGATTTCTCTGGAAGGTTGTTCAGGCCTATACTTCTCAAAGAATTACTACCCACAGTCACAAAAGGGCTTGTTTTTTTAATTATTTTTTTAATAAGTCAATGACATGGTGCTACATCTCACATACAGTGACTATTCTGTTCATTTTAGCTATGGAGGGTTACTCTGTATCTATGTGTTTTCTTTTAAACAGGTTCATTAAACACCTGAAATGGATTATGACCAGGTTAATGGATCAAGTCCTGGAGAGAAACTATGCTCTGAAATGTAGAGATGGACATAAGGACAAGAGAACAACAAGGAAGAGTTGTCATCAGACCTTGTCAGATGTGACTTCTCTTCATGGCCTTTGCGTCTTGAGGGTGCACTAACTGCAGTGATTCATGCACCATAGTGGGCTTCCATAGGTAATTCTGGGATGGACTGTATGAAAAATGAGGTAAACTATGCTCCATTATAACAAAATATAAAGATGTTACTCAGATTTGATAAACTTTTGAATAAATACCATGTCACCCAATGGACACGCTCTACATACAGCTTAAGCGAGTTTTACCATCACACATTGAAAACTCTACCAGCCAGTAGTTCAAAGGCAGTGCTTTCTCAGGGGAAAATATGCAGGAGTGACTGCAAGGAGGTTCTGTTCAGGGAGTATTACAGCAAGAACTGTGCTAGTAAGATATTTTATTTAAATTGTGAGTTTCGAAATAGATCAGAGAGTGAATTTTATATAAGTCAGGTGAATTCATTATCTAACGCAGAATACTTGGCAGATTGTTTAAGCTCATGTTCCTATGTACAGATGTGAAAGCAATATAATAAAGACTGACCTTTTCGATGAAAAATTAAGCAGTTGTATTGGAGTTGTTCTTTTTTCAGTTTGGATAGAAAATAATTTAAATATGCTTTCCAGGAAATTTTAGTTTTCCTACCGGTACCTCAAGTAGTTCCAGGTGGCTGAAATGCCCAGCGTGTAGGAAATCCTTCTCATGAGCAACTATTTAAAAAATCAGACCAGAACTGAAAGATGAGGAACTGTGGTGGGGGGAACCCACCCATTATTGAGGGTGGGTATTGGACCGGTTTTGGTTTTGTTTTTTAGAAAAGCCTGAATTTTTCAACTGTGCAGTTGTTTAGCCAAGCTGATGTATCAAGCCCATTTCAGATAAAGCAGTGTTAGAAACAATTCTGCTGACACTCTCTGTGTGATGTCTGTCCTCTGAGGTCTGTGTCCGCCGTCTGCTCCCAGCTTGGGCTTCCCAATCCAGACACGTGGTGTCAGGAGCCTCTTCACAGCCAGTGTGAGGGAACAAGACAGTGATGGTTTAGATCCCCCATGAAACAGTGACAAAGAAATTTGCTATCAAAATTTTTTTTCTTGGTACTCCCAATGTGTTGCACTCAAATGGCATTTTTAAGCTCCTAGGCAGTATAAACTAGCTCCCAGTTCCCTAAATTTCTGTGCCCCAAATAACATTTTCAGCTGTTCCTGCAAGAAGGGAAGCACTGGCATTGAGCCAAGTAGCTTTTCTCCAAGATAGGTTTCATCAGATGCACTTTGGGACTTTAAAACACTGACAGGTGCTTTCTTTTCCCTGGCTGGGATTCAGGAATAAAGTTACTTAGGGCAGAGTATTCTAACATGTAAAGATATATTTAGGGAACGAAACCCCCATTTAGGTACCTATAGAAAGAATAACCAAGTTTAAAAACTTGTCTAGTCTGTGTTCATGTGTCCATTTGGTACTAAGACAATAAAGGCTGAATTTTGCATTCAGCAGGGGGCATTCCTGCTGCTTATTTAGTCAGAAATTCATACTGTTCAGAGATGGCTTCACTAGTTTTTCACAGCCACATGTTTTCCATTTTAAGAACCTGGTTCAGTTTGTCATTATTGGTACTTACTTCAGTATCTAGGGGTTTATAATAATTTCCCTACAGTGGGTTTATGCCACACAGTGCACAGATAAAGCAATACAAATTCCACCAAGTAAGTCACTTTGGAGATGCTGAACCTTAGGTCAAGATTTCTGATTTCTCAGAACAGCTCAGCGTTATACACTTAAAGGCTGTGAGAGTGTTACAGGGTCTGGCTACACTCATAACACAATCCTTGACTTTTAAGCAAGGCTTCTTTGACAACAAGAAGAGATTGGCATAAAGAGAGCAGCTTTTTTCTCATCCTAAAAGATTTTTAGAACACAGATGTGATCAGAACAGCTTCTTTCAGGGTAGCCAGTGAATTCATTCTCTATACACGAGGCACTCATTTGACAAAAGCATTTTGGAGGAGCTTTGTGCCACAAGAATATCCAGACTTTGAACCATGATTAATTTTAGTATTTTTAACTACACAGATTTAGAAAGGATGAAAAAACCTTTTTGCTGTTGTTATCAGGCAGCCTAAGTCAGCCCTTTTGCATCTTCTCATCCTGAACTTCCAGTCTGCTAGCTGGCATTGCAAGACCCTGTTGCTTGTTAAGAAAGAATTATTTCCCCATTTCCAGACCACTGAACTGCTAAGTGCCAGCAGGACCAACCTGTCTCTCTCACACACGTTACTTCCCATTAGCTTGCAACATGAAGCCCTGAGCTTGCCATTATGTCAGAAGCCAGCAGTGGTTTCCTAGTGTTTCCAAGAGAAAAATCAAAATAATTTTCAAAAGGTACTGCAAGGTACTGTAAAACATAATACTCATTTTTATTAGTACTTTCAAAAAGATGTATAAAGACAACCAAAACACAATTTACAATCTGTACATTATAAACATACATCTCTCACTAACTCATAGAAAGAGAACAGCAGTATAGCCAGTGTGATTTTTATCAGTCCAGACAGGGTCCTGTAACATTCATCTGCCTGGGTAATATTTAGCACATTCTCAGATTCAGTCACAGTAAAGTGCAGCTGCAGAATATATGCCTAAAGGTGCATTTGTCATCCAAAGCTTAGTTAAGGGAAGCCAAGGCAAGGGTTCACCATAGATGTGCATGACTGGAATGCTTCAGGCTGATGGGAATATCACACAAGATTTGGCTCAAACTACCTCCCATTCAAGCAGCTCAAACAGAGGAGTATAAATGAGATCTTTTATCTGTGACTCTGACTAGAGAGTAGAATCATGCAGATAGTTAAGAAAAATCCCACGTTCTAATTACAGTCATATTCTCCATAGAGTTTTTTCACCTTACTCTCTCTTCCATCAGGTATTATGTCGGTTTCCTTGCTCTAAGAAACAACAAACAGACCTTCCTCTCTTCTTTCTTTAATTTGTCCACTCCCTATCCCTGCTGTGAAGATTCTGCAGGCTCTGAAACATTAGCAGGGGAGTACAACTTGCTGGAAAGACCATAAAGATTGTGGGTTTGAACTGTTTAAACTGGGGACTTTTTAAAGACCATGTACCAGTATTTGAGAGGTTAGTTGAGAGATTCCACTTTGCACAAATCCTTGGGTCAGTATTGTCAGTGCTTCTTAGCAGAAGAGATTTCAAAGAGGTTGTTGAGCTAACCCTGAGCTAACTGTGAAGTAGACTTCCCTTCACAATTTGTGGCATATCAAACATTCTAGCTTTTTCCATCCCTTTTTGTTGTTCTGTCTCAGACTGTATATGACAGGAAGCCAGAACTCTAGTCCTGACCTGACAATTGTCTCTGTACAATTTTAAGTTCTCTCCATGTTCACAGGGCGGAAATAAAAGAAAGAAAGAGAGAATTGATTTGCTGTTGCAGTCAGCAGGATGAGTATCTGGCCCACACATGACTGAGGCCAGCAGCATAGACATGATAATGCTTTGCAATGTGTTTTTGCCTGTGATTGCCTAGTTATTCATAACTGTACCAGAGCACCACATAAACCAGTAGTGATATTGCTGTCAAGTATAAAATCAATGCTTGTAAACATTTATACTGCCAACTGCATTTAAGAAATTGAATCTCAATCCAGGTATATGAATTTAAAGTTCTCATTTGACACAAAGTAAAAACCTTCAACGACTGTCACTTTGAGGATTTTTGTGCAGTAAACTGAAGGTATTTGTATGCATTTGGATTTCTGTGATGTCAGAGAAAGCCTTCATAGTTTTTCAGATTTAATTCCTTTCTTAATTCCTTTTTTCCCATTACTTATTTCTTTTTTCCCCAGTTTTTTGAAGGATTCTGTCACAAGAAAGTGATAGAAAATATCTTACTATCCCTTAATACAACACTCATGATTAGCATCAAGAAAAGAGCCATTTCTATATTCTTGTGGATAATCTTTGAAAGTCCCAAATCAGACCAAATTTGATCACAGTTACTACTGGCACCATGAAACATTCAGATTTGATCTGTCACTGCTTCAGATGTTGCAGATTCTGCAGCTTTCAGTCTGCTCTTTGATGAGTCGATGATGGAATTTTACACTGTCAGCATCCTGGTGGTTCCTGGTCTCCTTTAACAGTGATCACAATATCCAGAGGCTCTTTTAATCTTTGAAACTTGATGTTGCTTAACTCTTCATCACTTCAGTAGAAATACAACTGGGTCTTTAAAGAGCATTTTAAATGACCATTGAAAATTTGAACTCTATAATTCACTTATTTTAAGCATCACTTAGAAACTTAAACGCGACATTTTTTGCAACTAACATGAAAATCTGCCACTGATTCATAAAGCAGCAAGAAGATAGGAAAGCACAGAGGGCACCTTCCCCTCTTTTTTATGATACCTGTGAAATGATGAAAACAGAATATTAGATGTACGCCCATCAGTGTAATCACAATGAAGGTTACCAAAATCAGATATTTGATGAGCTCTGTAAACAGACAACAGTGACTCGGAGATGCTGGATGTTTCAAGGTCAGGAAACAGGACCCAGACATCCTGCCATTGCTTCTCCTCAGTGCTAGTGCAGGTTCATATCCCTGATATCTTCTTTCCCAAGTACAGTTATTCAACAGGACAGAGTTAGCTGACTGTAGGATATGAAGGACGCCTACAATTTTTCTCTGCTGCTGTGCAAAGCCAGTCTGTAAAGCTGCTGTGGCACCTGAGTCTTCCACACCCTGCAGCCTGGTCAGTGCCTTTTATACAGCCTGCAGCCTGTGCCTGGTGATGTGTGCCCTGGGAGCAGGAGTCACACAAAAGCCTGGCTCACTGCATGGGCTGGGGAGCCACTGGCAACTGCAGCCATTGCCAGGCCCCTTCAGACCATGGCTCATGCAGCTGGTGATCACACTGCAGTGTGTTTGCTTGCCATCTGAAAGAAAGCTGAAGGGCATCTGCTCTCTGGCTTGACTCTGGCATCACTGACATCATTGCACCAATGCATCCTGCATGAGTTTTTTTTAAGAGCAAGAGGAAGCACATGGCAGAAAACTGGGAATAGGTATCCTACACAGAACCCTAACTACCCATGCTGGCTGCAGCTCCTTCAGTCCAGGAGCATCAAGGCAGATCTGACAGATCCTGGTGATCATGAGCAAACTTATTAAATTATTAACAATGCAATTATTTCAAGTATCCTTGATCTTGCAGGCAGAATCAATGAAGTAAAGTGGCTGCCAATGGCTAAACCCCACACCAAGACTGAGAACAAGGAATGTAGGAACCAGTGGTGTGCTCTGAGTACAGTACAGGTACAGCTTCATGGTGAGACAAGCAGCTAATGAGAATTTGTATTAAAGGGATGAAAAGTGAAAGGACTTCATAAAAATTAACACAAAACAGTCTCTGAGGAGTACAGAATTTGTGTATTAAACATGACAAGTACACTGAGCTTTAGTTTTGTGCAACAGAAAAGAGAAGGCAAGCAGGGCAGCTGCCAGTCACTGAACTGGGCTGAACTGGGAGGTCTAGGACAAGGCCATTTTTCTTAATGGAGCACTTGCAGTCTGCTAGTGCAGGTGCCAGGGAGATGGGGAATGCAGGGTGAGTGGCGGGAAAGGGGCCCTGATGTGACATCCATCTGTGCCCTGATGTGACATCCATCTGTGCCACTCTAGGGCACATACACATGGATGCTGTTCCTGTGCTGCTTCCAGTGAGCCTGGAACCAACAGCTCCCACAGAAACAAATCTTCTTGTCTTAGGGCGCCAGCACTTCTGTTACCTTTAGGGAATCCTCTGAATCTACATGCTGATCCTAGAGTCCAGCTGCTGAAGGTGTCCAAGAACTCCGTGAGGAATGGTGGGATCCCACATCCTGTGAGGGCAAATTCAGAAAGCAAAGAGATTTTAAGAAGTGTAATTTACTTCAGAGTGTTTTTGGTGTGTTTGATATATTTGTGGCTTTTCTGTTGTTGTTGCTGTTGTATTTGCCAGATTTATGAGGCACAAAGAAAGACATCACCTTTTTGTCACTTTTAGGTTGTTTTGTTTGTGGGGTTTAGATTGTTTTTTTTTTATTATTGTTTTTTAAAGTTGCCTTTTCCTTTGAATATCATGCCATAAAAATATTTAAGCTATGGAACAAAGGAAAATGTATTTTGAATTAGAAAAAAGCAGCTGAGTCCTCCATAACCTCACTGACTGGTTACAGGACACACTACAGTCCTGTCTCTGTAACTGTTCTTTAACTTTCCATCAAACTCCCTTCCTCTGAATGTGTATTGGCAATTATAGTCTATTTAACTGTAAGGGCGGCTGCTCGTTGTTTATCCTCCAAACACAAGTCTTGCAGCACAGAGTAGGCCAGTTTCTCTGGGAGGGTAACAAGGCAAGATTAACAAAGGGAGGCTCAATGTAAACTGTGCTTAAGGCAGGACAAGCTTGCCTGGGATTGCTGGGAACTAAAGCAACTGAAACCAGAGACAACTCTTCTAATATCACTGTGGCTGCTTTTGTATTTTGGTCATGACTTTCTTTGTGCCTCATAAATGTGACAAACACAGAACACAGCTTTAGCATGATTTCTGACCCAGTTTTACAGAGTGAAGTACAGCAAAGAGCCTATCAAGAGACTTACACCAAGTTCTTTATATGGGGACATTTTCGTAGGCTGTTGGTCAGCTGCTGGGCTCCAACACCAGTTATATTGTTGTACTGAACCCTGGGAATAAAAACAACTTTGTTAATCCAGACCTTATCATGTAGTGTTGTAAGAAAACATTTAATTCAAAATCAAAAATAGTATTTAGGCTAATCTGCAGATGGGGAAAGAAATAAAAAATAAAAAATAAAAAAATAAAAATAAAAATAAAAAAAAAACCCCACACACTGCAAAACCCCCCACAACAAACCAAAAAACCAAACTAAACCAAACAACAAAAAACCCCAAACCAAAGCCAAAATAGATTCTTGATTCAAAAAAGTCTGTAATAATATACTCAAAAGGTCAAATGGGAACTTCACTATGTTAGTTCATCTGAGGGATTCCTTTTTCTATGTACCCGAGGTCCTTCTCCAATTCCCTATGACCCTCTTCTCCCATCTTAACACCAGTGGTTTTGGTTTTATCTTGAACTGCTATTTAATCTTTTCTAGTCACTAACTGTCTGGAGTCTGCATAAGCACATTTTCCCTGCGAAATTTCCCTGAAATTTTCTTCCTCAATTTCTGTCTGAATTTTTACTCTCCAAGGTAGTGAGCTTTCCTGGGCATCTCAAAAGATTTCATACTCACTCCAGCACTCTTAAAGATGTCATTGCAGGAAGAGCTTTCGCCAAATTTTCTGCTCCAACATCACAGATGTTGTTATTGTACAAACTGCAGAAAATCAAACCAGTACAGTCAAAACTGAATAAGGGATAATGCAAACAGACTACATATTAGAGCAAGGGTTTTCAAATATGGTTAGTACATCTTAACTTTTCATTTATGCTTATTTGCAGTTCAAGTTTACAGCACAGCTTCATATTGTCTATATCAAGCAGGACAAATGGCCACATCCTTGCACAGCTTCTGCAAAATCAGGTCTAGATTCTATTATTCTATGAATAAGAAGAACATTCCTGTCTACATTAGATCAAATTAAAAATCTGCAAAAAACTGAAGCGCAAAGATTTGAGGCACAGCATTCAAAAAAATTTCCACATCACCAAGTTATTTGAGAATTGCACACCAGGGATTCTTACATTCCTTGATCCATTCAGGTCTATGCCAGATATTTCAATGCAGTGGGATGGGCCATTGTTCCCATGTCAGCCCTGGGTGCACATTTGCACAGAGAATTCTTCATAACTGGGTATTACGGACTGGGTTGTAAAATCAGTACAATCCATATTATATTCCTGAGATGTCCTTCTGTATGTCTGCGCTGGGTCACACTTTTTCTCCTCTTCTTTCTTATGCAAGAATAAAGTCAAAAGCTTGGCTGCTACACAGTGTACATATTTGTTCCCTGTTCAGTAATTTCTGAGAGAGACAGCAAGGTTTGTTGTGTAAAACAACCCAACAAGATAAAACTGCTTACCTTAGTGTTTTCAAGGAGGACAAGGAAGGCAGAGCTGCTGCGAGGTTCTCTGCACCCACATCTGTTATTTTGTTCTGTGATAAACTACAGTGAGATCACTTTGTTAGTGGAGCACATTTATTCTAATTTATTACAATGTGGGGAAAATCAATTTTTAATTTTTTAAAAATATAATTTGGACAGTCTGTTTAGATCAAAACCAGAGGAAAAGGGCCCTTGAAGGGAAGTGAGGAATTGCCATAGGATTAGCCTATTTCTCCAGTGAACGTACAGCTTAATTATCTGCATGGACTCATTGGTCTTCTATGCCCATGGGGTAGTTATGCCCATAATTGTTAACACACAGTCCCTTAAGGCTCTAGTTTAATCTATTTCTTTTCAAAGTTTCCCAGAACTGTTAACCTTGCACTTACTTTAATGTTTCCAGTGATGTCAGGGTTGGAAAGACTTCAGATAGACTCTTTGCTCCTTCATCTCCTATGCCATTTTCACTCAGAGCATCAAGGCTGGGTGACAACAAAGAGAGAATTAGCTCCCCTTTTAATCTAAATTCTTGTGGTTTATTCACCTCAGAGACCACTCTATCTATCATGAAAAGCTCCTTCTCTGCAGTAGCCTCAGTCAGCATGAAGCATCACAAAAATTACAGCTTCTCTAATAAGCAGCTTTCTGCTGCCCAAACTTACAGCCTCAGAATTTTTTTTTACTAGTTGAATGGCTTGACCCATTTCCTTTGATATACAAGATTATTAAAATGGTTATGAAATAGCTGTGTTCCAGCTAAGCTGAAATGAGATTTCCAAGGCACACAAAAATACAGAACTGACAAAATCCAGCAGAGGCTGTAAATCCCTGACTAAACAGCTCCTTCTCCAGAGAGGGAGTATTAGAAATAAAGTTTTCCTTCATATCTAGTCACAAGTTTAGATAATGGATCCCCTTCTAATCTGACAGATAATGCTGGGCTATATCGGACTCATTTCTCACAAAAAGGCCAGATACAGACAAGTGGCCAATGGGCTGAGCCAGTAAAGGCAAAGGCCCTCTCAAAACCCAGTAACCTTCCCACAGACCTGATGGCAGGATGTTGACTATTGCTGGCACAACTGTTTCAGTGTAAAGAAGCTTGAAATTAAGAGGCAGCTGGTTTGTCATGGATAAGGGCATGTTCTGGAGCTCCAGTGAGGAAATAAATGACCCTCAGGCAGTGTGGAGCAGTGCTGTGGCAGGAAAGGGGGAGCACCCAATGGGTCTGGACTCAGCCTTTCCCACAAGCTTTGAACCACCAAGGAACACCCAGGGACATGACTGGGGGTACTGAATGAACCACCCCCAAGTGTCCCAAGGGAGAATGGAGAGCTTTTAGTCAGCTCTTATAGTCTCAGGGTGTTTCTGCTGTTCAGTTTGTTCATCAAAGCAAGGAGTCTCGTTGGCAAATAAAACATTTCTGGGGTACAAGAGCTCCCACATCATCAAGGGCTGCTGAGGAGCAATGGTAGAAAGTTGACCTTTAGCAGAACTCACTCTAAATGCTGAAGTGATGGAAACGCTGCAAGAATTTTCACGAGTTTTAGCAATCCCTGAGGGCCACACACTGGACCCAGCCTGGAAGAAAATACAGACAAACAGCAGTTTTTTCACATGCTCACAAACAGCAAAACTTTAGCGTTTCCAAGTTCTTTCCCTGCGGCCCCCAATGCTGCTCACAGCCCCCAGGAGCTGCCATTCCCTCCCTCCTGCAGCAGGGGATGCTGCTGTGAAGCCTCAGATGAGGAGCACACAGGGCTAAGGTCAGGCAGGACAGGGCTGCTTGCACAGGGTCAGTGGTACCTGCATTTGCCACCTTTTGGTTCCTCTTTGCAAAACTCATCTCACTTGTTTTACATTCCTATATTTCTGTTCTTTCTCTATCTTTTCCAGGTTTTTCATTTTAAGTATAATCTTGATAACTGAGATTAAAAAAAAAAATTTCCCCCCAACTATTGGCAATTCAGACTAACTAAAAAGATGAACATTTTACTGCGGCTTAAAGCATGAATTGCACTTTGATATCCATGCTCCAAGCATTTGTCCCTCAGATCCTAATCTCTTATTTGGAGTTTGCTTGGTATCAGAACAAGTTTAATTAAAAGGATTAGAATTTTAAACAGAATTTAAATAAAGGGAAATAAGAAGGGGAAAGGAGAAGAGAAAGCAGAATGAAATCAGAAGTGAGGCCAAGCATAGCAGTCCTAGGTTGGGTTAGATCTGAAGAGCAGGAAACAGATGAGGAACTGCTGAGAGTTCTCCATTGCACTGCTGCAAGTTTTGCACAAATTAATTCACAACCTATGACAGGATATTTTAAGCAATAGAATAGCCTTGCAGGCTGCTTAAAGTTTTTGGGGAAAAAGAACTGTTACTAAAACTTCATTTTTAAAGTGTTTCCAAGTCAACCTTTCTTCTTCCAGGAAAAGGGTGCTAAATCATTTCTTTGGGAGGCATTTTCTGACATAATTCTCTCATGGCTTGAGCTCTGATATGGTAGAAAATCACATCAGAAGATTCAGATAGAAAAGTTGAGCATTTCTGGGGGAAAAAATAATTCCCAGGTAGCTGTATCACAGTCAAGATATTTTATACTCTGTGACACAAGAACTACACCTGATGGTAAGGAATTCACTTGTACTAAAATCAAACAAAATTGGTAGAATCCTGTTGATCTGGGTCACTGCAGGAGGCAGAAAAGATGCTTTCTGAGTTTTGGCCAATTTATAGTTGAGAAAAGCAAAATAGGTTTACTTAATGCTTTATCATAAACTAACTATACATCAGCTCAAGGACTGCAGCCAATATCCATGACTGCTCCTTCTTAAATGGAATCGTATCAATCAGCAGAGAGGCTCAGCACTTACGCGAATTCAAGTTTTCTGAGGTTTCTGATGGCAGGAATTTCATAGCTGGTGCAACCAAACTCCTCTTGCACACTAAATAAATCACAGTGGAATCAGAGCATGATAAATATTTTAGCAACCAAACCAGTGCTTTAAGAACACTTTGTTAGTAAACTTTTACAGGAAATAAACCACTGCTGCATTAACTGAGGAACCAGGAAAATTCAGAATAACTTCTGCTCTAACCTTTCTTCAGTTGAGTAATTTCAATCTAATTGCCTTTCATAGTGCAGTTGTTTACTCTTTTTCCAATAAAACTTAAACATAAATTTTTCTGTATCAACAATTTTCTGTCAGACTTGAAACCATTTTGTATATATTTTAATCAAAATACTCTGCACATCTTAAAATGGAAGCCATCATTTAATAAACAAACCAAAAACCTGATTTCTGTGTCCTTTTAATTGCAACTAATTCCCTAGCCCCAATATGAGCTAAAAGGCTGACTCAGGCCATATGTGACTAGTGCAAAACAGGTTTCATTTATGGCCCAGGTGCTATAGGGGGAAAGAACCAGCCCAAGTGATGTAACTGAAAGCAATTGGAAGATGACATACTTGGAGATGGAAAAGAAATCTGAAGGAAAAAATGACAGCTGGCTTTTTACTGGCAATTTTGATGAATATTCTGCATGGTACTGTCATTGCTCCTCCCTGCCATGGCGGCCACCTCACACCAGGGTAGGGGAACACGCTGAGATGATACAAGAGCTTGCACTGCCTGAGTTACTTTGGACAAGCAGAGAACTCTTCTGACTAGCACTGTCAGTGAACCCCCACTTTCTGAAATTGCTAGTACAAGAGGATTTCTGAGCATAAATGAGCCTACCAATTCACCATCTTCTGTTGTATCTCCACAAGGTCGCAGAGGTCACTGATGTCCTTCATTGTCTTTGCCTTAAAGGGATTAAGAATAAATTTCTCTGCAGATGCTTTCAGCAGTTCATAGTCTTTTGCCTGTTCTAAAGATTTCCAGAGCCTGACTGTGTCACTGAGGGAGGCCCTGTGAAATGACAAAACACATGAAACCAGCAGATGTGACTGCTGTTGATCCATGAAGGTGTCATCTACGTAACACAGTGCTATGAGCCAAGCTACAACGCACAGAGAGTGACCAACCTGAACGATGCCACGTTCTTTAGGCTAACCAAGTCTTTGAGCCCTTGCATGTCAATGCTGCTGTTTCGCAAATCCAAGGAAAACTCCTTTCTTGACCTTTTTAAAATAGAATGCAGTACATGGACATCGGGTGGTGTAAGAGCTATGTCCAGAAAAGACAAGTCTGGCTCGAGTCTTAAGGCCACATGCTGCAGGAGGTAATTGCTTTGCGTTTCATAAATGCAACATAAAAGCTCCAGCAACCTCTCTGGACAGAGGTTATTAATTTGCAGCCTTCTGATGTATTTCAAGAGTTTATTCTGCTTCTTCGTTGGCTGTGTTCCATCCTGATTTGAAAGGGAGCAGAAGTAGGGGTCATCCTGGAGAAACAACAATCCAGCCAAAAATCGAGGCAGTAAGTCTAACCAGTCATAAGGTTTTTTCTTTTTGGATGGAAAAGAGAGATACTTCGTTACGCTTTTATCCCTGAGCTCTTCTGCTAACAAAAGGTGAAGAGCACACAAGAAATTCTGAATGACAAAATCGGAGAATGTGCTCCCAAATTCCTCTTCCTCACTATCCGAATGTCTGGGAAATGCAAATGGCAGGAAAAATCCATATTTCAGAGCAAACTCTTTAACTTCCTTAGAAGGAAGAAGATCACTTTTCATGGAACTTTGGTGCTTTTCTCCAAGACACCAGGCTATGCGGGCAAGGGTAGCGAGACTCTCTTGATCTTGTGTGGTTGTAACATGTGTTTGCACAGGTATTATCTTCTGCTGAAAAAATTTCAGGAAGAGTTCAGTAAGAGTAGAAGGAAGGCTTTCCTCTCCCATTTCAAGTACTGTCTCACAGAGAAAACAAACAAATCTACACATAACAGGGCTGTAACAATGACTGAACAAGTACTCATGCTCTTTGATTAATTTCAGTGCATTGTCACAGCAGGGTAATCCTTCAAAGTACTTGGTTATGTACAGTTCTCTCTGCTGAGGGGAAAATCCCACTATTTCAATAGTCTTATCCACTCTGGACATGTACTGGTACACCTTGTCTTTTGGTCTTGCTGTAAACAATAAAGTACAACCACTGAGTATCCTTTTTTGGATGAGTCCTGAAAGCAGCTCCTTTATAGTGCACAAATCTGCTTCAGGCTCACTGACTGAGCAACAAGGAAAATTCTCGTGATCATGCAAGCCTTTAAAACCATCAAAAACCAGAAGGACTTTGGCAGGATTTTGCAATATATACTCAAATATCTCTTTGCTTCCCTCTTGAGGTTTTACAAAAAATTCAAGAAGCAGTTCCTTCAGGCTGTATCGCTTTTCAGGCAAGCTTATTTGTTTGCAGTCAAACCAAAATACAAATTCAAACTCAGAAAACTCCCCATTGGACCAGTCCTGGCAGATCTTCTGAACAAGAATGCTTTTGCCCATTCCTGCTTTTCCCAGCACCACAATCACTTTAGTCTCTAAGCCTTTACGTTTTGGGATTTGAAATATTTGGCTTCTATTAATTGCTATCTTTTCCTTCTCTTGCAGACTGCAAGTTACCAGCTCCTTTTCCATTGCTTTTGCACTATTCCTGCCAGTCCTGGTTTCAGTTTGGCTTTGAACAAGTGTCCCATCAATAAACAGGTGATCCAGAGCCACCTCACGCTCCATGGTCACAAACTTGCAGGTGTCTCGGAAATAATCCTTGAGTGACGTACGGAAAGTTTCCACCAGCTCTGCAGAGATAAAAAGCACAAACAAACTGAAGAAACCACTCCACAAACTACCAGCATCACTTCATGGTGGTTTAAGTACTGTGGTAATATGGTGAAAATAAGTCCATTCCCATAAAGCCTACAGTCTGGGTTTATCCCATGGAACTGCAGGTTAGACGTGCAGGCACCACAGACGCTTTTAGACCTGTGAATTGAATAATTTTGGAGCTATCTACACAGATGATCAAACCAGCTAGCACACTGGCCTGCTAAGGAGGTACTACAGCTAGGTATCCAAAGGTAGTCAGGTCTAACATCTTGAAAGCAGAAATTGTGCTCAGACCCTCAGAACAGCTCCACAAACTGCTGAATGACGATTCCTACAATAAGTAGCTTTTCTGTATGGAAAGTGACAAAGGATCTTTTGCCAAAAAATACTCGAAAGTTTAAGTTCAAGAGTTCTAGACTCACCTGCTGTTTTTAAAGGTTCTTCAGAAGGAATTACGGAATCTTGAACTGCTTTAAACATTTCTAAATCTGGAGGAACAAAACAATATACTTGAAGAAGACACTTAGATAGTCATTGATTCAGCTTTACTAATTTTAACAGTAAGACTAATGCAAATTTTTAAGTTCATTGCAACACATATCTGGAGAAAGAGATGTTTTATTTTACAAGGAAAAGGAAAGAAGACCTCACACCAGGAGGATCCAGCTGACGTGAAGTTACAGGCACTATGGCACCAAACAGGCCGACAGCTGTTCTGACAGTTGCATGAAGCAGATCTGTCATTGCAAGGTGACACCCACTGTTCTTTTTAAATGTCACTGTTTTGCATAAATTCGTATTCACACATAGTGCTTCTTTATGTCTTCAAAAGCAATGGCTTCCTTTTGTTATTCTACACCTTCTAACCAAGCACGGAAGATGAAAGTCCCAGAGAAGTGACTGTTGTAACAGAATTTACCCATTACTTTTCCTGACAAAGTCCTGTTGCTGTCCAATTTTCTTTCTTTTTGCCTGTTTGCTTTCGAACTACTGCAGGCTTTTGCACATGGGTCAGATGTGCAGTGTCTGCTTTACACAAAGAAATCGGAAAGTTTTCAGATAGAGCATATTTCTACAGGCTGGTAATGACAGAGTATCAGTTTTGACAAAACTCTTGGCAGGCAAAGCTTTACAGATGCAAGACAGAATTTAAATTGACACAGACTGTAACAAACCCAACCTCGTAGACTCATAACCACACTCAGCAGAGATGTGCAAAAATACATCCAAATCAAAACAGGTTGATCTCCCTAAATTTGTACAAATGCATTTCATACAATATTATCATCTTGATCATCTTGATATAGAAAGTGGTTTAAAAAATACAAATCTTAGAGTTTCAGAGATCTGGAAATTAATTCCTACTCTGCATGCCAGCAACTTTTGGAATGGTTTGAGTTCAGAGTTGTTTCTAGCAGGGAAGCACCACAGACTTCTAATAAGCAAGTCCTTTTTTTCAGTGAAAGAATATATTTGGTACAAAGATAGCTCTCCTCCTTGTAGTAGAAAAATCTATCTAGGGTATCAAATAAAGAAGGGTCATGGCTGTTTTCAGGCAAGTGCCTGTTTTTTTGTTTTATATTTAGTTTATTAAAGAAGAAAACAGAATGGCAAAACAAAAAAGCCATAATGAGACATTTAGATGAGAAACTGGTCAAATCAGTCAGGAGTGAATAATTTTTTAAAAAGGAAAAGGCACTGGCTTGGCATCTCATGTGCTAATTTTTCTGCTGCATTTGGAATTCTGAGGCTTGCAACACACATAGGTGGTGCTGCTGTAAATCGGTTGGAATGATCAGCGTTGTGTACTCACATAAACATTATATATGATTTACAAATACCTCCCCAAAACTAGGGGTGTTTGCCTCTCATTCCCCGCTTCATGCTCTTGCTTTTTCGGCGGTGGGAGCCACCAGAGGGCAACAAACACCTGTATTGGGCTGCTGCGGCTGCGGGGACCAGCGGCAAACCCTGGCATCAAACCCCGCGCTCCAACAGGTCTCCGAGGGCTGGAACAAAGCTGTCTCAGCAAAGTTTGGTACCACGGGTGAGGTTGCATCCCGAGCAAGGCTCTGATTTCTTTATAAGCCTCTCTTGTTCAGTTAAATAAGACATCATCCTTTTAGTTTCGGGGCTCTCACGTGAGCTGGCTGCAGTGTGGCTTCCAGCACCGAGCATCTGAGCTCTCAGGCCATGCCAGGACCAGAACACCTTCCACTTTCTGATGGGGCTCAAGCACACTGGGCGTTGCATTGCTTTAACTAGACAAGACTTATTGCGGAGACTGGACCTCTTAGCAAACACAGTGGACTGGCTGCTAAAATAGACCTGAACCTGCAGCCCTACAACCCCTTATTTGAACTATTCTGGGATAGACTAAGCAGCCAGTGATCAACATGAAGAAGGAAATGCCACCCGTTTTTGTTTTCTTCAATAAGGTCAATATGAGTAAAGCCTGGAGGGGAGAATTGGCTTTGAGCAGAAGCAACGTGGTCCCTCTTCCAATCCAAAGTGTTGTACATATTTAAAAATCTGCTTACCACAGAAGCTGACTGGAAAACTTGGTGTTAAGATTGTTTCCATGGAAGAAGTGAGCACTGGCAAGAAACAAATGATAGTTTTCAGCATATCATAGCTATCAGTAACTGAAGTTAGTACTTTGTTGGCAGTACTGATTTTTCAGTATTTTATATCTATTTATGTGGATGAAAGGCTGGATATATTATATTACCTGGATATATTATAACATCAGATGTATCACTTTCAAGAACAAAGTTAAATATCTGCTGAGAAGAATCTGCAAAATCTGGATTCTCTTGGCTCCCTTTCATACTGACAGGTAGGCATCCTGCAGTCAAAGGTTCTGAAGGTCCTGAAACAAGTGCAGAATAATTACTCTTCTGTTTTTAAAGGCTCCTGGTTTCTACATGTTTCTAAGAGACAAAAAGCTTTCTAAAAGCTACTTATCCTTTCTGGCAGCTTCTAGGCAAACATTCCGTGTGAAGAATTTGTAGGGCCACATGAGGTTCACAGAACCCATTAGAAAAAACACTCTGAAAAGGTACAATGAATGTGAAATACAAGGGATTACCCAGCTTTTAATGACCACTGGTTTTCAAAAGTCTGAAGAGAAATTCTATTAACATAGGAAGACATTCTTAAGGCAATGTCTGTAAATGTGTAGACAGAGATCCAGGAGAAAATGTGGAAATAGTATCTGCATTAATGTTACTATCCTTTGCACTACATCCTTCCCACATAACTGCACACCATGCAGGTTGTACAAGCACCTAGCAAGCATCCTCCTTCTCAGCCCACACCGGGAAGTTTTTTGATGATTCAGTGCTTGCAATTTAATCAGCCATAGCTCTGAGTTTCTGTAGGTGTGACAGAATTTCTTCTGCTACTTTATGCTGCTTCAGCTAACATCAGATACTTCAAGACTTCCAACTTATATACTGCTTTTAGTTCCTTTCCAGCATAGATTTAACAGTGAAAGGTGTTGAACTGTGTCTTTGTCATTAGCACTTCACAGGGTACCATGCGCATCCTCTGCTACAGAGCATGACCAAGGCTAGGTGGCTACACAGCCCATCACTGGGATTACTACTTAGCTTTTATGAGCTAAATTACAACCTAGAGTTTGTTCTACTATTGCAAATGTAATTGTCCTGCTGTCCTTCATAAACCTCTGAGTGATAAAGAAATTTGAACTAAATTAAAGTTTATTAATGAAAGTTTTGTGACTTCCTATTCTTAATACAATTAGGTAATTACTTAGATTAGCATATAGTAAATAAGTGTTCTCTTATAACCTGCACTTCACCATTTAAATGAAAAATTACTTATATTTCATTAGAGGCAATGCCCTTTTAATTGTGCTTGAATATTTTTCATTCTTTTAGTGAGTGCCTCACCTTTAAGTGCTTCATGGAAACAGCTGCCATACTTGGTTTTCCTGCCATTGTTCATGGTCAGGACTTATAACAGAGTTTTCCCCTTGAATAAATCAACCTGTGTGCAAGTGCACATCTATAGCTGAGATGTACCTACCAGGAATTAGGAAACTTCTTTCCAACCCATGGGCAGCAGGAACAGAAAAGGGCACTTGCTGGTTGGTCAGTGAGGTGCAGCTCACTGGAAGGTTGTTGAAAGGCAGAGCTAAGAAATTGCCATTCCCTGCAGACACTTCCACTTTAAAATAAAAATAAAAGAACAACAAAACAAAGGGAGAAAGTTACCTTATTGCTAGAAGTTAAGGGGACCAAAGAAAAGAACTCAGTAGATACCATAAACCCCCTGATTCTAATCAGTTTTGATTTTCCAAAAGCAAGAACCACTCATGATAGCTTCTTGAAATATACTCAGCTCTCAGAATCTAAACTGGATCTTTCAAATTCTGTAGTAGTTCACTTTTTCTCCCAAGTATTTACCATTTAAACTTTCTCTGTCTTCCTATTTCCTGGCCTGCCTTATTTCTAGAAACCTCCAGATGTATCCAGATGTAAATAATCTTACACATGGATGGTTGACAGGCTAGGCACAGCAAGGTCTTACATCGGCTGTGCTGATTTTCCAAGCACAGTTTGTTGTCTCAGTATTGCACAAGAGCAGAGAGGTCCAAGTGCAGTAAACTGAGGACCTTGACTCTCTCCTTAGACACTACAGTGCTTGTAAGGACAGCCCTAAGAGTGTTTCCCAAAAAATAATCACAAGCACATCCATTTTAAAAGATGCATCTTGCCTGCAGGACCTTTTTATCTTCCAAGACTAGGACAAATGGGGAGAGAGACTCGTGCATTGTACAATTTCATCTGCTTATGGAAAGTTTCTTACAAATCAAGTAAGACACACTTGCTAATTTGAATTAGTCTGTTAGTTTCCTTAGTTTTGCCACATCCTTATTCTCAGAGTTGGTTTTGCTTTTTCCTTCCGTCTCCTGTCTAGCAGCAAAAAGTAATATTATATTTCATCACTTGCTGTGGTCTGATGGTTTTATCAGAAGCTGCAAACTTGAGTGGGGTTTGTGCCACTATAGATTACACCGTGTCTGCAATGCAAGCCTTTTAGGGTGGGCTGTGTTTATGTTGCTTATCAGGAACTGATGTAATATTTTGTTAAAGAATCATTTCTACTGAGGTATGAGACATTTAAAAGTGTTTTTCGGCTCATGCATAAACCAATGTGATAAATTCCCCTGCAATTTCCTACCCAAGGACTGTTGCATTGCTATGGTCAGATGAGAACAGGTAGTGTTACAGGTATCAAAACAGCTGGGATAGACATAAACTTTAATCTCATTCAATTCCTTTGAAAGAATCTCATGCTTTTCTTGCCACTCTGAACTTCAGTACACATTATCCTCTTTACTCTAGGTAGTCCTACACTTCTGAAGAGCTGATGCACTTACTTTTGCAGGACCATACTGTGATACTCATTCATGACTTAAATAAATTCCCCATTTCATCAAGTAGCCCATCTTTCTGTCAATTAGGTTTTTTTGTACCCAGTACTTACACTGTCTTATCCCTTCTCTGCACCTTTATTGGGTTAGGGAAGGTAGAGAGACTGACAATATTCTGAAAACTTCCAGAAAAAGGAGAGATGCAGCTTTACAAAGCACCTGTGATGGTACTGTTGGCTGGAATGCAAGTTCTGTAGGGTGAGGCATTTGGAAATGATGTGCCATTTTCATATTGAAAACTTTTGTTGTTACTGTGGCATGAACCACAGGCTTTTAAAAGTGCCTAATCTCTAAGGGGATTTAAGCAGATAGAAGGTAATCCACCTTTAATGGGTACCAGCTGCCAGGAACTTCACCGGTGTCTAACTAACCACAGTCGGCAGGTACCTGTTCAGTAGAAACTCTGATCACCTTTCCAGGACCAGCAAATGTATTTCTTCACAGCTCACTCTCTCTCCCCACTCCCTCAGAACTCCACATGAACACTGGAAAGTCAGCTTGGATCATGGTCACAATGCACATGTGTGTTCTCTATGACTTCCATCTAGTCTGTGCCAGCTCCTTACGAGTTGCTGGCCTGAATTGTGCTGAGGTGCAGTCCCATGATCCAAGCACTCTCTGGATGGATCTCTAGGACACACACTGGCTTGACTGCCCTTCCTGACATATACATGGCCCACAGGGTTTGGTGCAGTCAGAGTTCCCCTAAGGAGGCTTGTGAGGTGTGCTGACATACAATGAGTCATATGTCAATCCAAAACACAGTGTAAAATATTCATCCAAAACTGGTTGCTCTCACATGGATTTTGGAAGAGCATTTTGCTGTTTTAGCTATGTCTGACACCCATTCAGGCTACAGTTGGGTAAGAACATTAACACCAGTTTACACCTTGGGAGCAAATTCCAGCCTGAGTGTTGGCCCCAAGATTTGTCTTGTAGATGATCTAACAATGTGCAAAACCTGGAAATTTCCCTTTCTCCCTTCCTTACTTTGGCTTAAAGGAATTTATAGCATGGGCTGGGCCAAGAAATCATCTCTTCACAGTTATTATTTTCACTAGGATGTTTCACTGGAGTTTTGGAAGATGTTGAGCCTAGAACAAAGAGAATCAAACCCTGGAAACACCAAACTATGACCTGAGTCATATTACACATCATAAACAAAAGGTATACATGATAAGAAGTACAAAATTTGGCACTGAGACAGTTCTCCACTGTTTTGCTTTCTTCTCTCAGGTAGATATAGAAAAGCTCAACTGTGCTGATGTTAAGAAAGAAATTTTTCTATTACCTGGCAGGAACACGTCCTTTTGAAGCATAAGGACCCAACGGTTCCTAGGCTACTGTGTGGTTGGTCCTAAGATGCATGATGTAATAGTTGCTGATAGGAGGACATGGATTTGTTATATCATAAATTAGTCAAATTAGAAGTGTGATTTTTGCAGACACATGAAAATGCATGATGGTCAAAATCATCAAATCTTTGAGAGCCAATTTCCCCTAGAAGGCAGAGTTACAGTCCCTTACAGAGGAAGAGGCTTTGGAACATGAGACAGTAGGTGTTCAATAAGCTTTTCCTATTCAGCCAATGACTTACCAGTTTTCCTGTATTTGGGTTCTGAAGCATCAGAGCAACTCTCTGCAGAGCCTAAGAAGGCAGAAAGAAAGAAATGATCAGTTTCAATTCAGGTATTTCAGAACTTTACAGGTCCAATGTATAAACATGAATGTGAAAAGCCTTGTATTATTTCACTCTGACTATGAAGTTTTAATTAGGCTGCAGATTTGTTGTGCCACTCAAAGATTTTCACTGTTGTCCTTGCTATTAAATAGGGAATTGTTCAGCCAATACTTGCTAAATACACTGAAAACAAAGTTAACACCATCACACGGATGATAAAAATGTGAAAAAATATAACATGCTTAATGTCATGTTACAGGACAACAAATTCTGTGAATTGTAAATGCTGTGCTTGAAAGGGCTGTGTCAGTTCCTGCCCACGCACCACGGGCAGGGGCAGAGGAAGCTGCTCTGGTCCACTGAGTGAAGAACTGCATGGGCAGTGCATTGAGGCTCTGCTAAAACCAAGGGGCTGCACTGCAAGTTTGGAATTCAAACACTCCAGCCTTTCCAATAATCCCTGTTCATCACTTACTTCGTTTGTGACATTTCTGCTTCTTTATGTCAGGAAATTTCTCAGTGTTTTCAGCAGCCATTTCATCCAAATTAAGGTTCCCTGCTAAAAACATGAAATGTGGCCAAATGTCAACCTTTATTCTCCTAGAAAAATTACAGAAAGAAGTAAAAGCTAGAAAAACACACCAACAGGCAGCAAAGGTGAAATATGCTCCCAATAAAAGATTCAAACCAAATCATGTGTATAATACATATCCAGATCCATATGATTTAGAAAGCCCACGCAGCTCTGAATGCAGATTTTGCCACCATGTGCCAGTTTCTGAACTGCAAACTATTAATCTACTGCCATAAATTCAGTGGCTAATAAAACAAAAATATTTCTTAATGCTATAATGATGAGCAAAGGGTAAAACATCACAGCTGTGTCACATTGTGATCTCAGTGCAAGTAAAATTACTCAATTTATGTACAAAAGGGATAAGATCCTTTAAGAGACAGAGTAAAGGGTTCTAAAAATGATTTTACACTTTGTGTTGCAAGAACTGTGAAGTTATCCATACCATTCTTCTACTAGTAAATACTTATGTACTAATACTGTATGTTGTTTTTTTCTAAAACCAATATAAATATTGCCGTTATGTATACCCCCCCCCCCCCCCCCCCCAAATTCTCAACACACCAGGGAGTATATAAATCATTTGAAAAGTCATGCAAGCTTTCTGTAGCCAGAATTATTCTAGGGAAGGACTGACCTTTGGTAAATTATTCCAAATTATTTTGCTCAAACATAAAACAGGATATACAGATCTGTGAGTTTTTATGTCTCTCAACTGCCACACATTAATATATATATTCTGAAACAGCAAACTGCTGCATTTTTGCTCCTATCTGAACAATGATCCTGTATCAGAAACCAAGCAACTATCTCTGGTGAAGCACTGAATGATTAATTGACTATATGTGTATTATAGCATTGTTGCATTGATCTGGGTGAGAAGTAAAACTTTCCATGCTTCCTCAGGCAGCTCTGTGCATCCTGGACAGAAATAAGTGTGCATGGGCTGCATTTATACACATCAAGTCCCCTGGGAACTTATGTGTGTCCTCCCTGAGTGCTCAGAGTAAACATGATGCCACTTGAGGGCATTTACAGCACTGGACAGTTAACCCCTTGAATATGTTATGGCCATGGTGATGTGATCTGCAACTTGGTCAGAGATAAACCTGCCATTTTGGAGAAAAGGCGGCAAAAATGCAGAAAATCATCGGTTTTCCAAGAAAATCCTGGGACACTGTTCCCAGGTGGAAAGAAGACGACACCAGATGTACAGAATCTTTACCAGTGTTTCAACTGTGGGCATGAAGCACATGTTAGCCAGAACGCTGTCCTGGGGAAAATAGTCTTTGTCATATAAATCTTACCAAAAATGTCTTCCACCTGCTTCTCCTGCTGATCCTTGAGCACATATTCCACTAATTCAGCTAGCAACATAGAAAAGAAAAAAAAGAGGAACAGGAATGACACAGTAAATTTCACAGTAAAACTGTTGTAATCTTACCCTTATAACAGAAATCTGCAATTTAAGTAAAATTGAAGAGTTAAATTAAGTTTTTCTTGTAAATTGTTGTTCAGGAAATAAAGATCACAAGAAAGGAGAAGTTGAGACAGGAAGTATTAAGCAAAAGGAGACATTAATAGAGAGATTTTCCCCCAACAACCGCAAGCTACTCTTCATCTGTTTCCCCACAATGCACAGGTTTAGGTACTCTGGTTAGATCTATCATGCTTGAGGGACTGGCCACTTGAGTATATGCCACTTCATCAGATTGAAAATAGATTTTATAAGAAATAGCTATAGCAAGTGATTATAAAATAATGATTTAAACCCAAAACATTACTTTCATACCCATTTTAGCATAAATATCTGTGGTGTTGGAAGAGAGACTCAACCCATCTCCATTTTCACCATTTTCTGTCGTGCACAGGAAATCCATATTATTTAACTGTTCATAGTTGCTGGCATCAGCTTCAAGATCTAAAGAAGAATATACATTGGCTCAATGAATACCTTAACCAAGGAGTGAAAAAAACATAGCATGACATGCAGAACAGGCAGATTTGTTACTTCAGCATAAGGCTTTGGCTCTTCAGTGTAAGTTGGCTAAGGAGGAACAGAACTGAACTCTCAGCAATTCACAGTCACCTGGAAATCAGCACTTTTCTTTTGCTAAACTCTGAGATCTCATGTCTCCTAGTAAATTCAAGTTCATTCTATGGCACAGACTCATGAATACTATTAAACCTTCATTTTCTTCAGGATATGGTGGTGCCATCGAAATTCCCTGTTCAGAAGAATGTTGTGTCCAGGCACTGAACCGCACTGCAAATTGCCTGTGAAACTTCTAGTTGGTCAAGGCCAAAACCATGCCTGGGACTGTGCTAAGACCCTCCCAGCAGAGATGTTCAGCTTCCAGTTACTGGTGTCATGTCCTGATGATGTTTGATTTACCTACAGCACCTCAGACATTGCTAAGGCTCAAAAGTATTCAAATAAGTGAAATACCTCTGATAGCACAAGAGTCAGTCCTTGATCACTAATTCATCCTACTGTCAATCACTGAGCAAGTGAGGCCATGGGCTGAAGAAACACTCTGCAGCTGTTATTAACAGTCAGAAGTTGAGAGTGAAAAGCTCGGCCTGGGAAATAATCAATCACAAAGAAGATTCCAGTACAGTGTGTTTTGTCAGACTGACTGAGCAGTATGCTGTACATATGTACAGTTTTAAAACACAGTAGTTTCTGGAAGCAGCCACTATTGTATGTACAGACCTAGTTTTCACATTGTAACACCAAGTGCCTGTAGAATTTAGCCCTGTCACCAGGATAAAGTGCCTGAGAGGAGATGGCAATAATTTACAGCATGAGGACTAAACCAATCAAGCACTTTTTAGTGTTTTACTAACCTATAATGAAGTCACCTTCTCCACCTCCAGGTGGCTTGGAATCAAGGAAAGCACACAGATGTGATGGGTCGAAATCACTGTGCAGTAATTCAAGGTAACCATTCTCAGTCATGAAATCCATGGTTTGCCTCTTGCTGTCTGAAATAAAATTCAAAACCATTAGCTCTGACAAAACCACAGCTTCTGCCAATCCAAACCACAACTCCTGCACTGTGACTTTCTGTTCTAAGGCTGGGGAACTGGTATTACTTGGACCTGCACTCAGTTATAACCCTGAGTTACTTAAACTTACAGACCCAGACACAGCTTGCAATGAGACTCCCCTATCTTTGACTCCAGTCAGAGCAGGGATTCTGCAGTCTGACCATGTGGGCCAAAAGTGCCAAGTATCGAGCAAGTGGCAATTCCTGTGTCTTATCAAGATATAAATGCTACATCCAGTTCCTAAGCCCTGGAGGTGGCACTAGGAGACATCCCCAAAGCACAAGAAGGAAGAGTGAAAGACAGAACACTTCTTTTTTACAATTCTTTCCCAAACAGTATGGTTGGTTTTGTACAGAAAGACACGGTCACCTTGGGAATTGATTTCTGGTAAGATGGCATATACTGACATTTTGAAAATCTACCACATTTATTTTTTAATCAATTTTCTTTCCCCGCAGAACTCATGCACAAACCTACTCCTGAGCTGGGAATTGTTATAGCCTTCCAAGCAGAATGCCAGACAAATCCAGACAAATCTGACTGATCTAAGGTGCTTCTTGCTCCAATCACCCAGTATATGAGAACTGCTTCGACTGCTGCAGCTACATTTCTTGATAAAGCTTATTCTAACCTCCACATAATTTTAATTCCCTTCTATTTCCTTCCAGTTACTGCAGCAGGCTCTAGAATAAGCTCAAACATTCCTCCTGGATATTCCACAGGTGTAGAATAATGTGTTGGTTATGCATCATCTTTATCAGACTATTTCAAATCCAAATATTGGCTCTTCAGTGTTTACAGATCCCTGATATAAATACCACCTGGGCTGGCCATCCAAGTGATTTACTCCACCATAATACTGAGCTGCTGACATGAAATGAACAACCAGCAAAATTGCCAGACCGTATCCTGTTAAAATAGGTGTCCACACACCACAGCCATGAAAAGTTTCATCTTGGCATCAAGCGCCATATTTTGCAATGAAGAATATCTAATAAATGGCTCTCAGATATTCTGTCCTTAGCAGAATTCCTCTGCTGTCCCTGGTTGCTCCTTTCCTGAGGGGTGCAAACATGGAGCTGTACCATGAAGCCCACCTGCAACATGTTAAAATAGAACCAACACTGCAGCTGTGATGAAAGAAGGCAGAGCAGACTGAATCATCCACCACCACACGCTGCTTTTTTGTAAACTAATCCTGATTCTTGTTATCCCTCTATGGTGTCGTCCCTCTGAACAGGTTAGAAATTACTATTTCTGCATTCTGCTGCAGAAAACACCAGAATCTAAGCCAGGACTTTGAAAAGTGGGTAAACACAGTAAGGTTCAACAAGAAGGAGTAACCTGCACTAAGGTGGTTCTCCTTTTTCATGTTTTGTGGTCTCACTACATTACCAAGTGTTATGGATTTAAAACCTTGGAATTTTTCTTTCATCTACCAACCCTGCACCTCAGAGGGATCACCTCCTCTCTCTCTTTTTTCAACTGTGGAACCAGGAAAGAGACTGCATGCCCCATAGAAAAGAGTTCCACCTGGCCCCCTCATGAACTGCTAACAATGGAT
>JAWWEU010000034.1:6234112-6248761 GCA_035583155.1 Acropternis orthonyx | reverse complement strand
CTTTTCCTCTGTACCCTTGTACTTATTGTGATCTTTTTACTAAACTGTAATTCTGACTTGTGATCTGTTTGTGAGTTGGATTTATTCCTCCTGCTGGTTTACCTTTAAACCAGCACACCAAGATTACAAAAATATGATATTATTGACTGGCATGCTATAAATGGAAAGCAGAAGTTGAGAAACCTGCATGAGAACAAAGAACAAGGTTATAAACACACCAGATTAAATTTTCAGTTTGTTGTAACACTTTGCTTTGCCCTTTCCTTTTATTGAAGTAACGTAAAATCTAAACAGGGCCTTTCAGAATGCCAGGTTGCTGGACTGTGTGAAGGAACCTGTTGAAGAATTACCTCAGAGCCAAGATAAGAGAAGTAATTGGGCAGAAGGTTTAAGGGGAATGCAAGACAGACAAATGTATCACTCCAAGTTCAGTGATTAGCAAACTGCTTGATTACAGCAGACAATGAAACGGGCAGATCCTATGGAAAGAGACTAAGTAGGCCTACTTAATCCTCATGGAAAAACTAAGCTCTAATTAAGCTATAGACATAAGAGCTTTTCTTACTTTAAACTTTTCTTCCAATAGCATTTCTCAGTGCATAAATACATGAGTAAAGAGAAATATTTTCAGCTAAACCAGTCAAGAAGTCAGGAAGCAGTGAAGGGGGTGTTTTGCCAGTGCCAAGTCTGGCTAGAGAGCTGGAAATTAGAACATACTATCTTAATACGAATCAAGACTGACACTTTTTCAAGAATGAAAAACTTGATTTCTTGCCTTTTTTGTTTTGCTTAACCAGTCTCAATGGCCCTCAGCTTACTCTAGTATTTTTATTTCATTTTTTTGGGTTTGACACTGTCTCTATATTGATTACACTGGATTTGGGATGCTGGGATGTCTTTCTGTAGCTGAACCAACAGATTTTTAATAGCAGTTGTACTTTGCTGCATTAGATTCATGGTGCCACCATGCAAAGCACTCTGTGCAAGGGTGTAGGAGTTAAGAAGCAAGCTTTTGAAAGATTAAAATGTCTACACTGAGAGAGCCAGAGACAAGGAGAATTTCACCTCAGGGACAGCAAATGTTTTGCTGCCTTTTGTAACAGAAGCACCACACAAAATGAAACCAGACCTTTACCAAGCTTGTTTACAGCAGTAACGCCTTTCCCAGAGCTTCCCCTTTCTTCTCACAGCATCCCAGCAGTTCCCTGTCTGAGGCCAAGGATTAACAACCTCTGTACTGCTCAGCA
The DNA here is from genome assembly GCA_035583155.1 of Acropternis orthonyx. Lineage (NCBI taxonomy): Eukaryota > Metazoa > Chordata > Aves > Passeriformes > Rhinocryptidae > Acropternis > Acropternis orthonyx. The sequence continues at coordinate 6,247,514 of JAWWEU010000034.1, read as the reverse complement.
CTTCCTCTGCTGTTTCATACATGATTTTAACTTAGTCTATTTATACTACATTCCCTCTGGGGTCCTACGGGACTTAGTGTTGCCAAAATGGATGTTTAGCACAGTTTCCTGCCAGAGGGCTGAAAAATGTAAGGAGTTCTGTGGCAGGGCTGTGAGGGCTGGAGCCAGCTCTGAGCAGGGGCAGGACAGCCCTGCGAGGCTTCCACACACAAAGGGCACGTGCTGGGCAGGGGCAAGGCAGGACGTGCTTCCAGGTGTATTTCCGTGCCATTCAGAAAGTTCAGCCCTTTGTGGTTTGGACATTGGTTAAGGCAAATATTTTTCTATAAATCCTTAAATAACACCTCCTGTCTCCAGCAGCTGACACGCTCTGGCTGCACGGCCGCGTTTGGCAGGGCTGTGTCCCCTGCATGTCACCTCTGCGGTGACTCAGGACACCTGATACAGCCAGGCTGCTCCTCAGGATGCTTTGGGTTCAGCTCTGTATTCTGCATATTTGGCATGACAATATGGTTCGCTTTTAAGACTCACAGTGCTTTTTTTCAGTGCTTTTTCGGAGTCCAAGTGACATAATATGAATTAAAAATGCTGGAAAAGTAGTAAGAGAAATAGTGAACATCACCATTCCAGGATGAAGAATCCACTAAATGAAGGGGTGGGTGTTCTTTTAAATCACATGTATGTCTTAAGAGTTGGAAGGGGCATTTTAGATTTCTAAAGGTAAGGAAGGTTGTTGTGTTTTATCATTTTGCCCCAATAATTTCATTTAACCATGTCCTATATTTTAAATGATCATTTAAAAGACTCCAGTCTATGGGGTCTACTACTAACTAAATCAAATGATTTTAAGAGAACAAAGAAGAATTATGAAGGCAAAATTGTGATATCTACTCAAATAATAAGGTGAAGGAGAGGAGATTTGAGGTTTGTTAGGGGGTTTCCTTCCCAAACCTCCACTGACATGTGCACTGACAGGTAATGAAATAATCTCCCACATGACAACAGAGGTTAAGGAAATGAAAAGTTGTAAAGTCATTTTAGGAACAGAGGAAAACTCCCTGCAATTTAACTTTTGTACCAGTTTTGGAAGCTGAGGATAGAAAACAATATTAGTGTTTCATAGAAAACAATGGTAGTGTCATGCAAATCACACATTTTTTAACCACAGGATGACATAACATCCAAATCTTTCATAACACTCCAAGTCTTAGATTACAGTAAAATTGGAGAGTGGGACTGCTGTGAAGATAGGCTGTTGAAACATTAAACCCAAAGATTGATGAAGAAATGTTATTTTCCTACAACACTCAAGACCCATTAAGTGCTACACATGAATCTGGTGAGGTGAGCTGACAAAAAGCAGGTTATATCAAACTGCAAATGAGTCCAGTGAAACTCTGATACTTTGATTTAAAAGCATTTTGATTTAAAAGCTCAGAACTGTTGACTGCAATTTTAAAGCCTTTTTAAACCCCAATAACTTTAGAAAGTTTTCTTTCTTCTTCTGCACCCCCAAAAATTGTGTCCTGGTGCACAATACACTCACCAGAAGGCAGGGGTGTTCCTGCCTTTTGCCCCAGGCAGTGTTCTGGGACAAAGTTCCCTGGGAGATGGGCAAGCCAGCACTGAGGAAGGGGGAAATCCCCTCCATGTCACAGTCATCCACCTCCCTTTCCTCTCCCCAGCTACATCCCTAACAATTCCTCTGCTCCACAGGCACCACATGGATTTTGCTTTCAGAAACAACCTATTTGTAAATTCCAAGTAATGGAGCTCAACTTATATTTAGCTTTGAAGGTTTTAGTTTCTATTTCAGATCTATGAAAAGCTTATACAGCTGAAAGGCAGTTTAATTTTCCTATTTGTATTACCCTATTGAACAAGAGATAATACTTTTGTTGGGAGTCTTTATATTTCCAATGGAATGGTGTTACTTTCCATAGACTTTGTAGTCTAAAATGAAAGAAGAACAGAGATGATGCTGAAAAACAAAGCTGATCTGTATCCTGCCATATTCCCCTTTGTTTCCTTTAAAGATGAGTTTAAAGGAGTTAGTAAAAGTACAAATATCACCAAAAAAAAAAGCTCTTGCCTTTCAATGAACTTAGCTGTACAGTGATTTACACAACAGATAGATGTTCTGCATCTGGTGCTGGAGACAGACAAGTTCAGGCAGACCAATGGCATAGTGTCCTGCAGGTGTCAGACTTGTGATTTAGAGCAGAAGCTGCTTTTTTCCTATCCAGGATGATCTCATGTGCACAGCTGTGCCCAGCTCTCCCATCCCAGCAGGAGATGAGGTGAAGCATCGCAGCACACACCTTGCCTACATCTTAACTCAGTGACTTTCTTCAAGACAGAATTTCAGCCCATCCAAATAAGAAAGTAAAGCTCTAGGTTGTTTTTCCAGATCTGGGAGAAAGATGGAAATAAGCCAGTTTCTTGTAATGATTTTCAGTTTCACTTCGTGTAAGTGCAACATCTATACAGAAAAACAAGGATGTTCTTAAAAAAGTCTGAAACAAACTACAGCAACCTTTTGAGCAAGTAACAGACAGAACAAACTCATAAAAAAACTATCCAAAATTTCACCTGCATTCAGACATCATCCTACTAGTATTTGAAGCAATGCAAGTCCAGATACTGATACACCACAGTTACTAAATACCTACAAAAGGTAAGTTAAGATGAATTTACCATGAAAAAAAGCATGCATTCAAGGGTTGAGGAAAAACTGACCTTAGGAAACTGGACAGTTCCTGCTCTTTCCCTCTGGACTCGGTACCAGAAACTGAGGAGAGCTGCCAGTCCTGTCCAGGGCTAACAGAAAGTGACAGCAGAAAGGAGGAAACTGGCAAACCAGAACACTCAGAGGGGGAATTCCAAACAGGAAAATGAAGAGGAACCTCCCTTATAGTAAGCCCAGTACAACAATCAATGTTACCTTTACTAGTCACTTGTCACCGCTAAGAAGAGTTTGCTCTTGTCACTAGTTAGGAACAGGTCAAATTATTTAGTTAGAATTCATAGTTGAATGAGAGCTGAGAGCAACAATTTCCATTGCTCCCCAAAATTCTTCCCCTCCCCTTTTTCATTCCAGTTCAAATCTGTCCCAAAGTCATGCTGTTAAACAGTCCATCAGTAAGAATAAAGCGAGCAGCATGTGGACACTTACCTTGCAGCTCCACTTGGTGTAACAGAAGTGAAAGTATGGCTTTCACATGTTCACAGGCTCTACCAATACAAAATCAGTTTGGTATCTCAAGCATGAATCTCTTGCCATTGGTCTAAAATGACAAGTAGGATGTTCTATGAAACAGGAGCTTATAAATCTCTTCTGGCATGATGTTCACACCTTGCTTGTAGCGGCATCCCACAGAATGTTTATTCATCTAATCCTCACTTACCGTGTCAGTGCCTACCTGGTGTAAGACAAACAACCTTTTGAAAACCAAGTTCATTCATGAGCATTCCCATCATGATGGCTGTAGCTGCTTCTGGGTGGCTCTGCAAGCTTATTCACCTGCTTTTCTCTCTTTCAGACTGACACAAATTAGAAATCAATTATGAAAGAGACTATGTTCTAAAGTGAGCAAATACTTTTTGTACTATTATTCCATTGACTATAACTTTAAAGAAAAGTTCTACCTGAATCTGAAGGGAAAAGATGGGAAGTAGGATTTGATAAACACAGTGACATCTGATATTTTCTGCTTCAGTAAAGCAAGATTTTGATCAGCTGCTTGAAAACAAATGGCTTCTACACAAGGCAGCAGCTCCTATGAGCAAGGCAGCTGCTGGCCTTTTCCCTCTTCAGAGGAGATCCACTTCAACCAGGTTCCATGGGAAAATGCTCTCTGAGAAGGGGCAAAGCTGTTTCCTGCCTGGGACTAGCTGATCTGTTCCCAGTATTTACAGATGTGGGACCCAACCTGTGGTGCAGAACACCAGGCTCTTCAGGCTCTCTAACCATCCAGGCTGTGCTGGAATTCCCATGTGCACATTAGAAGAAAAGCAACATCTCAGAATAACAGCATTCAGAGCAGAAAATAATGGAAGGCTGCACAAATACACAACTCTGTATTTCTGAGAAATACATACAAAATTTAAGAGGCTTATTTCTTAGCCCCATGCTAGGGTGCAGCACAAGCCCTTAAGTGAAAAGCTACTTCACCAGCCCTGCAGGAAGATTTCTTTACCAGCTTCTGAGGCTGAAATCCCAGGAGACAATCTCTGTACTTCAAGAGCTAAAGGTTGGGGAAACAAGTGTTCAGCTGCTTACTGTGATTCTAGTTCATGATTGCAGCAAAGACTGGTTGTCCACTTTTTCTATAACACTCATTAAGCTGCTTGGAAACAGCAGAAAAGAATGGCTCGAACAAATCATAGTTTGTCAAGTGGAGTAGTCTATAAAAGCAGTCTTAGAGGGAAAAGTAATTTCCTACTTTCTGGTTATAATGACTCAAGCCTGTATAACATACAGGCATCAGCAGTTCATTGTTTTGCTTTACTGCTCAACTTCCCTGCCTGTTCTATGGATTCTCTCTAACTCACACACAGTTTTGTAGGTAAGAGTGATGTTTCATAGCAGCTGTGTCTCTTCTAAGGATTGCCATGATACTGTTCTCGAGGTCCAAAAGAAAAGACTTGCCTAAGCAATGGAAAGTGCCAAGAAATAGCAATATAAGAAGCAACAAATAGTAAAAATATATGGCCTGACTTAGTTCTCTTTTTCACATGCATTGTTTGTGCTATGATACATTTTAAAGAGGAAAGTGAGTTAAAAAGGAGAAGTTGTGCTTTTGATTTCTTTGCATTGAGGGGAAGTATCACTTCTAAGTAAATACAATGCTGCCCAAAGTCTACAGCTAATTTTGGATTCCAAATAATATTAGTAAAATGTCAGCATTTAACTTCACTGCTTTTCCTAGGGGCAGGGAGGCAGCTGAAAGTGAACCAATGTAGGTCAGTTATGTCCTTCAGTACATGGCATCTGGGGATGCCACGAGCCTCAGTGGATTTTATCTGGTGTCAATATGGTAAGAAATTTTTTCATTTCTACAAATACAGAAACAAAAGCAGAAACAGAAACACATTTAATTATTGTAAATTAGGACTGGAGCAGCAAAAGAGTTTTCACAGCTTAAGCCACTCTAGTCCCCTTTCCCTTATTTTGGCCTTAGCTACAAAGTAATCAGTTTTGAGGTCAAAGGCAGATTACTTCGAGCACATTATTGCTCTGTACGTTTGCCTATAGCCTAGCAGAACCCAGGCACAGCTGCATAGAAATTAGACTTCTTCCCAAACCATGGTCTTGCAGATCTTGCTGGAAAACTCATCAGGAATCCTTAATATATGTGGGAAGATAAAACAGCAGCCAAGTTGGAATCTTTGTGCCTTAACACCTGTGAAAAGACCATCCAGTCTAGACACAAGAGAAGAAACAGTACTGTATTTGGGTTGAAAAGTCTCTAATCTCCTGTTCATGGTGAACATCACTAGGGCACATTTACAGGTGGAAAATGCTTAAGGTGTGAAACACTTACAGAAAATCTGCTTTTCTCATGCTTAAGTGGCAATCATGATGATGTATCCCAAGCTATTTGCTCACTTGCTTGTCTGCTTCTAGAGGGCACTATTATCCTATGGAGGGGAGTTCTTTCTCCCCAGCAAGAGGTCTACCATTCTCACAGTGGCATATCCCCTCACAGCCCACCACAATCATGCCCTGGAGCTCTGAGCAAGGCTTTTCCTATCTGGCTTTTGCAGAACTAAGGTGCAGCAGCTCAATGAGTTGCAGAAACTTGGCTGAGGATTACAGTTTAAATTGACTTTCTACTTTTAATACACAGCTTCTCATGTGGCCTGGACTCTCCACTGTTTGGAGAAATTGACCAGTTTCTGAAAACCTCCCTGGCCAAATAATGGAGACAATACCTTTGGTTTTTTGCTTGTTTGGGTTTTTTTTTTCAATCTGTTGAACCCATTCGAGAGCACACTGATTGCAGAAAAGCTAAAACTTCTCTCTTCCCCAAGCTGTGGTAAACTCATTCAGATTAGTTGTGACAGCAAGCAATTCCCAACTTTCTGCAAGGGAAACCCTTAGCTATCTTCAACATTTCTTCTGCTTCACAAGATGGCATAGTAAAAGTGGAAGCATCTCATTCAGTGTAGTTTTACACTGATAAAACTAAGAGAAACAGTCTTTTTCATGCAATATTCCAGAAGTAATACTATCCTGAAGGAATTGCACCTTATTCCTACTCATACTCAACAAAACTAATGTTTCTTCTGTTTTGAATGAACGTGGGCAGCAGCTTTTAAAGGAAAATTCTGAGTGAGATAACACACATGAAAGTTCCAATAAATAAAATCAATTAATCTGCTATTCTCCGTTGCTATTTATATGGTTACAGTAAAACTTGTTACCTCCCTCTTCTGTGACTCTGTGAAGTATTTTTTAAACTGTCTTTGTGTTGATAGGCCCACATTTAAACTATGAATTCCAACACTTCCTTTCTCACCTCAATACCAGTGATTCATTGCTTGCACTGGCACTAGAATGAAGCTGCTATGGCACATGCAGGAACTTTCCAGTAAAGAAACAAAACAAAACAAAGCAAAACAAACAAAAAACCCCAAACCAAACAACCCACCCCCACCACCCAAAAATAAACAAAATAGTTCTGTTTTAGTTATACTTTGCCAAAGCACTGCTGATTTATAGGCATGCGTTCTCTTATTACACTATTTTTATTAGCACAAGGTATTTCATCAGGAAGCCAAGGATGGAGTGGGAAGCATTTCCATTAAAAGTTGGCTGGTGCCTGGCCTACAGACAGAGGAAAAGACACTGAGAGAACCTCTTCTGTCTTCCCTTGGTTTACAAGAAGTCTGTGAGCATCATAAAGACACAGACCTCGTAGCAATAGTTTTGGGACAGACAGTGCACAACAGTATTCATCTTGTTAACAAATGGACTTTTAATTTATCTATAACTAGGAATAATTGAAAGGAAAAAAAAGAAGAAAATAAAAGAAATTTGTATCTTTTCTGTCATAATCACTGGAATTCATGCAACTAGTCCAATACAGTGGTCAATTGGAGCACGTGACATAAAACCCCCGTAATTTCCCTTACACTGAAATAAAATAGAGCAAGAATTTTATTCTTGCAGAATAAAACAGAATACAAACGCACACCCAAGCTAAACAAGAAAAAGGATGCACACAAAACCACAGACTGTGTCAAGTTTCAGATTGAGGCAAGAGAACTGGGCAAAAATACTAAACTGACAGTTGAAGAAACCACATATTTTAGGGGCTTCCCTAGAGCATTTCTGATTTTTGTCAACTAAACACACACCAGACACAAAAGCTATCAAAATCCACGTCAGACACAGTAGCTCTGCCTTTGGTCTGTTGGGATCTAAACTGTACAGAAAAAGAGCTGACAGGAGTGCAACAGCCCTTGGGCAGCAGAGGCCGAGAGAGGTTCCTCCCTTGATAAAGCAGGAGCCTGGCTACAAGAAGATAACTTGAGGACTAGGACTGTTTTCAGCTATGTGTGTGTATTAGTCCTGTCTCCTCTTGCAAGATACGGAAAAACTTTACAAGATGTGGCAAGATATGCAGAAACCCTTTGTCCCCTCGCCGGGTAGTCTGGGTGTGGAGACCCTACGATGAAATACAGTGACTGAATTTCCTCACCCCTAGTTAACGTAACTCACCCCCCTTAATAACATGCCCTACCTCCTCATTAACATACCCCGTTCCTCAGGTCTGTATATTGTAACTCTAATATTCAATAAATGCCTCAGCTTTCTACCCCCAAGCTGGGTCCCTTTAGTTTCTGAGTGGCCAGACATTAGTCAGTTGAATAAACCAGCTCTTACTGTGACTTCCATTCCAGTAGCTGTGCTAAGGTCACTCCACTTTCTTTTCCAGCAGCTTCAGGTCCATGTTTCTGCAGTCCTGCAGTGTGGGCTCTGGGCTGCTGTGCCATGGAGAAGGGGAACTCTCACACCCTTCTGCTGAAGCTGCTCTGCCCTGCATGAAGGATAAAAGTCAGACAGTCAGTGTATTGCCTGAGAAACAAACAGTTCTGGAGTCTTGCTCCTCTTTCAAGGTTTATTTCAGTATTTTTAATTGCTGATTATTTATAGATTTTAAAGATGTGTGGCTCATGAATTCAGGCCCATTCACAGGACAAACTTCACCCTTTCAGTTGTGGAGTGAGGCAGAACAGCTTTGGTAGGAACAGCTGTGGAGGCATCCAGTGCAGCTGGTGCTTCCTCCTCTTCTAGGCTGAGAGGTTGAGGCTTGCCACCTTCCAGGACATGGAGGGAACTGTGGCCTCTTTTCAGTCACAGACTCAGTTGTAAAAGGGGCTCATAGGCCACAGATGTGAACCTTGCTTTCAGTTTTGCCTAAAGAGGTTGGGCTCCTGCCCCAGGTGAGGAGAGCTGTGTACTCCATACAGAGGGAGTTAACCCCAGTAGCACTTGTCTTGTGAAGAATATGCTGTCAATGTGTCAGACCCCATTCCAAGGCACTTAATGCCCCTGTGGCTTATATGGGGGATCTAGTGACCTGAGGACCAACCCTGAGAACCTCTTCCTCTTCATATGATTCAAACCTACAGAAATAGTATGGATTTTGTGAATTTTTATTCCTCAGATATCCCTTCAAGTTCTCTGTGACTGTGTGCATGGAATATTAGAGAGTACTAGAGCTAAAGATATTTGGTGAACTAGAAAAGTAAGCATTAACAAATTAAGGAAAGATACGATTAAACAATAATGCTATAGAAGTAGGGGCCACAGCCTGCTTCAAAAAAATTTGCAAGTCAAAAGAATTAAGAATGGTAGGTACAGGTTTTCCATTTCATTGCATCACCAGATTAGGAACTCTTTCTTACTTTGTGTTTAGTCTATATTTTACTTTTTTGTTTTCTGATTAAGTTATTGCCTTTACCAGCCTTCTCCCCCCCCAGTTTAGAATAAATAAGAACAACAAATGTAAGCAAGTATAGCAAAAGCTGCTTAGCCAAAGATTCCACAGCAAAAGATGAAGTAGAAATTGCCAGTGAAAGTGGTTGAAGAACTGTCCAACAAGCACCTCAGGGAGCTGAACAAGGCTGTGTAGGTATCACTAGCAGCTGGGGGAGGAAAAAAAAGACTACAGGAAAAAAGCAAATGAATAAGCAGCTTACAGCTTTTATAAGCAACTTCAACTTTTATTATTTATTAACTTTTATTTTTGCAGTTAAAAAGGAGCAACAGTACTCAATTTTTCATATGAACCTCCTATTGTACTAAGTTTCTCAACTGTTCAATAATCCTCAGGGTCTTTTATTTAATAGACTAAGATCATTATTATAGTTTTTTTCCTCAGCAAGCCTATACAGGACTGGCCTAAGGCAGGAGAGGTATGTCATATTTGTGTGAGAGTGTACAGGCATTTTAAATTCATCTGGCAAAGGAGGGGAGGGACTCCAAGCACCTCTTCTAATGAAATCACTGCCATTCTGGGAAAGGGATCCCAGAGTGAAGGGATAAGCCCTGCCTGTTGCAGTGGATCTATGGAGTTGCTTAAAGCAAGCTTTTGCCAAGTGCCCAAACAGCCCAAGTACCTTATTTTTGGAGTTCCTAATTTGAGAAATGAGAAATTATTTGCAAAAGTAACAAGTACCAAGAACTGCAGCTGAGAATGACTGAAACTTTGAACATAACATGAGGTATATAAGGCTAACCACACTAAGAATTCTGCATCCAAACGCTGGGAAGCAGCGCACCCCAGGCTGGAAGAGAGCAGATGATGTTGCCTTGGTATGCTTCTGTTTTTACTAAGTGACCACTGCACTGCCTAAATAAAGATACTGAAGTAGTCTCATTAATAATTTCATGGGTTTTTGTTTCCCAGGTAACTGCACTAGAGATTCCTACAGCATGAGTTAAATAAGGCCTAAAGCCACACAGTGAATACAGAAGATAAAATAAGGTATTTAATAAAAATATATGTTTCTTTGGTTTTTTTCTAACTGAAGGAAATGCAGCTACTGCTGCACACTATAGAATCAAAACCAGTTACCGTGCAATAATGGATATTTATACCCTTTTCTTCAGATACTCAAAAATTATTTTTCACCTCTTTAGCAATAACTGAATGACCAATACAAGTTTTTTTTTGTTTTGTTGTTTGGTATTTTTTGGTTTTTTGTTCGTTTGGTTTTTTAATCCTCATTTATATTTAGGACCCAAATCTTTTCTGCTATGATGTATCTTTCAGTTATCCACTTCTTATTGATGGCAGAACCTGATTATTGCTACACATCACCCATCTAAGAGACACTGTCATGATCTGTCAAGTAAATTCTGTGGTTTGTCCCCTCTTAGTACAGAGCTGCCCATTACAGCAATTCAGGTATTTACAGCCAAAAATATCCATAGGAATTGGTTTCTGGCCAAAGCAGAAAATCATCTTTTGCAAATAAATTACAAAGTGATACTATTAGAAAGTTATCCATTTAGAGCCTTCTCTGGTTTGCCTTATGTCCTCAAAATGCAAGCATTTTATTGAACCTCTAACAAACCTTTTAAGTGTATATAATGAAAGTAAGTTAAGAGTTATTATTGGATTAACAATATTGTCCAATATTCAGAGGAACACAATACTCAACTAAACACCACTGAGACACTTAAACCAGAGCAAAAACAGTGAAGTTATTCACAGTGTCCCTGGGCAATTTACCAGGAGAGTCTCTGTTGCCATAGCCTGCAGATTCTGGGTGGTGCTCCAAAGAGAAGTCAGCTGACTTCTTGGTAGTTGTGTGAATAGAACGCTATGCTAATATTAGAGAATGTTCTATTTATTGTTGAGCCAGAGAACGAGAGACATTCCTCTGTTATGCCTATCAAGCCTTTGGCACTGGTAGTGCTCTACAGTGAGCAGGATGTTATTTGTCCCTGGAGAGGATTGATTTCCTGTAAGGAAATTGTAAGTGCACAGCAGCAAGTGATGTATTTTTGAACTATTTTATGCTATATATTTCAGTCAGCAATTAAGTGAAATCTTAATAGATTTCATAAGTGGTCATGGTTTTTTTGTGTACAAACTTGAAAACCAAAGCACAATTCATAAATTCAGTGTAACATCTGATGCTGCTGAAGCAGTATTTGAGAACTTACATCACCTTTAGGGTGTTGTTAACCTTTCCAATGTTGAAATGATTTGTAGTTAAACCAGAACTCAGAAAGAGTGTTGAAAATAGAGCAATCTGTTCTGTGAAATCCTAGAAAACGCTGGAAACATTTAATAAGGTTTCACTTGGATGTACTCACTTTAAAACAAGGAAGAATTCTACTCCAATAAACCCAAAGTGAAGAAGTTCTTGGTTTGACTGATGATTCCTCTAGTGACCAAGGATTCTTTCTAGTTCTTATTTTGCTCCAAAAGAAAATGATGACCCATAAAATACCTTGAATAATCAAACAGCACAATTTAATATAGATTTTAGAGAATTTATTAAAATCATTTGCATGGAATATTGATAGTCTGCTGTGGTATTATCTAATAGATTGTGTCAGGAAAACAGATAATCCCTATAGTGAGTCAGTGGAGATAAGCACTGGAAGGAGGGAAAATTAAAGAAAGTAGTAAATTAGATACCTAATGCTGTGACAGGCTAATTGTCACCCTCCCATAGAAGTACCACTTTATCTGATAAGGAACATAGCACACAGTTGTTTTCTTAGAACAGAAATGCAATGGCTCGGACAATACAGCAACATTACAGAATTACTAAATTCAAACCACCAGATTTGCTGGCAGAACTGCACTGAGAGGTGCAATGGGAGCTGATACAGTAGCTGGGATGAATAATCTGACAATCAGGAAGGTGTGAGACCTCTCTCTGCTGCTGAAGGTTTCTGTCAGTGCAGTTCTGGGAGCTGCTTCCAAGTCAGAGCTGGTTCTGTTTGAGTTACTGTTAATACACTGCTTGGAAGCAGAAGTGCGTGTTGATACAGTAAATGCAGTAGAGGTCAGCCTCAGGTATGCACGTAATTATTTAATAATTTTACCTCATGACAACTCTCAAAGAGTTTATATCTTCTTGGGGATGGAAAGTCTACTTAAATATTTTAATTAAAAACTGCCTATTCAGTTTTTTTGGTGCAAGTCTGCTATATTACTAGCACACTGTAAAGGGTTGGTTTAACACTACCAAGGCCAAAATATGATGACCACAACATTAACATTATTAGTCATCAAAATATACCTTTCCTCCCTTAAAATTACAATCCTACTCAGAACAGCTCTACTGTTCTTTTTCTGACACATTAGGTATTGCTTTGCTCCAACAAAACTACTTTCCAATCAAAGTTTTTGGAATGTTCACCTCAGTAACTTCTGTACTTACTCAACTGACACATTCCAGTTTAGTTAGCTGTTTTAGAAGAGACTAAGAAGTTATTGTTTTGCAGGCTAATTTAATGCTACTGGCTAGTGAGATCTACACATGGGTGTAATTTACCAGATCTTCCTCGATCCTCCACTTCAGGCTTAGCTGACCAGACTATTTCCCCCCCTTGTTGTGAAACCGTTTCTCCTATCCTGAAGTTTAGTTGTCTTGTTTCACTTCCTTAATTCTGCTGCATATTTCACCTGCAAATTAAAAGAAAAAGCAGGAGAAATCTTTATCATAGGATCATAGAATATCCTGAGTTGAAACGGACTCAAAAGGATCCTTGAGTCCAACTCCAGGTCCTGCACAGGGCAGTCCCAGGAATCCTGCCATGTGTCTGAGACATTGTCCAAACTTTCGAGCTCTGCATCAGCCTTGGTGCTGTGCCCACTGCCCTGGGGAGCCTGTTCAGTGCCCGACCACCCTCCGGGGGAGGAATCCTTTTCTAACATCCAACCTGACCCTCCTGTGGCACAGCTCCATGCCATGACTGGTCACAGGGAGCAGAGATCGGAGCTGCCCCTCGTGAGGAAGGTGCAGACCCCGACGTGGCCTGACCTCGGTCTCCCCTTCTGCAGGCTGAACAAGCCAAGTGCCCTCAGGCGCTCTGACTGAAGGGCCGAGTTACCCGCACCACACCCGTGGTAGCTCACAGCGCTGCATCCCACCAGGGCCACGGGGCTGCTGAGGGCGGGGAGAGCTGGGGCAGCACTGCGGGTATTCCCCCAAACGAGACACGGTCGTGTTTGTGCAGATACATTCACCTTTCTCTCCGCTCCTTTTTCCTTTCGGGGTTTGTCTTCAACATGAGACCCTGTTCCGGCTGGGAAACCGCACCGCGCCGAGCCGGGGGCTGGGGACGATGCCCGGGGTGCTGGGGCTGCTGAGGGCTGGGAATTGCGGGGGGATTGGGCTGCTGAGGGCTGGGAATGCCGGG
>JAWWEU010000034.1:6161276-6234069 GCA_035583155.1 Acropternis orthonyx | reverse complement strand
CTGGGAATGCCGGGGGGATTGGGCTGCTGAGGGCTGGGAATGCCGGGGAGCTGGGGCTGCTGAGGGCTGGGAATGGCGGGGGGATTGGGCTGCTGAGGGCTGGGAATGCCGGGGAGCTGGGGCTGCTGAGGGCTGCCCTTTAGGGCTGCGGTCCGCGCTCCTGACGGCGCTGCCCGGCCCGCGGCCAAAGCCCCTCTGAGGCACGGCCGGGAGCCGGCCCCGCTCCGAGGCGGTGCCCGGGGAGGCGCAGCCCGGCGAGGGGCAGCCCGGCCCCTTTTCCCTGGATCATCCCCGGGGCCTGGAGCCGCGGGAGGGAGGATGAAGCAGGTAGAGAGAGGGGCGGGATGCGAGGGGGGCGGCGGCGCGGTCCCCCCGGCCCCCGGGCGCTGACGGGGGCCCCGCCGCAGGCGCTGGGGGATGACACCGAGGATGTGTCCCTGGATTTCGGGAGCGAGGAGGAGCTGGCGCTGCGCAAGGCGCGGATCAGGTAAGGGCGCGGAGGCCGCAGCATCGCGGAGCCCGAGCGGCCCTCGCTGCTCCGGCTGGACCGGCGCACCGCAACACAGACAGCTCCACCGAAGCCGCTCAGCTCCCGGTGTTCGCAGGGAGGGTGGCTGGAAGAGGCTGCCCGGGGATGCTGGGGAGCCGCTGTGCCGCAGGTGCCCGGGCTGGAGCAGGCGAGGCCCGGCCCCGCCGCGCGGCATCCCCCGGCCACGCGAGCGGAAACCTGACACACCCAGACTACCAAAATATCACCCAAACAGCACTTGTGTTAGAGCTGGAGCAGCTCCAGCAAAAGCAGCAGTATCGCAGTGCTCAGGCACTGCATGGCACACCTGGCTGAAGGGACACTGCAAGATACCTGCAATAAAACTGTCATGCTTTCCTACCACGGGGTGTGATGATGTGTGGGATATAGTATATCTTATCCTTGTAGATGATGCCTAAGAAAATCCAACCCATTAACCCCTCTCATCTGTCAGGTTAAGCAGTCTTGGGTTTGTCACCTTGGGTGTCACTCTGCAGCCCTGGCCACAGCGAGGTCCCAGATGACAGAGCTGTTGTTACATCAGTGACTTTTGAAGAATCTTCAGCCAAAGACTGTGAAAAGAAGAGTTTTATGTCAAAAGGAATTATGCTTGCACTCACCGACAATGTACAGAATCGGCTTTGATTTAGGTTGCTTTCTTCCACTTTGCCCCGGTTTATTCTAGTCCATTACAATGGTAATATTTCTTCTAGGTGAAAACAAAGAAAAATAAGAGATGTTAAACCTGACACAATGTTATCTGAGCCAACAAGCAATCATGTAGCTTTCCAATACAATTACTCTGTTTTACTAGTGTCTGGTGAAGCATTTCTGCCCTTGCACTGAATTGAACTTTGTGACTGCATACTGAGTCAGCCCTTAGCAGCAGCATACATTTTAAATGAAGGTTTATATTTTGGTGCAATCTTGGAGAACACAGCCCAGGATTGAACTAAAGTGAGAAACATAGCTTAGAGTACCTTGAGCACATAAGCCACAGATTCTGTCTGCAGGACCAGACTAGACTTAGCATGAAGTGAAACCGCCCTGAAATGTTTGTAGCACTGGTTAGTTTCTTCTAGAGATCTGTTCCTTCTGATTCACACTAGTCAATAGCAGGGAACAGGCAAAGTGCAGCAAACCAGACTATTATGTGATCCACTTTGTGCAGACATGTTTCAATGGAGGCAGGTTTTCTTTCTTGCCCTCATGACAATACTAAAAGACAATCTCACACTGAAAATTGATCTGCTACAGAATGCAGAAATGAAACTGCATACACACAGAACTGTTCACACAAACATTAATTTTTAGACTTCTGAATCTTGTTCAAACAAGTCTGAAATACACCTAGGTATGCAAAATTTAGTTGTCTTATTAGAGGGCATAACAAGATGCTCCAATCATTTGTCTTTATCCCAATTTCATATATCTTGACCTTGGTTAGAATTTGAATAAGCTATGATAAGTTGTGCTTTTGTGATTCTACAAGGTATGTGAAAAAGGGCTCCTTAAAAGCAAAAGGTTAGTGGCCACTTACCTCAGAAGTTAGAAAAAGATATCTTACACCATCTTTGCAGTTCATTGCAGTACCAAAACATTGGATCTGGAACAGTCAGGAGCATATGATCATTTCTTTGACAAATCAGCCAAGTAATGTGATGATCAAGCCAGAGAGCCTGTTTATTCAAAATTTGCTTCAATATATTTGAAGTACCACACAGAAAAAAAAGTTAAAAGCAGCATGTGGAGTGCTGCTGTCGCACTTTGGAGCAGGCCCTGGGAATGGTTCTCCTGCCCTTAGGGCTGACCCAAATTTGATTCCTTCATATGGGATGCAACCAAATTGATAACACCTCATTCCTATCCTAACAGGCATTTTGGTAGAGGTTATTGTCACAAGGTGAATGGCAACCATTTAGCCTTGAGGCTCCAGCTCTACGCTATAGGGATGTTTAGATGCAACAGGAAAAACTCAAAGCCCAAGCAAAGTGGGTTGCTGTTCTTTCAGGAGCAAATGTATGCAAAGCAGAATCAGTGCAGAGTTTCAGTTACCTTTATCTTTTACTGGGTTTGAATGAAGAAAACAAATAACCAAAAAGTTAACATGTTCCAAAGCCCATAGTGTCTCCCATTAGTACAAGAAATGATGTGTGTTTATACAATGATTTCTTAATGCCATCATATTTCTGGATATTAACTTTTAAAAGAGTTCTATAGAGTACAATTTAATTCAATATAAATGCATCCACAGAAGAAAAGCTGGAAAGTTGTTTAAAAAGGATGCAGATTGTTTAGCTTCACGTTTTAACAGATGATCATATCTCTATTAAAACTTCTGTTTGTATATGATAGGAACTATAAATTTCATCTGATGACTGTGAATTAAGAGAACACATTTATTCTGTTAAGTGAGGAAATGAACAGTTTATTTACTGGATTCCATTAGTTTCAGGATTATTACTTTTTTAGAAGCATAAATTTTCTGAGGTTGAGAGAGTTGCCCAAAGAATGAGGCAAGTTTTGATACATCTCTGCATTCCTCCCATGGGACAAGAACCAGCAAGACTGTCTTTGGTTTGGTGAGCATATCTTTGGGAGAGGATTGACATTCCATGTCTCAATAAGTGTTTAACGCTGTAATAAAGGAGAGCTTCTGGCTCATGTACTTTTTTCTTAGTAAATACCCTTCAAAGTTTGATAGTAGAACACACTCAGCACCCAAACAGTAATCTTGCTGTAATCCAGTAATCCTGCTGAATCTGCCTTCCCAAATGAACCACTACTCCTCCAAAGCTGCTCTCATGTTTGAAGTGCTGATACAGCTACAAAAGCTCAGTCCACCCTGGTGTGAGTAGCGAGGCACTGTCTGTTTCTGGCAGTTCACAATATCCATTCCGTCCACCCACCCTGTTCACAGCACAAAAAACCCCTTTTGCTTAAAATGTCATGTGTTTAGTTGTAAGTCAGAAGGAAAGTTTGATGTTAACATGAGCATGACCAGGAGTAAATATAAACTACACCTGTGCATAATTTTTTCTTCTCCACTCATGTGTGTAGTACTACAAGTATAGTATTGACATTTCATATATATATATATATAAACACTAGAACAGTTAAACAGCTATAGAACAATATTACAATAAAGATATTTAAGTAGTTATATTCATATAGCTATAATTTAAGTTTATAATAAATAATTATAACTGTGTATATATTACATATCTCATTTTATTATACACAATAATAGAACAACATTCAACATCTGAATAGTTAATTATGGTCCAGGTCATACTACTGTTAATTGTTCACAGAGGTAGAGGAGCTTAATAAGACAATTGCTGACTTAAAGAAAAATAGCTTATTAAAAAAACAGATTTCATTCACTCAGCTTCAAGGGAGGAGTTGCTTAAATGCAATAGCCTCTAGTTCTCACTTTCAACTAATAGCACAACCACAGTGGTACTTGGCATATTACCCTGAAAACTGTACTGTGCTCATTACAGCAATCCACAACCCCTCTATCCCACTGTACAGGCCAGTATTCAATGTCCTATAGTTACTTCTTTCACTAACATTCTTCTTTATTTTATTACAGACAAAATTTTGTTTGACGAGCAAAGCAGAAATATCTAGTGAAATTAATAACCAAAAATTCATAAGAACTGTTTGATTCCTGAATTGTTCTCTTTCTCTAAAAGGAAGTGTTTGCCTCTAGACTTTAAATATGAAGGTTCATTTTGTATTACACCAAACAGTCACTTTTTCTTAGTTTCAGAGTTCCTGTTCTGTTTTCAAAAACAGTTCTGAAAGGCATGGGAACTGTCTCAATTATTTTGTGCTTTGCAATGCTCATTTGTTTCATGAAACAGTGAGAATTATAGCGTACTGTGTTGAACACAATTGTAACTTTCCTTCACACAGTACCAAGGACACTGGTGAAAGACTCCAGATTTTGTTTTGTTTTTGAGAAAGTTATGACATGAACACCACATTAATCTTTTAGCTTTAGATTGAAGCTTGGCTATTGAAAATACTATTGTTTTGATAATGAAAATACACATAAACAACTGAAATAATAGGACTACAAACCAAAATAGCATTTTAAAGTAGAAATAGTTGTATTATGCTACACTGTCTGCAAGTACTGTAACATTCCTTTTTGTCCCATAACTTCATATGTGCTCTGTGTTTTCTTTTCTAGGCACCCACTGGCCACCTTTTTCCACCTGTTTTTCCGAGTGAGTGCTATTGTTACCTACTTGTTCTGTGACTGGTTCAGCAACAGCTTTGTTGCCTGTTTTGTCACTATTCTCCTCCTTCTATCCTTTGACTTTTGGTCAGTCAAGGTAAGATGACCCTGAATAGTAATTACCTTTGAAAGTATTTTGCTTGCCATTAAATAAAACAAAAAAGCAAACACATATACTGACAAGAGCAGCAATAACATTGTGATCTGTTGATTTATTAAATGTCTAGCCCATTTTAATGAAGATGTTTACATACGTTTGTTATTGTTTATCACCATGTTCTCCATGGCTGATGGGAGCTAATAATATGGTGAGAAAACTGTTTCCCTGTAGGTAGTTTTGTTTGTATGTTTCCCTCCTTAAAAAATAACAATCACAGTAATACTGGCTTTCAGTAATGGATGCCTGAGGATGTTCAGAGCTGCAGACCAGAGCACAGAGCAGGGGCTGCAGGAGGCCCCTGGGAGCCCAGCTATGGCTCTGGTGCCCTAATCATGTGCAGGCAGGTGGGTCAGGCCAGCTCAGGATCCAGCGGCTCCACACGTGGAACAAGGTTTTTGTTTTGTAGAAGTGAAGCATTGATGCATCTCCAGTATTCTGAAAGCTTCCAGTCATTCATCCAGGTGCAGAAATACTTTCTTAGTTTGTTTGCTTGATCCACACAGTTTACTCAATTATCATTAATCTCCCATTTTTCAGTGTGGTTTTGTTCTCAGTGCTCCTCTTTTACTAAGGAAATTGTGTGCTTGTCCAACTGACTGATTTGAAAAAGATACAACCTATAATTTCATATTTAAATAAGTGCTATTGTTCTAAAATTATCATATTAAAAGAGAACAGGCTTCTAAATTTGTGGAAACTTCATCCATCATTAATGGCCATTGTGCTCAAGCTGGCACAGCTTTTCGAAGTAAATTTAGTATTTGATAAAAGAAGATGATTTTCGATCGTGCTTGTCTTTTTAATTTTTTACTGTTAGTCAGACAAGTGAATTGTGCTACTGATTAATGCAAATAATGGTTTCATCACTAGAACGTGACAGGAAGACTCTTGGTTGGTTTGCGTTGGTGGAACCAGATTGATGAAGATGGAAAAAGCCACTGGGTGTTTGAAGCAAAAAGGGTAAATATATTAATAGAAGGAGGCACAGGGCAAACAATCCATCGGAAATTTGTAAAGCTGATAACAAGTCAAATAAAGTAACAGTTACTTTTTATTCAGCTTCCACAGAACACAATGTAAGTATTCAGGGGCAAACACTGGTTTATCACATCCTGGAAGGCTTCAGGGCAAAACTGGTCTCACAACGTTGTCATCACATGAAATCAGCAGAATAAATACCCACAGCATGGTGCTATAGGTATGAAATGTTTCTCGTGGCTCTATTTTATTTTCTAGAGACAATATCTGCTAATAAGAACATCTTCCACAGAATCAGGAAAGGTGTATGTGGAAAGCAATACTGAATAGTTCAGATTGAGTATTTTAAAATTAGCATTTTATTCATGCTCATGGAATATGGTGGGGAATAGAACCCAGAGCACAGAGCACTCTGATGCTGCCAGTGCTCCCCCAAACACCCTGAGCAAACAAGCTGTAAAATGGCCTTTGGCATCACTACCTGAGTTAAGACTCAGGCTTTTGCTTTCCACAGCCTGATTCAGGCAAGAGCCTGGCAGAACAGCACCCAAGTGCTGCTCACTGGGCCATCCATCCCTCCGGGGCTGTCCAGCTGTGCTCCCAGCTGGGACAGGAGGTGTCTGTGAGGGGCTAGAGTGCCCTCTGCAGCCCTGGGCCGGCCGGGAGCACAGCGCTCTGCTCAGCAGACATCCATCCATCCATCCATCCATCCAGTGTGCCCTGGAATCTAGGGAAGGCTAAAGGCAGAATACAGACAACCCTGCAGCAAAGAAAAGAAACCAGAAGACTGTCAGAATTTCTTATCTCTGTGGAGACAGGAGGCAAGAGCTCTCTTAGCACTTAAAAGCAACAGCATCCATAAAATGACTTCTGGACCTCAAAATTGCTGTGAGATGAGCAAGCCTTGTTCACCTAATACAGTTTTTAATTCTAGCCTAGAAGTACTAAGTTGATTCACCAGCCTGGGCTAAAGACTTCCAAAATTTATGTCAAATAGTAGCTTTATTAATGTGAAAGTAATAGTCCCACAGGAAGGAACCTATAATTAGACTGTATTTTTGTCATAGCTTATCCAGGACAAATACTTTGTCATGGCAAGGTCCCGGAACACACACAGTTCTCTTAGTTCCCAGAGTCATGCATTCCCCACCTCCTTTGCCAGTCCTCTGGCAGCTTGTTAAGATCTCTTGCTGTATGGGTAAATTTGCTTAGAAATATTCCAAGTCACTCACCAACAACTAATTCCTGGCACGTGGCTGTTGCATCGGAGGTTCACCTCGGAAATCCTGCTTTCTGCTGATGCTTGCTGAAAGAAAAGCAATTCTTACACTTACGTCCCAAACAGTATTTCCTTGGGCTGACTGCAACCTTTTGTAATCTTTCATCAAATTAACCAGGTCTTTTAGGTGCAGAATTCTTAGGTGTATTGACTTTGGGATTGTTTTTTCCTGCCACATAGTTAGTGCTAAAGCAATGTAATCACTGCTGGGTAATTTATCAGTAATTCGGGATACAGGTGATTAAACCCTTTTATTGACTTAGAGTAACTGTCTTTTTCTGTAACTATGAAGTCATAGAACATTATTCTCCAAACCTCTGCAACATCACTGGTCTAGAGGGTACATGAAAACGTTAATACACCTGGAGTTACGGCATCTTTCAGGGTTTTCTTAGACAAGATAAATTAACCATAATTACAAGTTGGGTGACAACATCTGCCTCATGAGGGAGAGATCAATTAGTCTTATTTTCACATGGAAATTTTGAAGCCACAGTTCTTAATTTAAGGAATGTCAGCAGAGTTAAGAAGCAAAATTGAAATATTAGTTAATTTAATAGGAAAATAACCTTCATGCAATATTTAAATTAAGCTAAGATACTGAATCTTTTAAGGAAAATGTATGGAAATGGACACTGTTGTGAGAATTCCACTGTCTGAACTGGAATGAACTGATAAAGCCTATGGGGGAGCGGAAATGCTGTCATGTACAGTAGGGCACCAGGCAGAAAACTTGGTGTTAGCTACTCCTCTAAGTCAATCTTCCTTCTATGCATATAATAAGTGCAATCTTCCTCCTCTATTCCTTTGTCATTTACTGTGCATTTTGACTTGGTGACTGGTGGCTTCAATGCTTTTCCTTCCAGGTGCCCACAATAGCTGCCTCAACTGAAGCTGAAGCCCGAATCTTTTGGCTTGGGCTCATCATCTGCCCCATGATTTGGACACTGTTTCTCTTCAGCACCTTGTTCTCCTTGAAGCTGAAATGGCTGGTGAGTTGGGGGGTATTTGAAGATATACAGCTGACAATCTTGGTAGAGGGAAAGCCCAGATCTGTTAGTTTTCAACCAAATCTTCCAACAGTACAAAAATCCCACCAACAGCTTCAAGGAACCCCAAGGAGTTTTCTGCATTCAAGCCCTGCACTCTGGAATGGATTAGTAATTTTTAGCTGCACTTCTCCTAGGTTATTGGATGTCAACTCCTTCATCTGACTGGAGAACCTCAACTGGTGGGATAAATTATGGCCTTTTTTTAAAAACTCTGGCAACTTACTCTTTCCCAACTTATTTCAGTCCAATGAAACCAATACAAGAGGACAAAAAATGAATCAGTGGTGCTGGTTTTCAGGTTTTCAAGTGTCCTTGGGACATGAATGTTACTTATCCTGAAAAGTAAGGATTTTTCATCTCTGGTAGCACTGCCTTTTGAAAGCACCAGCATTATTAGTGCTTAAAACCTTGATAAACAGAGCTACAAATAAGTATAATTACTCTATTTATAAACCACCTACTTCACAAAAAAGCCCCAAAAGCCCAACACTATCCCATATATTGCACAATGTTAATATATTTGTGTTTATGAAATGTTCTTATTTTCCCCTGCAAACATAAAGTGCTTGGATAATCACCCCAGAATTCATTCTGTCACATCCCCAGCCATGCTCAGTACCATTTCTTGGTTCAGTTTGGAAAGATAAAAAGCACCTCCGACATCTGCAGCTACATGACCAGTTAACAGCCAAGATTGCACTTTATTATTCAATTAAATAAGACATTTATCTATCAGCGTGAATCAATTACAAATAATTAACTGCTTTTTTGTGCCCCAAATGGCACAGCTAAAGAAGCAACAGTTAAAATTAAAGCAGCGCTCTTTGTTGATGGCTCCACCTTTATTTTTGAAAACCAGAGATTGTTTGCTTAGCCAAGAGCTGGTTGGAGACAGAACCCCAAGGGGCTCTGCAGGCAGGTTGCTCAGGTGCTTGTAAAAGGCAAGTTACACAAATGAAAACTAGATTGCTTCCAGGAAACCAGTCCTGATGTCACTCCATGAGTCAGGTGGGTTCCACCTGCTGCTAAGCCTGCAGTACCAGTAAAGGAGCCACTTATTTCCACTGTCTGTCAATGCTAGGTAGGGATTCCTATCTATAGATGCTCTTTGTAAATCTGTAAATTACAGGATCTTATTTGTATATAAGGCATTTGTCAGCTAAGTCGGCCTGCAGTGTGTCACGTTATCTGGATGTGAAACTTTCATATACAAATCAGGCTTCAAAAAAGTGAAATCTTTCTGGAATCCATTGAGTAGGTCTTTTTTTGAGTAAGTGCATTTAGAAAAGTAATGAAGTCTTTCAAGGCACAGAATGACAAAATCATTATCAATGATTTGATAAAAAGAGGCATTCTGTAGGAAGGAACTATTGTGTTTGACATCACTGGATCTCTTTGAAGGTCAATTAGTATTGGAAGGAACATCCCCCTCTTACAGCACATTTCTCTAGATGCTATGTACATGTATATACATGCGTGTATAGATCATGCACACAGCTGATATGCAGTGCTGTATTTGTCCCTGCTGAACCTCTGTTTGTCCACAGGCTCTTGTGATTGCTGGGATCTCCCTTCAGACTGCTAATTTATATGGCTACATCCACTGCAAATTAGGACAAAAAGCCCTCAGCAGAGCAACTTCAAGGTTGTTTGCCACGGCAGATGTTCCCAAGAGTAAGTACTGAGCTGTTGGCTACAGTCTGTGAGGTGGCACAGGCCAACCTGCCTCTGATGGTTGGTTCTGGCTCTTCCCAGATCTCAGTTCCTGCACTAACTCCGGGCAGGGTGATCCTGGCTCTCCAACAAGCCTCTCCTGCAGCATCACACAGAGGGGCTGTACCCCAGGTCACCTTGCTCTTTGTGTGGAAGCCTGCTGAGCTTCACAACTGAGCTGCTTCCTCTAAAGTTAAATCCTTGCATTACTACAACTGTAATGTAACGACTCTGCCTAGGTACAGCTGGGAGAGCCATCTTCAATCCTCTTGCTTCCACCTGGCTCTTCCCTGCTTTTATGAAGATTCCTGTGTCCCAGGTCCTGCTAACAGCCACGTGTCCTCTGTTCACTCTGCAGGGCAGAAGAGAATTGCAGATGGCGGCACTGAAGAACATGGCAAGACAGTCCCTAGGTAATCAAACAAGGAAGAACTGATAGGATGAGCAGTAAAAGTGCTAAAGCACGAAAGCTGTTCTTCATAGGAAGATATTTAAATAAAACTCTTCTAGAATTATGCCTGCATGAAATGTCACTTATGTTCGAGTCTTTAGATCCTGGAAAGTTTAGAGCCTTTGTTATTTAAAAGCTTCACCAAAAAATGGTCTGCGTGGCACAGACCCAATGCTTATGGTTTATACAAAGCACGCTGCTTCCAGGGAAACTGTCAACTAACCAGAATTAAATGTAATGAAAAGACAATGCTAAGTTGTTTCATTTTGGAACTACAATAAACAAAATCAAACTGCCTTTTCTTCTTGTACACAATATTGATTTTTCAAAGCTTTGATTCCTCAATAAAAAGAGGAATTACAATCCCAAAGGGCCTCTTAGTTATTAAAGATACTGAATGTTTATTTTTTAGTGTTGAGGCTTAGGGTCAAATAGAAGAAAACAAAATCCAGGTGGCATGTTCACACAGCATTTGTGTGAAGCAGGCAGTTATGTACTGTTAAAACATGTTAATCTTATTTCGGTACCTGTGGAAAAAAATAAGTAAAATCCTGTACATGTACTATAATGCTACATGGAATTTCACTCTAGATATGGATCTTTTCCATGGGAAGGAAAGACGCTTGAGTGAAGTTATTCAGGGAGAGAACAGGCATTACAGTTCATCCCAGCACAGCAGGGATGCTGTGCAAACGGCTGCTGCACATGCAGAGTAACTACAGTGCATGATGCCCCAGTGTCAGTCCAGCGTATTTTATATTCAACTTCCTAAAGAAAATCTTGTTTTCACTTCAAATGCCGACTTCACGGTCAGATTATCAGTACCACGACAACAGAGGCAGAATGCCCCTCTTAACCCAGCTGCAGACTCAGTTTCACAGCTTTTTAGTGATGAAAGAACTACAAGAATCTTGAACTCTAGAAAAAAACTAAGGCAAGAATGTTTATATTAAGAATTTATTTGCAGTATACAAAAAGAATACATTCCTTCTATTAAATCAAGGCATAAGTTACTTTTCTGTAATTAAATATCAACTACATTTTTATTCCATTCACAGATTAGATACTCTTTTCTTCTTGAGAATGGTGTTGTTCACAGTATTCCTGAATTCCTGCAAAGACGGAGAAAAAGTAACATAAACAGCATTTCAGTTGCACATCAGGAGTTTGTTGTTGCTGCACCACCGTGTCCCCTGTTGGTACAAACATCTCAGGTTGGGCCTTTACCACAGTGGAAAAGGCTTGAGGAATTTCCCAGCTGTCTGCATTTTGTAACAGCACATGACCAGCTCTTTAGGTAGTTTTTGCACAGGAGTTTTGTGCCTTTACAGTTAGAAGTGGAGGCATTAATTAGCCAGCTGCATCCCACCGGGTCATGGTTAGCACCCACCACAGGCCTGCTTGAGAACCTCAGAACTCTTCTGTGAGAGCAGGGGCACACATGTCTCTGCAAATGAATGGCTGAACCAAATGCTGAAACTGGTTATCAAATACAATTTCCTTAATGCTTTAACAGCCTGTCAGGACTGATGCCCAGAAGCAAACAGGGTATTTGCAGATGTTACTTTCAGAATTATTGCTATGCACATTTCCTGTTTCATTATTTGTGGCAGAATAAGATAATCCTGTTTAACACCTTTATATACTGCAGCAGTGCTCAGAACCGAGAGGATTCATCCTCACAGTGATTCTCAGACTTACTTTGAATGATATTCCTGTAAGACAATGTAGCTGGAGACTCTGGTGCTTCAGACAGGAATGACTGGCCTCTGTCACAACTTTTTCCTTAAAGGAGAGAGAAGAACACAAAAGCAAAGCACTAAGAAAAGATGTGCTTTTCTTTTCTTTACCCTTTATCTCAACTCCAGTTACACCCTTTCAACGAGCCGCCTACATCTATTCCTTTTAGGAAGTCCTGATGTCAGTAATAGAACTAGAACTACAGCTTACAGTTTTACAGAGAAATAGTATTAGCAGAAACCTGCAGTTGGTGTGTTGCGAGTCCTGACCTGTTCCTTGATGCCATTAATTCAGGTATTAATTGGTAACAGCTGGTGGGCAAGGAACTAAGCCACCTCACAACCCACCACAGAATATAGGCAGTGCCACTAACAGTGAGGTTAAAGCACTAGTGTTAATGCTTAACATCTACAAGGTAATACTCTTTGAAGTGGTTATGATTTTATTCAGCCTGCATTTCTAGATGATTACACCAAAGAGAAAGGCATGTTGTATTTCAAATATGATTACAGAGCTAAAAAAATGCATCATCTAATCTTAATTGATTAAAAGATTAAGTTTCAGGTTAAGGAAATTACCCCAACACTTTCCTCATTCACATCATGCCATGCCACAGTTCCAGTAAATTTTAATTAAAAAAAAACCTTCTACCTAAAAGTGGGTATTTACCTAAGAGACATCTTTATTCCCCGCCCCCCCAGTACCAACATTAGTATATGAGCAACAACTTGTTTTAGGTTCAGTGCTATAAGTAATATTACCTATCTGTGGATCTAGAGGCACTTTACCCAGGAGGGAAACATTCAAGTTCTGGCACATCTTCTCCGCACCACCAGTAGTTGGGGGAAAGATCTGAGATTCCTTCTGGGAAAACAGGAAAATCAGAGTTAAAATACTGCAATTCTGAGAATAAGGCATTTTTGGAGCAATGTTTTATGTACAATGCCACAGTAAAAATGCTGTAATACACAGCCAGCCTTACCTTACACTTTGGACACACAAAGCCGCTCATGTTTTCCACAACACCTATGATGGGCAGTTTCACCTTGTGGCAGAAGTTGATCTCTTTCCGAACATCCTGAAGTGCGATTTCCTACAAATATTAGGAAAGGCTCATATTGCAACTGTCGTGTTTTCATGCTGATTCCATTCAGTTACCTCCTATTTTAAAGTTAGTTTATACTGAATTATTACTGCTGTCTTACTATTTTGAGGAACAGAAACCTGTGCTCTAACAATTCTGTGAGTAGCAACAGAGCAGGTACAACAGTTCCAGCCTCCTGGAGGTGGTTCTGTTTTGAAATCTGACTGTATTATAAAGATTCACCCATATTTATGTTTCATCTCCTATGTTCACCTCCTATCTTCAGTTCTTTAAATGCAACTTTTTCACATTCTCAGTTTACAGAAGGACTCCTGGCATTATGCCTAGAGCAAGGACAAGAACCATCAGGCTTATGCTTGTTAATTCTTTCAAAATACATCTGAAGTATCTTCTCCTCAGACTTTTTACACATATGCCTGACCTGAAACATTCTCCTGTTCCCTTCTCCTTCCCTCGCCACCTCTCTGCTATCACCCTTACCACTTCCCTTCCTCTTTGTGTTATCCTTTCAGCTGCTGTGGAAATACTACATGTCTTTTGCTCCTGTACCTTTCCAAACCAGCCATTAAAACCTCTGTTTGACCTGAATGTATTTTGAGTTTCAGCTTTCCAGGGGTTGATTTCTCTTTTAAAAATGCACATGACAAAACTGCCTACTGGAGGGGACAGGCCACTTCACAGGTGTCAAACACTGCACAGCTTACTCCTTACTGACATTCTTTTGAGCATTAAGCCATTGCTGAGTAAATTAGAGATGATGATGTGAACTCTAATCTTGAAGAAGGAAGTGAAACACTGCATTTCCTTTCACCACACAGATCAAGACAGCTTTCAATTGTGAGCTGCTCTGTGCTTTAGTGACCCAGCTGGATTTCCAGCTCCACCAAGACACCCATCTAACCCACAAACCAGCCAGCTGCAGGCACAGCACAACAAAGTCAGTTCTCTGAAATTCTGTACCCTCAGATTTCCCTGAAGTTCAACAGTCTCTAACCCAAAGATTGCCTTTAACTGTGAGCTGCTTTCTCGTACCTGAGGGGTGGTGACAATGACAGCACCATCAATGTGGGTGGCACTGAGGTACTGCACGATGGACAGGTGCTCGTCCGACGTCCCTGGGGGCGTGTCCACGATCAGGTAGTCGATCTCACCCCAGTCCACATCACGAAGAAACTGCTTGATCAAACCTAAAAGAAAGCATAGGAATGTGAAAAAGAGAAAAAAAAAAATCTCCCTGTATTTCAAATTGTAGGGTCTACTTCAACTTCTATAGCCCAGGTATGCAGATTCTTCTGACTTGTCAACTTCAGGACAAAAACACGTATTTTGCCAAAGCTTAAAAAAAATAAATAAAAAGACATCATGTGACCTTCTAATGTCATGAGAAGGTTCAACTAAAGAAGTAAGAACTTATTCACTCATTTTTTCCCTGTACCTTACTACGTTATATTTATGTTATTAATTAAACAAGCTCAAGATATTCATGTACTTGAAATCGTTCAAGTATGTAAATTTTTATTGAAAAACAATACATACCATTTTTTTTTGGTCCTCTCCAGATGACAGCATCATCAGGACTACTAAGCAAGAACCCCACTGACATGACACCTAAGTTTTCTTCAACATACTGAAAGATAAGTAGGGAAACAGCAGTGAAGAAAAAGAAACCAACTCTGAACCCCTATTTTATAGAAAAAGCAGCTGTGAGAGAAGACACTAATAAAATAAAGGCAAAGAAACTTATCTTCTATCACAGGGCATACTACACTCACCAGCTACACTCAGACTGAAAAAATGGAGCTGTTACAGTGGTTTATGGACTCACTAGAGGCAACAAAAGGATAAAAAAGCAGCTTTCCCTCTCAGCCCAAGCTGCCCTTTTAGCAGTGTGCACACTACAGGTGATATTTAGACAACCAACACTCCTGCAAAACTCCCTCTTCATTTTCTAAAGGTTAATGAGGTTTTTCTTGGGTGCAAGGTACTTTTTGGCTGTCATAGAAAAGGTGACATACTACACAGATGATTGATATCCAAAAATAACAGAAGTGAGCAATTTATATCCATATTTATTGCCCATAGTAGGGAGGTCAGTAAAAAAGAGATACTTAATAACCCTATTTTATAAATATAGTATTACTATTACTAACAAAAGAACTATAACACTCTGAATCTATAGAGTGCATATCCAGATTCTACAGAATCTGTATATATATTTTCTATAGCATTCTCTATATGTTCTATAGAATCTGGATATAGCTATATAGATATATAGAATCTGGAGGCATAGACTCCATAGAATCTGTATCATGTATCTATAGAATCTGAATATTTAAGTTATTAGAAAAAGAATTAACAGAAGTGCCTCCTGCTCCTCCCTCACTCGCTTTTTGACACAGAACATCATGCCCAACCCAAACAAACCCAAAAAACTTTCTGAAACATGTGCACCAACTCACCACTGGAGACCATCCAGATCCACTCTGATGAACCTGAAAATTCAAGTGATACATAAAGTCACAATAGAATACAGATATTGCATAAAACATGAAGTCACACTTGGGTAAACAGCTCTCCTGCCTGCAGGGACAATCCTGCTCTATTGGGGCAGCTGAGGTAAAAACTGTAGGAGCATCAGATCTCCCTCAAAAAGTGAACAATAACTGTTCAACCCTTACACAAGTTTACCCATGACTTTACATATTTATATAAAATATTCAGGGGCTGATAAAGCCCATCATGACAATATTGCTCAAGTTTTAAGTTGTCATGAGTATGTGGACGTTATGCAACGACAGAACTGCTCATCCTGGCACTAGACAACTCTTTTACAAAATAAACTATGCTGAATTCTCCATCTCACCTTACTTCCTTACTCATTGCCACACACTTCCAGTAAGTTTTTAGTCTACAGAGCCCAAAGATGTGAATGAATAAATGAGTAAAACTCCTTTAAACAACACGTTTGAGCATCCACTTACCTGTTCTCCTTCTAGACCCATCATTTTAGGGATCGATGGCCCGCAGATATCTATGTCCAGCAGAGCAACCTGCAAAACACACCGGCCAACCCGCCCCACTGGAAACAAGGCGGCACAGGGCAGTCTCCGAGGGCGAGCTCACGCAATGAAAGCGCTCCGGCGCTGTTCATACGCGAAGCTCAAGCTTAAAACGAGCCGGGGCACACGGTCAGTGCCCCCAGCGCCGGGGCCCCACCTGCTTGTCCTCGTCGGCCGCCAGCCCGTGCGCCAGGGCGGCGCTGAAGGTGCTCTTGCCCACGCCGCCCTTGCCAGACAGCACCAGCACCGTGTGCCGAACCGCCCGCAGCCGCGCCCGCAGCTCCGCCGCCTCCGCTGGGGGTGACACCGGCCCGTCAGCGCGGACACCGGCCCCTCAGAGCCCCTCACGGCCCCGGCCCGGCCCACCCTCACAGCCCCGGCCCCTCACAGCCCCTCACGGCCCCGGCCCGGCCCACCCTCACAGCCCCGGCCCCTCACAGCCCCTCACGGCCCGGTCCGGTCCCCCCTCACGGCCCCGCCACTCACCCGGGTCCGGCCCGGCCGCGCCGCCCGCGCACAGCCCCTGGTTGGGACATCCCTGGCAGGCGGCCGCCCTGCCCGCCTGGGCGCTGCCGGTGCCCGGGCACTCTGCAAGGCACAGGGAGGGCTGTGAGGCGGCTGCGGAGGGAAGCAGGGACGGGGGGAGGGAGCGAGGGCAGCCCGGCCCGGCCCGGCCGGTCCCGCTCACCCTCGGGCCGCCCCGCGCCCGCCGCCTCCGCCATGACAGAGCGCGTCACTTCCGGGGCCGCCGCCGGCAGGGGGCGCTGCGGGGCCGCGGGGACAGCTGAGGGGGCCGGGGGGCATCTGAGGGGACATGGGGACAGCGAAATGGGGGGACAGGGGGACATCTGAGGGGACATGGGGACAGGGGGACATCTGAGGGGACATGGGGACAGCGAAATGCGGGGACAGGGGGACATCTGAGGGGACATCGAAATGGGGGGACAGGGGGACACCTGAGGGGACATGGGGACATCTCTGGGGAACAGGGGGACACCTGAGGGGGACATGGGGACATCAGGGGGCACGGGGTCACACCTGGGGGGCTCCAGTGACACCACCCACAAAAAACCCCAAAGCAAAACCCCCAGAAAAAAAAAAAATACGAAAATACATTTTGTTAAGGTAATTGAGGAGCTTGGTCTGGTTTTTGGCCATTAATAAACAGGCTATTACCATTTCAGGTGTATTTACTCCTGGCACAGCTCCTGAACTCACTGCTCTGTCGTTCCCTTCTATGGGAAACTAATGAAAATGTTACATGACAGGGGAGCCAAATTTTCAAGAACACTGGAGTGTCTGTGGTAGGAGGAACTGACCAGTAAGACAGATCAGAAATTTGTACTGTCTCTTGCCCATGCAAAGTTTGGCTCTGTGTAAGACCACAGCACTTTAGGTCCGTGCTTCCTGTCAAACATATGGATTAGATTCACTGATGTCTGCAGGACTTTCCACATTTTAAACAGAAGTACGTGTTCAGATATTTTTCTTCTGGGGCCAGCTGATCGTTTCCTGTTCCCAAAGTTATGTAGAACGCTTCCCACAAAAGGCACCAAGAGGGGAAAGTGAATCTCTTCCTTAGCACCCCTCCTGCTCCGAGCCCAAACACCCAGCCTTGGAGTGCTCAAGCCAGGCTGAGCTCAGTCCTGGGCTCTGCCAACTCTTGCAATGTCATGCTCAGGAATAACTTTATGCTTCTCGGCAGCTGCTGAGAATTAATTCCATCAGTTATTGCAAGAGGAGAGGGTTTGTTTTTTTTTTTTGTGTGCGAACATTTGGAGTATCAATCTCACCCCATTTAGACACTCCAGTTGGGTGCCCATCCCTCACTGCCCTGTAGTTTATTTATGTAGATTTTAAACATCATGAGAAGATAAATGTAACTGACAGTGACCATTCATTTAAAATTACCTCTGCTTTTTTCAGCCCTCAGACTCCTGCAGCTTTCTGAGACAAGATACGCTGTAACACTATGCATATATATATATATATATATATAAAAATATATATAACCAGAGATCTATCTATATCTATCTATGTATACTGTCTGTAAAAGACCTCGGGTTATTGGGAAATTAGTCCATTTGGCACAGCTTTCGTGTTACAGCCTGAAAGAAAACTACTGAACTAAAATGTCCGAACTGTAGGCAGTTTTCAAACTGTTTGTTCGCAGTGGCCTCATCAAGCCGTGCATCCAACCCGAGGCAGCGGCACCAAGAGAACATCTTGCAATAGAGGGCAGTGTTTTTGTGCTAATGACCTGTCAGTTCCCTTATCGTTAACACAGCAGTACTGGAATGGTGAACGCACTTCGCAATCTCAAATGATAACGACTCTGTCTTGTTGGAAGGAGAAAAAAAGAAATCAGTACTATTTGTTTACTTATGCTCTGCTTTTCATTAAAAGATCACCTCATTCACTACTGAAACGAGGGCATATCCGAAGGAAACTTGGCAGGCATTCTGCTGACTCCAGTAACACTACCTACTTTTAGGATTAGCAATGAATAAAATTATTCTTGTCAGCTCTAGTAAAACGCAGATCCATGTGGGTAAGTTTTGCAGCCCTTTTCCTCTCTCACCATCCATTATCCAAAGAAACTGCATTTTTCATTAAAATTTTCCTGAAACCATTTGGCAGTTTGAGACATACCTGCAGTACTCAGTAGCAGAGCAGGTGTTTTCTGCCTCAATAGACCCAGACGGATAAATTACAATCTGAAAAAAAGCAATGTTAAAGAACAGACTAAGTATTTCAGATAGTCAAGATGGAAACCTACTTAGAAATTTAATTTTCGGATGAGAAGAGGAATATAGTCCATCATATTGTAGAGTGGGGGGAAAAAACCTCCAAACCAAATATCCTGCAGAACATAGACCAAGATTGTCTGATCAGTAGCTGTAAGCAGAGCCAGATCAGGTTCAGTACACTGATTTATTCACTTTACTATCATATCAGGTTGGTTGCCTGAAACTTTTCAGAGGTAGCAGCCTAGATAAGTGTGCAGCCCTAAGAAATTCCAAATAATTTAGGAAGATCAGTTCTTCAATTTGGAGACAGAGGAATACTCTATGAAAAACTGAAAAAAGGCTACTGAGAAAACAATCATTGACAAAACCAAAATTAACTTTTTCTTTTTTCATCCCTTAATATTTACTCTTTGTGTTCAACTAAAATCTAGAGCAAATGTGAAACTCAAAAAACAGTGACATATCCCCACAGAGTTTAATTAGGCAATTACAGGCACAATTCTTAGAATAAAGTTTTGTGTGGGTAAAAAAGTCTAAATGCAGACAGAAGTTTGTCTCAGCCTTTCAATTTGGTCAGTAAAATATCTGTACTTTTCACACAATACACTAAACACTTGGGAGAAGACAGGAGTGATCCAGCAAGGCATTAAAGAAATGGTGAGTTTAACTCCAAAGGCAGCAGCTCACGCTGCACCAGCCGTTTTGAAGCCAGGGGGCTCAGGCTGCAAGTTATTTAAAATTCCTTACTCTTGTTTCACATCCTGCAACAAGTTCACGGGCTAAATTCAGTGGAGACACTATCAGGTGCTCTCAACATGCAGAGGCCAACTCTGTGCTGCTCTGAAAGGATGCAGAGGTTGGACTGGAGTGCATGTCTGAGGAGATGTGGAATCATTTAATCAGTATTGGCCTTTAATAATTGTGTTGCTGAACTGTCTGATGCAAAGAACAAACTACAAAGACAACTGGCCAAGATAAGAGTCACTAAGAGTCAGCAGCTGCATATGATCTATATATTATATACCCAAAAGGCTCAGAAATGTTCTCTGGAGTTTACATTTCCCCCCCCCCAAATAAGCACCTCCTCCAAACCCAGACCTGTATGACCTTCCTGGAACTGCACTTTGCTCACCCACAACCTGAGAAAAGCTCACTCACAGACAGACAACAGGGCTTTATAAGGAGCCGTGATCATACACTGATTACATTCATCTGCAACTTACTTGTTTAAAGTGAGGAAAGGTATCTTAGATGGTGTTTTTTTTTTTTTTTTTAAATTTTACATTAATTGATGATGGCCACTTCCCGACACAGAATCAGTACATTTTTTTTTTTTAAACTTTGTAAAATGGTCAGATAAAAAGGCCCACATTTATCAGTTTTAGAGGAAGAAGATGACTAAATTTTTGCATTTATTTTGCAGCAGCCAGGGAAGAGCCCTAAATTAACTAAAATTTCAAAGTGTTTACAAACACGATGTCATTACTCTATCCTTGCCACTTAATTTCCAAGTTTACCTTCCCTTTTGATAAATACAGTTCCATATCCTTAGCCTGAATGTTGGCCTGGTGCCTGGTTTTGGCCAGAAACAATCTGATATTCCAAAGTGGGTCACAGTGAACTTTTCAAACATTTGTTCTGCCTTTGCCTTCCTATTATACAAAGCAGAAATGCATGGAAGAAGACAGACTTGTGTTAATCTCTGTCTGTACTGCCTTTTCAGTAAGTTTTCACTGAATTAAGTCACAATTGTAAGTGTATAAATTCAATTTTGAAACATATATTCTGATGTTAACCTGACGGTCGTACCAACAGATAAAATCTGGTTAAGCAGCCAGACTCACTGTGTTACTTTCATATGGCTTCAGAGTTCTGTAAGTTCTTAAGTCCTTCCAGTAAGATTCTTTTTCTCATAGAACAGCCTCACATTTACTCATTTTTTTCAATGCACATTTGAATAGAGTTTTCCTGCCATTCTACTTGTCATAAGCAGCTCAAGAGGTTTTCAGTTTGTTTTTAGGGACCCTTAAGAAAGTGCAAACTAACCAGCTAAATATGTGTAAGCTTGCAGCACTTAAGTACATTTTTGTGTGTTTGTTTTTTCTCCCAAGCATACAAAGCATGAAAGGTGTAGTTTTTTGTGTGTTTTAAATTGTGTATGGTCTGGTCAACTACAGAACTTTACCCCTGAACTGGCCATCCCTCTGAGTTTTTCGTGGATTTAAAGGTATGAGCATTTGCTTCACTTTTTCCATTGGTGTTTTCTATTGTTTTAAGTGCCCCTTTTATAAAATAACTTCTGGCATAAGGTAGCACAGAGTGCACCTGTGGAATCACAAATTGCATGGTGAGGTACATATGAACAGGCATTTTGCCATGGAGTCCAGCTGACACTGCTGACAACTGGATTGTAATGGAAAAAACAAGAGTTATGTCCTTATACTGTTACACCATTAAATGGCAATAATAAGCTACCTGGAGAAACTTGAATATTTGTATAAGGAATAATTAGTTTGTACGGTACACATGGATAAAAAAAAAAAATCAAAGAAGACTGAATTCTGTGAACTATTGCTGCTGTTTCTGCTGAGTTACTAGTTAGCACACACATAGCAGAGATACTTTACTCATCACAAACTCCACAGTAATGTAGTTACATCAGGATAACAAAATGCTGCAGGATAAGCAAACAGCATGTGCTGGTGAGCAGGAATTCAGGCTGGTCAGAGTTGGCAAAGGAAAGGAAAATACAAGAGGTTCACTGAGCAAAACCACTGCTGGTTAATCTCTGGGTGAAGTTACATGGTACAAGTCCTGTTAATTCTCATTCCTGACCATACCTCAGGGGAACAAGAGGGAACAAGTGAAGGCAGAAGTGAGTACAGATGAGTGCCCATTTAACAGGTACCCATCATTAAGCATGATGGGGTGTCCTTTCTTCTTCCTTCAGTCTGCAATAATTGGAGAAAACACCATTGCTAGGATATACTTGAGTATGACAGCCACTGGCTTAATTTAAATTCTGGAAACCCTGGAAATATGAGGTGCTGGAAGCAGAAGCCCAGAAGCCCCAGTGAGGTATTTGGCAAGGGTTAGATCACAAGCCAAAGAAGGTATTACAGCTCCACTGTATTTCATCATCACTGGGCCCAGAAGAGCACATGGTCATTTGGGGATGTAAATATTCTGAGGAGTCCAATCCAATGTGACTCTGGTCAGGCTCAGAGCTGCTCTAGGACCACATCTTTAGACTGGTGAGCAGAAAACACAATGTACACAACTCAGTGTAGAAGAGAGTGGCTCAAGAAACACCCAGTCTATGCCAAAAGATGTTATGGTACATCTATTTTACATTTGGCGTAGAAGTACACAAATCTTTAGGAAAAGAAGGAAAATCCTTAATTGTGGTGCCTGTCCCCATTAATCTGTTTGTGTCTCCTTTCCATAAAATGAGTATTAACATAAATAGTTACCTTGGCTTCAGTCTCCTGGAAAGAGCCAATAGGGCAGGATGTTTATGTACATTAGCTCTGGGAATCAGTCAGATCAGACAGCAAGTGACGTGTTTACGTAGTCCAGTATTTATACCACATCTAAACAGAAGATCATCCCTGCCAGCTCCAACACCTGCTCAGAACTGCTCCTATGCCCAGAGGCAGAGTGCCCAGCACCACCCTTCCTGCAAGCCTTGCTGTTCCCCTGGGAGCACAGGGATCAGAAAGATGCTAGAAAAACAGGTACATGTTTAGTAAAACCATGAAAAAGTAACCACCCACTCCAAAAAACAAGTCCCCACGATTCTGAATGTTTCCACGCAGCTCACTGGGAGCTTTTTGTTGGAGATTTTTTACCCCTGGGGTGTGAAAAGGCAATATATTATATCAATATAGGAGGGAAATTGACTCCTCAGTTCCTTTTTTGCCTGGTATGTTTTTGCTCTATAGCTGAAGACCCTACAGTCTTTTGTTTTAGTAAGTTACTACCTCAGAGTTTGCATCCTTCACGTGTTGTTTTTATTAAATTGATTGATAAATTTAAGATAAAAAGCTTTCCTGTCTTAGCAACTATTGAGCATGTTTATATGGTGGCTAGAAGAATTGCATACTTTTTATATTTACACAACATTCTTCTAATCCAAGGGAGAACCTACTCAATTTTACAACTAGCACAAAACCTAGAAGGAAAGTCAGGAAAACCTCAGTGGCAATATTAGCAGAAACTGATATAGTTTTCAAACTTTTTATCTGAGAAGTTCTGAAAGGAGCCCTCCTGTGGCTGTTGCATAAGACTTATACATTATTCCTCTGAACGGGAATAAAGAAAAACCTAAACTTCCCTGGGAGGTGCCCACGCAAGGAGCACAGAGAGGTGCAGCAGGCTGGGAGCTGTGGGAGGAGCAGAGGGAATACTCTCCCCACAAATACTTTCATCTCAGACCTCAGTCTATTCTCCCATAACTTTTTACATATATTTTTGTTGATTTTTTGTTTACCCCTTCCTCTTTTTATGCCTTCAAATCTCAGTTATTTCCAGTATTTCATGCCCGTTCATGGTGGCCCCGAGTACAATTAATCTTACAATTTTAATATTGGAACTTGGTTGAGAGTAACGTTTTCAGATGATCAGTGGAGAGTGACTCAGAAGTGGTTGGGAAGGTGTGTGTTGCTTGGTGTAGGCAGCTAAAAATTTTCTGGAAAAACCTGTTTGAAGGAGGAAATAGTTATTTAGGAATAGATTTTTGCCTACAAACCAAGAGAAATTACAGATATGAAGTTAAGGCACTCACTTGAAGATAAAAGCAGATTTATCCCTCTCCTAAAGTGGTTGGGTGATCTCATAGAATCAAAAAGACTTGCATAGGTTCCATCAGAGTGTGACCTATGGACAAGTGGAGAAACCCTGCAGCACAATCCACTCCATGGAT
Source organism: Acropternis orthonyx (assembly GCA_035583155.1). NCBI lineage: Eukaryota > Metazoa > Chordata > Aves > Passeriformes > Rhinocryptidae > Acropternis > Acropternis orthonyx. Next base: position 6,210,077 of record JAWWEU010000034.1, on the reverse strand, counting down.
TAGCATTCTGTATGCAGAAGTCAAGCATTTTCTTATCTACTGTTATGGCTTCCTCTGTTGTTTTGAGAATATATTAGAAAATACAAGCCCAGATAAATTATTCCATTTTTTTTCTCCAATTTTAATTTTAATTTAAATATTTTTTTTTAAAAAATAAACATCTCTTACATTTTTGGGACCAGTGGGAAAGATAAAAAGAAAACAGTTGCATATAAATGTGAAAATGATTGGATTGTTTTCAAAGATTAAAGTAAAAAAACACATACTGGAATTCAGGGGAAGGAGGATTTTTGTGGCTGTAAATTGTTGTACTGACCAAATGAGAGCCTGGTTCCTCTACTTCAGTCTATGCTGAACAGACCAGCCTGTGTAAGGACACAGATTCAATGTCTGGATGTATATTTACAGTTTGCAGTATAGTATTTACATTCTGATAATTTCCTCTTTTCTGTGAAAATGTCATATTTAAGACAGTTACAAAGCAAATGTTGGGGATTTTATTTGTATCCCTTAGCAAGCAGCTGCATGGCACTTGGTTGCCAGCTGGAGTTAAACCATGACACACATGTAGAAAGCTTCAGAGCTGTTGACTGTATTTATGCCAGCTCCATTCCCATTGTTTTGAAGCTTTATCAATAAAAGCTTGCTACATTCCCAAATCTAGACCAACCTCCCCACTCCTGATATGCTCAGTGAACTGGGCAATGCATTGGCTTGAAGATATTTTCTCTGGGCAAAAACTAAACTGGTACTTCTTTACACAACAAAACTCCATCATCCCATGTGAGCATCCACAAGAAATGCACAGAATTACTGCTCAGAGTGACCCTCACTCTGCTGCAATCCAGGGAACTCTCTGAACTCATTACCTGCTCATGTCACAGTCCGCTGAGGAGTGTGAGGTTTATCTTTCCTTTTAAATGTGCTTTTCTTCTTTTCCTGAACTATTCCCCACCACCATCTGATTAAAACAAACCAAAACTTGGTAAGTCACCCAATCATTTAAACTTGCAATTAAGTTTCAAAAGAAACAAACCAACTCTGCAAACAAGAGTGAGGCACATGGTGATCCCAAGCAAGAATGTGTCTATGACATGACAGTAAAAACTGGTCAAGTCTAAATTATTTTCAGGTTCGAGATCTGGGTTATGCTTGTAATCCAAATATTGCAAGATAGCATAGTTTTACTTTGAAGCAACGTGGCATATATCCAAAAATTAATTGTGAAATCAGTCCTGAATACACTGTTCAGTTAAGTATAACCACAACAAATGTTAACTTTTACGAACTAATTTAGGTGAAATGTGGAAATACGGGTGAAAAAAAGTTTAGAAAAACTGACTGCAAGGCAAAATATTAAATACATTTACAAAATGAGGAAATACAAGTATGTTCTTCCCCCCACATTACCTGGCTGCTGCTGTTTGCACTCAGATAGCAACCACCGAGTTAGTTCACCTCGGACCAACACAGAAACAAGCTCAGGCTGCAGCATTTTGAAAGTGCTCATGTTGTACGTGAGACTACCCTGAGCACATGGTGCAACACGTGTGCCTGCTCTGGGTCTAACTCATCCAGCCTGCAAAAGTCATGGCCTTGGTACAACCAGAGAGCAGCAGGAGCAGCTTTGCCCGTGCTCACAGGAACACTGTGCCCAAAGCTTTCCTCATGTCCTGGAAGGGAAGTTCCCGGCTGGGCAGTGGCCGGGGCCCCACCACGGTCTCTTAGGAACATGCTGCTCAGCATTTGTTGTTTTTGCTTCCTGCCCTTGGAGGCCATCCAGGAATGACGTGGGCTGGAGCAGCTCTGTCTGGTGATCCTCCCCACCAATCCCTTCGTGTACAGCACATTATCCAAACCGTTCTATCCAATGTGTGGCCAGAGTGAGTAATCGAAAACTGTTTGTACAAAGCTGATGTGAAGCATTGGAGGTGGTTCCCCCGAGGCCATTTTTCCTTGTATGTCTTAAATGCCAGTGCTTTTTTTTTAAAAAAAAAGAATAAAAATTTGAGGACACACAACGAACCTAAACCACATCCCACTCACATGCAGCTTAAAGATGGATGTATAATTACACATTTGAATTTTGAGTTCAGAGGCAGGCTTAAACAATATTTTTCTTTAGGGAATGGGTGAATGAGAGGTCTGCTCAGTAGCACTAATCATTTGCCTTCATTGTGTTTAACGTGCTTGCAGACATTTTCCTGCAGAAAACATTAATTTTGTCCTCTTCTCCAACCTTATTAGAACAATCAGAAATAATTCAGTGGAAGACAGCCTGCAACCTAACCCAATTCACCAAATAAATCAGAATAACAGAATCACCACAGCACCAGCACAGTGGCTGCATTACGTGCCTTCTGTAACTCTTGCACCTGTGTGAGCTGCGGCATCGCTCTGGGAGCTGGTTTAGTTGCTAGCCGAGTGCTCTGGGCTGCTTTCATTGCATTGTTTCATTGATAGATTTGCTCCACAAAGACAACTCACCGTTTCCAAATGCTGCCCAGGAGAGAAAGCGACAGTACCAATGCAGACCAAAGTCTGAACCACAATGAGGCACAGCTACACGGCGATTCCAGCACCATCTTGGTATGGATTAGCTCCTTTGGGATACATTTTGGCTATATAGCTGTGGGGGCCTCACTGCACACGTTGGCATCAGCTTGGTGATCCCCGTGCCATGATCCATTGGACAGTGCATTGTGTCTGTTTGGATATGTGGGATGATGTCTGAGATATTAGTCTTCCTTCCCCAATGACTGAAGAAGGGTCTTCTGCCGTATTTATCGCCATCCAATCCAGTTAGAACATGTTGCTGTTCCAAAGGAGCACTGTCAATTATGTCTTCTTTAAAATACTGTCTTCAGATTGCTCTCTGGGGGGTTTCTCAAGAAATACTGCACCAGGGTTCCTTTCACAGTTGAAGTGAATTTCACAGTGTAGCAAAAGAATTTTGCATATTTTAATGAAAAGTAGAAAACTATTCCTTTTTATTTTTGTCTCTAGCAAAATGCTACTGTACACAACAGTTTCACATACAATGAGCTTAATGAAGTACATAATGCTTCAACTGAGTGTTTATTTATATTATTTTCCCTAAACTGTTTTATCAACTCAAAAAGCTTCTATCCATACAAGGATGAGGCAATAAATCATAGTTTATTCTACTGGCATCTTTTCACTTTTTCTAACTCCTTAAACCATAAATGTACAATGTAATGTACCATTTTTTTTCAGCCTCATACCTCCTTAATAGGATCCTGACATTTCCTTTTGTGCACCCATGTATTAGATTTCCTCAACTGCACACTCTGCTCTGCACATCCATTCTGTCACAAAATATTGGTTTGCATCCAGATTCTTTTATACCCATTTGGATAGTTTTAGTCACATGGCTTTTCATATCACATAAATCATGCCTGTTCCCAATGCAGGAGTTCAGCTGCAAAAAAACCAGAAAAAGCCTCTGATTACACTGTAGTAGCTACATTTATTATGGGAGCAGATAATTTGTCACTTCTGTTACCACCACCACATCAATTAGGCAGGCAAATAAGCCAGTATAATAATTTTATTAAAAAACACCCAACAAATGGAACAAAACAAGATGGCCTTAAATATTAATACATAACTCCAGTTTTATACTCACTCTGAGTTTTGTCCTCTACATCCTCCCTGAAGATCTCTTCCACAAAACTGTCTGCAGCATTAGGATCGATATCAGTCCTGTCAGCAGGACTGCATGCACCCAAAGTACGAAACACCTTTGATTTAGCATCAAAATTGCTGAGTGTCACGTTATCCCTTCTTATTCCCACAACTGCCAGTGAAGCTGTTGATGTTCCAAAGGGTCCTGTCTAAAAACAATTTGGAAGTTTCATTTGAAGTCTCTGGAACATTAGAATGTCTTTGAATTTCTCTTCAATGAGAGTGAAAGGACATTAGCACAACACACTTAAACCCCAGAAGTACACAGTGGTTCTGAATCAATCCAACTCCTGGTAGCTCCTCGGGGAAGTAAGAGCTTTGTAAACTGTCACACAGATATTCAGAAGTATTTTAGGCTTAACACATATGCAAGTTTTCCATCAGTCTGATATGACTTCTAATATTTTAACCCAAATGTTTATACAAGTAGTGTTTACTAGATGTAGTTATCTTGACAGATAATTAGCATGTCCTGTTCTTCCTCCAGTGCATATGAATTTTACCCTACCACAGCTCCCTAATCCAGACCAGATTATGTTGGATTCTGTAGCTGATCCCAATTATTGAATGCTATGTTCATCAGAACTTCAATTAGAAATAGAAATTCTGATAGGGTATTCAAAATTTGGACACTTTTTTTCCATCACAGTTTTTGGTTGAGTTCACATGTCAAATAAAATGTACTTTTTTAGAGAAAAAAATCCTATCTGAGAAAGTTAAACAATTTGCTACTTCACTTTTTAAGGATTTTTTGCTTTAGAATAATTTAAGTGTATTTGTCTCATGGTTTAAAGAAAGAAGAATTCATCCCAATAGCTCAGCTGCAATAGAAAAAGAAAATATCAAATGAACCACTTCTTTGTAACATGTAAATGTTATCTGAGTTGCTGTTTATTTAAAAGGAAGTGCTGATGTTGGCACTCGGTTCCTGTGTGTGCTGCCAACTTTGTAGCTGAAGGGATTAGACAGAAAACAAATTAATAAAGTCCAGTTTTTCTGTGCTTAAAAAATTGGGAGTATTCTAAGATGAGTTAAAGTGGTTTCTGGAGAAATCAATCTTTCTTATAGTCCATAGAGGGGGAGCAATTAATAGAACACTAGACAAAACAAAGTTTTGTCAGTATGAAAGAGTTTACCACCTCATTGACTACACAAGATTGGCCTCATCTCCATTGACAAGCCAAAGTGATTCTGATTAATGTGCTTCTGTGCCAAATCTGGACCCTTTAGCACATCCTGCCTCACAAGTCCAAGCTATCATGAGCTACTCCAACTCTTTGGTGGCATCCAATCCAAGTGTATTCTGCAGGACCATGTGTAAGTGTTCAACACAGCCATGATTAGAGAAGAACTAATGGTAAAGCAGTGTGGCTGTTTTGGACAAAATGGACTAATAAAGTTTTACTGTTATTTGTATTTCTTCCTGGATTTACTGACACTCCTTTACAGAGTAAGCAGCAAACTACCGTTCCAATGACTGAGCTGTTTCCTGCTATCTCAGGGTCCTCTCTCCTCTAGCAACACACAAAACACATTCACACTGAACAGAAGCCAAATCCGAAACAATGCTAGATTTGAAAGTCTCCTGAATAAACTGTCACTGTTCCTTGCCCTTTGTTTTATGTGGGTGGTGGCCAAGTGTGGCGACCAACACAAGTTTCCTTGCAGAGCAAGGGACTCTTCCCTGGGGCTGTCACAGTGGGCTGTGGCTGAGCTGTCCCACACACGGGTCCTCTCCGTAGTTCAAACTGTGCTATCTCCTGGCTGTTGTGTCAAACCACTCACACAGTGATGCTGTTTGCAAGGATTTTAAATAATGGGAAAACATTTGGGAACACAAGATCGGGAAGTGACATCCAGGCCTGCTTCTGAAACCCATTAAACCCACGTCACACTGGCTACACTGCACCTGGATTTTCCAGAGGATGATCTGTGGAGAGGGCAGGCTGCTCCATCCATCAAGCTAATGCCAAATGGTGGCCTTCTGGCATGAATTTTTCAGAACAAAGGGATAGTTCCAGAACTAACTGAGTTTTTTATTGCGATATATGACTGCAGAGCAGTTCAAGGGGTGCTGGTAATGTGTAGCTGGAGCTCTGTTACTGCAGACTTCACAGTGATCTGGCTTGAATTAATAGTCATACCTTGCTGTTCCTTACTCAGAAACAACTCACAACAACCTTCTATCACAGAGCCCCTCTTGGGACATGACTTTAGGTGGGAGGAGGGAGGAATCTCACTGTTTTGTTTCCCAGCAGGGAAGACTGTTACCACTGGTAACATTTTCCCCCTTCTCTATGCCTTTGTATGGAGGCAAGGGAGATTTTATCACTTGCTTCTGTTACTACCAAACCCTGGAATAAAGCACTCTATTTGCATTTCATATACTATTTTTATAGTGTATGAATAATAATATTTGTGTTGAGCTGTTAAATATTGACAATAGTCCCACCCTATTTATCAAATACTGACAGCTGACCAAGCAAAGGAGTTAAAGTTATTTGAAAATTTGGATCCTGAAGCCTTTAAATATATTTCTAGAAGTTGGAGGCTTTCCCAGTTCACACAGCTACTCTAATAGCTAGACATATTTTCTCCCTTCCTTATGCCAAGAACTCAATTAAGAAATATATAGCAGAAGGGAGGCACTTCTAAGGGAACTCAATTTTTTTCCCAGCAGTTCTTTACAGAAGGGGGGAAAAAAAAAATAAAAAAACCCCCTTTCACTGAAGGCAATTAACATAAGTGAAAATCCAGCCTGAATCAAAGCCCTGAATTTGAAAATACGGGGGCTTTGGGATGGAGATGGTAGAGCTGAACAGTAATTCTGAACATTACAAATTCCAGTCCCTTCCTGACAGTGCCTTTGTTCAGCGATGTTCTTTCCAAGACCTTGGCTCTGCTTTTGGGTGGGGCACTCACTTGGTACATTGTCAGTGCAAACAACACTGAACTTTTGTCTGCACACCCTGATCTCCTGCTAAGAGTGACTGCCTAACCCCAGGGATCCATGGCAGTGCTGTTCTTTGAGAGCATCCTTCCCATGACTACAGTAATGCCCAGAGATTCATCTGCCGTCAGCAAGGGTAAATCTTTACTGAGTGCTGCAAAACTAACAGCACTGTACAAAAATAATCTCTAAATATAACTGACCAGAAGATATTAAGTGTATTATCCTAGTGGAAAAAACTCTCAGTGATAAAAGTGCTCTCGTCTTTTATTACTCATATCCACACATGCAGCACGTTTCAGTCCGTTGATAGCAAACGTCCTCCCTTAAAAATTAAACAGGTTTTTTTAGACTATCAAAAAGGAGGAGACTTCCATGGACTTCGGATATAAGCCTACATAAATCCAAAAAGGCTAGAAATGATTCACTATTTGCTCCTTAGAAGCCAAGGTAGATGGATAATGCAGTAGAGTCTTGTTCTGCCACTGATTTACAGTGTAAACAAATTCACACTCAGCCTCGAGAACGCAGTTAATCCCAGTTGTGATGGGAATACATCAGAGGAAACACATTTCTAGCCATCATAAATATACTCAGATAAACCTGAGAATCTCTTACAAAGCCCCCAGAAGAATATAACATTCTTTTAGGTTATTGTTTTCCATAGATCTCTCTTCCTGTGAACTAGAACAGTAATTATTGTAGTTACATGTAGCCACAGACATCAAGAAGCCACATCTACAGTGTATTTCTATGTATAAAATAGAAATTTAATGTGCAGTTCCATAATTCTTAAAAGATAAGATCTGTTTTATAGCAAATAGACTAATGCAGAAAAGACCAAAACCTGTCCCTGCCTGTTTCAAACAATGAGATAATTTTAGCTCCAGACAAGCCATTTCCTAACATTATCTAAACTGTAGCTCATAAAAGTTTATGGACTCAAATTCCAAATAGAGTAAGAAAACAATGGATCCAAGTATCTTCACTAATGATAATAGCAGTTGGGTGCCATGAGGTTACTGCTTACAGTAAAATTTTACAGTTTATTTTACTCAAATCTATTAGTAGTTTATTCCTTAAAAAAAAAAAAAAATCACATTGAGGAAGCAGAATTGGTACAGATGGTGTGCTTAGTCGGTGTCTGTGATGGTGCTCCTATGACATAGAGGGATTTTCACCTGGGTAAGACCTGGCACGTGTTTTCAGCACAGGATATTAAGGTGTGAGAACAAGAGACAAGGACTATTAACTATGGAGACAAAAGAGTGCCAAGTTTGGGATTTTTCATTTAACTACCATTACAGTTTGGTAATACAGTTGCACAGTTGTACTTTTTCATAATATTATTGTATTTTAATTTTATGAATGGGGATAGCGTGAGACACACCTTTCAACATCTGCTTTCCCCACCCCCTCCCCTTCCTAGTGGTGCGTTTTGGCATTTACAGTTTTAACAAAAGTCCAGGAATGTCCAGTTCTGTATTTAATTACAGCACATGCAGGCCTCTGATGTAATAAGAAATCCCAGATCAAATGAAGAACACATGCCAACAGTTTGGTAAGCAGCTGCTGGCTTGGGTAAGTTCATGTGCTGACAGACCTCTGCAGTCTGAAGAGATGGAGTCCAACCTTTAGGTCAAACCTTTGATAACCCTCACAGTAAAAATGGTTTTTCTCAGGAGTAAATAGAATTTCCTGTATTCTCACCCAATCCTCCTCTACCAAGCTGAGGTCTTCCCTGCTCCAGACTTTCCAGCTGGTCTCAAGGGCCAGGTATTTCTGGAGCCATATCTTACCAGCAAAGGCCAAGGGTGGAGAAGGCATTGAGTTGCTGTTGCTGGGTCCCCTGCCCCACTCACCCCGTGGTTTCACAGGTCCCCATGTCTTCCTTTTGTTGCCAATACATGCGTAGATGCCCTTCATCTCCCTTGTGAGATTTTGGCTTTCCTGACCATCCCCTCATGCTGTGACACTCTCTCTGTACCCTCCTGGGTGACCTGACACTGCTTCCACCTCTTGTGTGCATCTTTTTCATGCCTGAGCTTTGTCAGCAACTTTTTGTTTATTTGTGCAGGCCTCCTGCTACTTTTGATTTATTTCTTGCCCATTTCAATGGACCATTCTCAAGCTCAGAGGAGGTAATCCTTGAAAAATCAGTAAGATCCCAGTGACCCCTCTTTGCTCCTGGACCATACCCCATGACATCCTTGAAGAGGCCAAAAAGTGCTCTCCTGAAGCCCAGAGTTGTGATCCAACTATTTGTCTTTTTTTTTTTTCCTTTCAGACCCACATCTTCAGAAATACAATCCTTGAAAGAAGGAAATAAAAATATCCACAACCTGGATATTTCATTTCCCACCTCTGAAAAGAAACATAAGGAGAAGTTAACCCTCCTATGATGATAGTGCTCCAGGAAAAACCCTAGTCATTATTTAAGTCATTATTTTAGTAATTTCAAACCCATGTCCTTGGATCTTTTAAATGTGAATTTGAATCTAGAGATAATCCCACTGTTGTGAGAGAAAGTATAGGGGGCAACACATTCTATAGAAGAGGTTCATGAAAACAGAGAATTGCAACACAGCAAGAGTAGATACACCAGTGACAAAAACAAGCATTTTCAGCTTATTTCTGCATTTCTTCCCCCCGAATTCTTTTCAGAAGGAAACCCATCCCAAGTGGATTACAGCCTTCTTTTTCAATTCTTAAAGGAAAAGCACAACCAATTCCAGCAGTGAAAAACAAATAACCAATAACGAATAAATAAATAATGCTTGACTGTGCAATAAAGAATTTGAATTTATAGAGGATGTAGACCTTTCAAATCTTTCTTCCAATGCAAATTGCTTTGAAGTATTGAAGAATGGCAGAAATTTCAGTATCACTGCATTATGATCCCACATCATGTAAGAACATGCTTGCTCAAGTCATAAAATACCCGCTGGCTCCTTATTATATGCACTACCAGTTCAGATCTGTTCTCTGCCTGCAGGGCTGCTGAAAACCTTACTATAAAACAAACCGTCTATTAAAACTTAGTCAGGAGAATAAGATACAGGTCAGACTGCTCTAAGTATTATTTGATGAAGGAAAGACCCTCCTAACTATTTAGACTTTATAGCTCTAGTTATTTTTCAACTGGAATTCATAAAAGTTTATCTAGTCTTCCTATGATGTCCTTTGATGTCCTACATTTTTATTTTAAAACACACAGATAAAATTCCGTATCAGATAAATTAGTAGAGGAGACAACACAGTGATTTGAACTTTTGTTTGGATTTTCTCTCAGTATTTTTAAACACCAAGGCAATCCTTCATTGGTTGCCAATGCAAAGAGATTCAAGCTTATAGAAAATACCCATGCTGATCTGGTGTATTTAATACAAGGCAGAGCTATGTTACATAAATGAGACTCCCCACCGGTAGGTTTTTGTTGTGTGGTGCTTTTTTTTTTTTTTAAAAAAGCATTTGCTACTGTATGACTATCACGAAAACCTCCAATTTTGAATGGAATTTTTAAAGTGGAAGAGATTGAAGGGAAATATTTCTAAATAAACAAGAGAGAGGTTGTCTTCTGGTGAGAAATTTCTTAGTGTTGTGAAATAAGCATTCATAAGAGAATTCAGCACAAGAAAACCAGGCTGGTGAAAGTAATCTTCAGGTCAGAGTGCAACAAGCACAGTGTGGTCAGGAAGGTGGTGGGACAATGAGTGTCAGTGGGTCCTACTCTGAAGGGACAATCACAGCTCTCACAACCAAGAGGAACTGTCACAGCAAGAACAGGGAGCCACAGCAGTGCTGGGGGGTCCTGAGCAGCACAGACACACACCCTGGACCACATTTATAGCTAGGGCTACCAGAGCCACCCCGCACGCTGCCCATCGCCCACGGCACAAGCCCTGCACGGTGCTCCCTGTGGCCTGTGCGCCCTCAGCGGTCCCTGCTTTTGGCATGCAAGGAGGAAAACTCTGTGTTGAACAGGCAGCTGATGTGGCAAGGCTCGGGCTAAACATCCCGGCACTTGGTACTGCCGTGGTGCACTTAAAGCACCGTAGGAGGAACAGTGACATTGTTTTAAAAGCTCGGCTTCAAAAACAAACCCAGTCATGTTATTACAAACACGCAACAAAGACAGGAGTGTATTCATCCCCTCATATCACATCTGTGCCCCGCAGGCAATGTTCTGAGAGGAGTCTGTGAAACTTGCACTCGCAGCTATCTCAGACAGCTCCACCTAAAACTGTCTCAGCGCCGGCTCTCGCAGAGCCTGACTCGCTGCCAGCGCTGTGGACGTGATCCCCTCGTGTTCCTACGCAGTCCTAGCTGTATTTAACGCGCAAACATTTAAAAACACGCCGTACAGGAAAACATGGTAAACATGAAAATGGGCTCGGGAGTTTTATTTGCATCTCCCGCGCTCATTTGCGGGACTGAGCTGCTGGGAGCTCTGACCCAGCCCTCTGGGATGCTTCGGCTCTGCACACCCTGCTGCAGCTTCAGGCTGTGGGCTGAGCTGTTGTTAACCAAGGATCTTCTACATGTTTTAGAGACAAACCTGAGCTCCACGCTGCTGTGGTTGCTGCATTACCTCTCTCAGCTGCTGAACTGGCTGTCGAAATGGCTCTTGCTTGTTCCAGCCTGCCTCTGGCAAGCCCTGCTCCGTGGCACTCTCCATGCATCCCACCCTGCCCCCTCTCCTTGGGAGCGCTTCTCTTCCCGCTCTTTCTGCTTGCTCAGGCTCTGTGTCCCCGCTTCACCTTTCTCACACATGGCTGAGCACAAGCCTTACCAGGCTCCTCCCTCCCGACATCCCAGACACAAAAGAAAGGGCAGCTCCGTGCCTCCATTTCGTGCAGGAATAGGGGCATCAAATAGATTCCGGGATGGAGCTGCCAGGAGGCATTGCCACAGACACTGCAGAGCATCCTCAAGGCCTGCAAAGACAGACCTACTCCTATGAAGGGGGCAAGTCCCAAAGAATGATTGGCTGTCCAGATGAAATTCCTAACTAGAAAGGGCCACCCTAAGCTATGTGGGCTCAGGAGTGCTATGGAAATTCAGTGACATATAACCCACGTTCAAAACAGGGGGAGTTTTATGACCAACTGTTAGTGGATGCCCTGTGCCACACATTGTAAAATATTTATTCCTCTTCCAGATCCTTAAAGCTGAGCTTATTCCTTAAGTCTTCTACTGGAATAGTTCATCTGTACAGCTTACTAACTACAGAATTAGTTTTGTGCATTGGACTGAGCACAAATGGATTGATTTGCCTAAAGGAAATATCAGTACCTGTATTTGTCCCGATGCAGAGAGAGAACAGTTTTACAGCTAGATGGTGAAATGCCTTTTAAAAATGTTCTCTGAATACTTCATTAAAGATTTTTGGCATAGCTGAGGTTTCCTGTGCCCTGAACACTGTACAGACAACAAGTGCCTAAGCAAACAATGGCGCTTTACTGAAGGCACAACTCTATACAAAAGAAAAACTTGGGAATAAAATGGCCCAGCAGAGAAGTTGAGTATCAGGGGGAGACTGCTGAGCGGGTTTGGCTAGTTTGTTAACCTGCAAGTGATGTAGAAAGCTTTGCTGCTGAACATGTCATCCAGGGGTGGGTGGAAAAATACTAGTTTTTAGCTCTTTGTATAGGAAGGTTGACAGTCTTGCCAAGCACACAGCCCTAAATGATACATTGCTTTTTGTACCCCAACTGAAAGCACTTATGCAAAAGGACTGCTACCTGGTTCTCCCCAGGGGCAGATAAATCAGAGCAGTGCATTGGAGAGCACAAGTTCTATACATAGACATTTAAGCACTACAATTTATTACTGGTAGATAGCTCCAGCATGATAAAGTTCATTTATCTTTCATATTCCAAGAGCAGCAGAAGAAACTATTCTCAGTCTGACAACATTTACAACAGAGTTGATGCAGCCAGATTTGCCTGCTTAAGGCTATCACTTTGTATTTAGACCTGTTGTAGTCTTGTGGAGTCCCCCAGCAGAAGGCACCAAGCCTGGTGTCAAGGATGTTTAATACCTTGAGCAGACAGATTTCTGGTGTTGGTCAAAGACAGCTCCTACTTTAACGACACAGCCTTCCTCCTCAAAGATGCCTTTCTCTGGCATCAGTACCTCTTTCCAGATCAAAAGTAGTAATCAACAGACTACAAGAACAGCACTAACTTACTGTTTTCTTTTACAGAGCACTGAAAGATTCAAAAAGCACAGAAGAAGGACCACTGAATTCAGCACTGACACAGCTATGGACTTCAGATGTCTGAAATTTGCTTGACATCACATTACCTGGCCTTTTCCTGAAGGAAGATTGACGTGACTGGGAAATTAACCAAAGGTAACATTACTTAACTCAGCAAATCTTTGACTTAGAGGATAATGCTGTTAAAGTTACACATATGAACAGCCATGGGGTTTTTTCCCCTTATCCTCTCATAGTTTTACTATTTTGAAGAAGAGTAGCTGCGATTTTCTTACTAACGTTGAAGTGGACTCAAAATCTGAACGTCCCATCCACAGCTTTTCATGAGCATCTTCCTGCAAGCTCACTTTATCTCAGGTGCAACGACTGAGACTTCTGAGACCTACTCATTTAGCAGTGAGTTAATGTATGTGGAGTCACTGATCAAACAGCTTCATGACCCAATGAAAACACACTATTTCTCCATCACTAACGCGCAGCCATGCATTGATTCTGCTGTTCCCTGCCAAAGCAAGCAGGGACTGTCATCTGGAGCACAGAAAGTGTTGAGAAGGCTTTTAGAGAGAAGGAAATGGATACACTGCTACCTTTGAAGGACAACTGGTGGGAAAGAAACAGATCCTTACCTAGTGGGAAAAGTAATTTGGAACAAGTTGCAAAGGAGGGGGTGGGGCGGGAAGTACAGTGCCAACACAGAGACAGAGGAAGATGCTCAGAGGAGCTACAGGGACAGCATCATTTTATCATACACACGAGTGAAGCAGAGAATCACAGAATACCAGGTTGGAAGGAAACCTCAAGGATCATCTGTCCCAACCTTGTAATGTAATAGTTACCATCCAAATACTTTCTTGCAGAAGGCATTTCCTTCCTGTCTGATGAACTCATCAGTGGCAGCTTAAGCAAACTGTGACCTTTGCTTTTCAACTTGTCCCAGTAATGAAGCAAAAGAATTACAGTGAACAGCATTAGCTACAGCATAAATATACTGATTCCTCAGTTTTAGGCACTGACAGTGACATATTCCAGACCTGCAGTTCACTCTGTGTTATATAGATATGCTAAGCGTGCTCACTGCAAAACCATATGTGCTTTTTTATGTCCATCCTGTGATGGAAAGTCCTGTTCTAGTGTTGTTAAAGGCACCAAAACTGTGAACAAACTCTGCACAAGCTTATACAGGAGGCGGGTTTGTTGTTTAGTTGGTTTGTTTAATTGTGCTCCACTTTCATTAATGACAGTGATGATCAGCCAATTGCTTCTTTAATTGCTTCTTTACCCACTGGGCCTTCAATCTTTATGATTTATGTGCTATAGTTCAATAGCAGTCTGAATGCTGAAGGAGTTTGTCACACAGAGAAAATGTGACATTTATTTCTTCAGAAAGAAGAACAGTCTGGGATTTATACCAGGTAGAGAACTTTAAAATGCCTGACTCTCTTCGCATTTGTAATTGTTCTGGATATTTGTCACATAACACATTGTTACCACATAAAAATCATCAAACTTCTACTTGTTACGTCTTGCAAAATTAGGAGAAAATAATGTCTTCTACAAGTGTTCTGCATTCTTCTCTTGTTTAGAAATGTCAGGCTGTAAACAGAAAACAAAGTAGTAGCTTGTTTCCATTTTTGGTTCCCAGAGTGCACTGAACAAGTGGCCTCTTACAGACTCGAGATAGGAGAAAAAAAGTGATACAAGTAATAAAAATGACAATTTTATTATTTTCAGAGTTCTCACATACAGAACATTCTTCAACATTAGCAAAGCTAACACCCATGTATTTTAAAAATAAAATCCTTCTGAAAGTCTAAAAAGCCTTAAGCAGTTTCCTCCATCTTTCTAGGACTAAAGATGCCCAATGTTTCAAGACAATACTACACAAACTAACCTTCCCTCTCAAATGCCTTCTACTTGCCAAGATTTTTTTTTCTGTTTCTTAAAAAACAAACAAAAGCTTGTTTTGAAAGAAATGAAAGGAACCAAAGGAATTGTGTTGAGCCAAAAGTCCTCCTTTCTCCACCCTCACTGTACTCATCTGGAAAGCATCTGGCAAACAAATCCATTGATAGTTTAGAAAAGCCTTTTATCTGTCCTCACAGGCTTAAGAAGGAAAGTGGAGAGCATACACATTCCAGGGGCTAATTGTACCTCCCTTTTGTATTATTGCCATTTTGAAAACTTGAGAGTATAGCACATCATCTGCCACACTCACAAAAAAACCCCTTCCTTGCTAAGGCTGCATGAAACTCAGCTAAGTAAAACTTGCAGGACAGAGGGCCAGCTACATTAACAATGAGATGTCCAAATAAACACAGATGAAGAGCAGCATATAAATCCTGTCTCCACGCTGTAAGTGACGTCAGCCCAGGAACAATACCCTCCTCAACCAGAATTACAAAGTGCACATCCCTCCCCGTAGGTAAATTTAAAGACACGGGACAGGAAATGATGAGCTGCACTGCCTTTCATGCATATTTATGTAAATTCCATGATTGCATTAAGTAATCAAAACAGCAGTGTGTAAATCTGAACATGCATAATCGAAGAAATGCAAATATTTATATAACAGTTTAAGTGGGAAACATTTAGGATGGTTCTTTGCGAGGAAAAGATTAATTTTCAAATAGCTGATCACTGTAAAGTTGGAAGCTGGCTGTTTATTAGAATTCAAGCATTCAGCAGACTTTTGAGAACTTAATTCCTTTCTGTGCTTACAGGTATGCTCAGGGAATTAAATTCCCCTTGGAGTTAAGATTTCGCCCAAAACCAGTATAAAATGCCTAATTACTATCCTGTATATATTAAAATCCCAATTTTCTTGTTTTAGCCTATTTCTCTTCCTGCAGCTTCCTGCAATGACAAATACAAGGGCTCCAATGCTGTTTCCCACAAAGTGGCCGTGCTATTGCTTTCTTCCTCCTCATATATGTAAGACGTGCAGGCAAGATTAAAAAAAAATAAATCAATCTTTTTTAAAAAAAAACAAAACCACTATATGAACCATTGCATTGTATTCTTTGGCAGATGCACCATCTCAAACATTATTTTAAATCTGTTAAAGAAGTTAAAACAGGTTTGCAAATGACTCAGACTGAGGAGAGCTCTTGGGAATGCTTTGTTGGCTGTTGTGCAATCCTGAACTAAGACGAGATGGGGAAGGAAGAATTAGTTGTGGTGGTTGTTTTGGATTCCCCCCCCCCCCAGGTAGTTTCATGTTTTTAGCACTATCAAAGTTGATTTCACAGGCCATCATTGCAGTCTTTAAGACTCCTCATGTCTTGGAAACTTGTATAGCTGAGCTGTACAACAAGCAGTGTTCCTCACTGAGAGGAAAGAGTGTCACACTACAACAAAGGGTACAAACAGGTCCCCTAAATATTACAAGCCACTGAATGTCTGGCGCGATTTGTCCACATTTTTACTTCTGGTCTATAACGAGGGCTAAATTTTGCTTTGAAGGGTGCATTTCGGAATGCAGTGCAGATCCCTGGAAGCTGCCATGCTAATGACGGGACAGGATGTCTCGCAGTCCTCGCTGTGTTGCCTCATGCTCCTCCCAGCTGCAATTCCATTTTAGCCATTCCTCTGAGCTCTCTAAAGGACTATCAGAGCCTGAGGACACAGATGTTAACAGCTCCCATCAGTTATAAACAAAAGCAATTACAAAGAGCAATCGTTTCCTTTTCCTGAATGGAGGACTACTCATCTCTTCCTAGCAATAGTAGTTAGACGAGACTGAGTTACCATTGTAATGCCAGGCTGTTGCTTATGAATTTTTAACGGACTCTCACACAGGTTCTCCAATAATCTGGTTTAGACACAGAAAGGTGCAACAGGATCTCTGCTATGTTCTTTTGATTTCATTGATTTCCTTCTACTCACTACATATTTTATCTCCCCATGTTTGCATTCAAATATTATTACAGATTAGCTTCAAATGGACAACAGTATTGCTGCTAGATTATTTTTACATGGTGAGATTTGGGTTCTTTTCCAGGTTAAGCAAACTGGGCAAAACTTTAGTGACAGAAAGATGTCTAACATTGCACAGGGAAATTCCAAGAGCTGCTTGTCATTTGTTGGCTACAGGAAGAGACAGCCCCCAGACACATTAAAAAAAATAATCTCTTTCAGTAGAAGAAAAACAGGATTTATAGGATTTAGACTGAGCTAACATACAATGGAATATTATGCCTGTCAATCCTCACTCATTCTTTTTTAGGTGTATCTACTTTTTAAAAATTACTATAGCATCACACTTCTCTAATGGAACATTGTATAAAGTGTATTTCATTGAGCATTTAAAAGTTTTATTATTTCAGCCACTTAATCCTCTCTAAGACTAGGGGGACAGAAGTCAGTCCACTATATATACACCAGTAAAGTTATATCATCCCACTGGATTTCTATAGCACTCTTCCAGAAAGTTAAGCCAAAAAAAGGTGATCTGACTGTATGCTATAATTTTCATTCAAAAGAAGAGTATAGAGAAAATATGAATGCAGTGGTTTGAAAAAATATCCTCCTGCTGTGCTATGTCTTCAGCTATGTGTGTGTGCAGACCCTTGTCCTCCTTACTGTGTGGCCAGGCTGCCCTCTCAGCTCGGTGGCACTGTCATGAATTAGTGCAGACATGCACACAGAATGAGCAAGAGGCTCCACTGAGTGCAAACCAATGAATGCACAGGGTTAGAAGGTGGCAGGAGGTGACTGTGCACTTGAAGTCTTTCTATGCTGCCATGAGCACAGGGGAAAAGAATCTCACGTGCTCAGGCAGTGCAGAGCACAGCCATAAGGCCAGCACTCTGCCAACAGAGCTCACATTCCTTTAGGTAGTTATACTCTGCCTTCAACAACATAAAAGGAATGCTAAGCCTCAGTTTTGAAATCTTCAATGTCCTGAACTGACATGCTTAGATTGCATGCTGACCATTCAGCTTCACAGCCCAGGAGGCTTCTGCTCTGCCTTTCCCTTGGCAGCACTGGCCAAGGTTCATCTGCAAGTGTATGAGAATCTTCTAAGAAAAAGGTATTTCATATAGTTAGTTCAGAAGACAACAAGCAAGCACTAGCAGCATTAGCCAGTCTAGAACACAGATCACAGCCTCGAGACAAAACCTTTCCAGTCTTGTGCTACAGGCTTTCAGCAAAAGTGAAAATTAAACTAAATTTTACTATTTAGCACCTTTTTGTTCATTCTAGGTTTTCATTCCTCTGAAGAAATACAAGCCAAACCATCCATTTTATATCTGATTACTACTTTTGTAGTTTTATTAGAGACCATGGAGCCTTATACCTTGTGGTAGTTAATACAGCTCAGCATTTCATAAAGAACTGAAGCTTTTCCTCCCCCTTTCTGGTTTACACTGTCTAAATTCTGTTTATTTTGGAACACTTTTCTAGCCCTGATTGGGCTCTGTTGGTATTAACCCAGAAAGCTGAAAGTATTAATGGCAAAGGTTACAAAAAGAATATCTCATAACTCTTACTCAGACAGGATCTTGAGGTCAGACTCAAGTTTATGACTCTTACACCATGTGTACTATTATAATTTTGTCCAATATTACTTCCTATTAACAACTGGTTATTTTTAGAAAATACTCACAATTGAGATTGGTTATCCAGTGTTAATGAAAGTGTTTATATAAGTGTTTCACACCTTCCACTAACTCAAATCTTGTTCTGCACCCAAAAAAACCAACTTCCTGAACTTTTACTCATTTCATAAAGAAGAGATGATTCCATGGTTCCAAGAGTGCTCTTCCTGTTAACTGTTATCCAAGTATCATCTTAAATTAAACTAAATATTAATTTTGTTAGAAAAGATAATGCTAAACTCATGAAAAGGAAAGCAGGAAGAGGAGAAATATTTTACTTACACTAAGGCAACTAGAACTGAAAATAAAGCAGAAGCTCCAAACACACAGAGCACTAAGAGCTTACAGAAATGAAAGAAAAATAAAATCGCTAGTCACTGCCCTTAGAGTGATTCTGTGCTGGGGACTGCCCTCAGCCCAAGCCAGAACAGCCTGCAGCCTTGCCAGCCTGAGGTCAGCTCCCAGCCATGACTCACGGGTGAGCAAGAGCACTGGGAACCTGGCAGCTTTCCACTCCTGCAGAGTCCTGGCATGTGGGTCCTCTGCCTGCCCACAGCCCTGCCCACAGCCCTGCCCAAAGCCCTGGGCCAAAGCCCTGGGCCAAAGCCCTGCCCACAGCCCTGGCCAAGGCCCTGGGCCAAAGCCCTGCCCACAGCACTGCCCAATGCCCTGGGCCAAAGCCCTGCCCACAGCACTGCCCAAAGCCCTGCCCACAGCCCTGGCCAAAGCCCTGCCCACAGCCCTGCCCACAGCCCTGGCCAAAGCCCTGCCCACAGCACTGCCCAAAGCCCTGCCCACAGCCCTGCCCACAGCCCTGGCCAAAGCCCTGGGCCAAAGCCCTGGCCAAAGCCCTGCCCACAGGTCCTGCCAGCAGAGTCCTGGCTGGCAGCAGGAGCCTGGGCAGGACCAGCGAGGTCAGTGCCCCCACAGCAGCCCGTTCTGAACAGGGCTCTGCCTGCACTGGCGGTGGCACTGCCCCCTGTCCCAGAGGTCAGCGTGGCTTTCTGTGAAGTGGCAGTGGGTATCTGTGCCCCCTGGGTGGCATCATCCTGCAGAAGCAGCAGTGAGACTGAGTCTAGATATGGTTGAAGTGAAATTGCTGTAGCTGACACGTACAGCCCTGAAATGAGGTGTCCAGTTTTTCAAAGCAGCATCATAGATGGTGCCTAGATTGTGCTTAAAAGCCAATTCTTACAAACAGACCACAAAATGAATCCATCCCCTTGTGCTATTCAATGTCTATTTGTGTCTTCCAAATCTGAAGCCTCATGTATCTTGGCATGCATGAAGTTTCCTTTCTTAAGCAAGGGTTTTCTCCTTCCTGTCTACGTCTAAGTAGAAACTTACTCTTACCTATATTCCCTTTGATAAAACTGCTTGCAAGCTGACCCTTGCTAGATATGCAATAACTAAGTGAAAAATGTGGCATACCCTTAAATATGCAATAAATAGATGAGAAATGTGGCATACCCTTACAATTCTTGCACAGTACATATCACTAGAAGGTTTCAGGCCCAGCAATCTCCATCATCATATTACCTATACACTCCTATGCAAATCCTAATAGCACACCACTTAACCATAGTCTGTCAAGCAAAACAACCTCTTAGATCTTTTATTTTTCCACTAGAAGAACCTTAAATCAAAATTAGCCTCTAGATAGTACTGTCAGTGGTATGATTATGCATAAACACATTAGATAACCAAATAAAGCCTCTTTGTTAATCTGAGCTGACAGGCTGTGATGACAGGCCTGCATCTTAGAGTGACAAATCCTATAACCCAATGCTTCTGCAGCCTTACCTTCTCCCTTTGGATCCCCTAAATTACTGACTGCTGCTCCCTTACCTCAGAATTTGTGTTGGTAGAGAAAGTGCAGAGACAACTGGTTTTAACAGCAGAGGGCAAACACACCAGCACTGAGCCCAGATCTACAAAGACATCCAAAGAGGAACCTGGAAGAGGAGCGCTCAGCTCCAGACTGCCTCCTACATCCTACATCTTTCTGATCAGAAGGAACCTCTACCCACCCAAACCAAAAGCACTTAACAGATCACAAATGCAGTACTTATAGGAAAAAACCCTACGAAATGACAAACCCACGCCACCCAATGCATCCAGTGAAACAGAGCACATTTAAAATACATTTGGTTTTATTTCCAGTGACACTATTGTCATTGTAAACTCAAAGGAGAACCACAAACTAAGACAATATTCAAACCAAAGACCAAGATCAGGATTCAGCTGCCTTTCAGTGTACAGTAGATGTAAAATGTTTCTTGACTCGGGAAAAAGACAAATAACTAAAAGAAGCAGCAACACCAGCATTCCAAACAGTCTGAAACCCTCATACTTCAGACAACAGAACTGCCATGGTGTTACAGTTGCAAGACTTGGCAGGAATAATATGCAGTTTCCAGGACTCAAATTGAGGTGATGCAAGAGAAGTGTTATAAACTGCATTCTTTCTCTTGCAGCTAAAACCAGAAAAAGGAGTAAAAATACACAGAGACCACCAACATACAGCAGATCACTTGCAAGTCGAGTTTACATATTTAATGAATAAAATGAAAGTCACAGAAGTTACAACAAAATCCTGAAGCTGAAGCTACTCTGAGGTTACAAATCTGGAATATAAGGCTGAGATTTGAGACAGACATACAGATGTCTTTTCTAGCACAGGAAATTGGGAAGATTCCAACATTTTATTTAGCAAATTTTATAATTATTGCAATGGCCCAAAAATTTGTGGTAAACTTCATCCTCTTGTGCTGTCTGTAGTTTTGCCATCTTCTTTATTGATATAGGATTGTTGTACGGTTTTGAAAAGCAGTTTTGCAGTCCAGAGGCCTATACAATCCTTAATACCAATATTACAACATATTTAGTGATACTACAGGATACCACAAGTGTGAGTTCTTTGTCAGTCTCCAGACTATGCCTGTTTAATTTTGCCATATTGAATACCTTGAGGTTTTCATTACTAGGCATTATGTGGAAGTACATTGTACAGGGGTATGGACACTTGTCCACATACCTACAGTTCTGATGGAAGAACGGGATTATTTCTTGGGCTGGCTGACTAAGTGATAGAATCACTCAGTACCTCTTGCTCCTCTAGACCTTCCAACAAGGCTTTTCCTGACTATTCTGCTTTAATTAGTCTTAAATGTGTGAAATTCACCTGTCTAAAGTGTTTTAGAAAATCAGTTAAAGGTATTGCACCTCCTGAAAAGTCTTTGGAAACAACATATAGAAACAACTACTCCTCTTCTGGACATCCTTGCCAGTCCTGGGGTTCACACAATGTAACATAAATTGGACTGTATGAAATCCATGAAGTGGTAGTCAGAGGAATAGTTTACTGTTTTCTATTTCTCCCTCATATTCAACCCTTCCTTTAATTAGCTACCAAATCAACCTCTGCAGCTTGGTGGGAAAGTCACCCTGAATTAGCTTCATGAACCTCTTCTGGATTTCCAGTTCTCCATGACAAGATAAAAAATAGAGCTATTTTGGGAAAAAGACAAGATGCTTTATCCTTGGCACAATTGCATGAGGCTATCATTAATGCTACACCAATCCAAAAAGGCAAATAAGTTTAGTCTAGCAAAGCAGAAGGTTGCATTCTTGATTACAAAATAGGAAATTAAAAGTTATCAAAACCAAAACAAGCAAGACACAGAACATATTTGAAACAGTTCAATTCCCCCAGCTGTCTCAAGACTTTTCTGAATTATGGCCCTGGAGCAGATATGGGAGAAGATGGGATGCGGTACAACTACATTAGAAGTTTTGACTTTTAGAAATAACCTCCCATTATTGTTAAACAGGAGACTCAGCTCTGCTGAGGTGGCTCAGAGCAGAAGCTGCCACTCTATCCACTTCACACAACATCCATTTCTTCCTCCTCATTTTTGGGCCCACCTTGAATGACATTAACATTTTCTCTGCCTGGACAATTTTCTGACTTTACAGACTGTCTTCATATATTCGTTTAGCTTAAGTGATCTTCAAGAGGGGTAACATTCTTTAACTGAGCACACTTTAGTATGTCATTATATCTTCAGAGAGGTCACTATGCAACATTAATCAAACATGACACCCTTGGCTGTGACTGTGTGTCCCCTCCTCA
This sequence comes from Acropternis orthonyx, assembly GCA_035583155.1. Taxonomy (NCBI): domain Eukaryota; kingdom Metazoa; phylum Chordata; class Aves; order Passeriformes; family Rhinocryptidae; genus Acropternis; species Acropternis orthonyx. The sequence goes on along the minus strand of JAWWEU010000034.1, from coordinate 6,187,461 downwards.
AAGCTGAAGGGAAGGAGCTTTCAAGTGTGTTCCACTTTCCCCTATCACAGAAGGGCTGAGGTTGGAAGGGAGATCTGGAAGCCAGCTGGTCCAACCCCCTGCTCCAGCAGGGCCATCTCTTCTCCTCCGCAGGGAGAGGAGAAACATCTCCATCTTTGGAATTTTCAAGACTCTGATATGGCTGATCTGATCTAATGACAGCAATAGCCCTACTTCACATAAGAGATTGGGCCAGAGGTACTTTCCATCCATACCTCTAATCCCACAAATTCCTTCATTCAGTGGAAAGATTTTTATTTTTCTCTTGGTCAAAAAGTACTCCCACCCGGCAAGTCAAAGATCAGCCAGCTTACCTTATTCCATTGATGTCATGCACACATTGCAGTTCTACACCCACTGCTGACACTGACACAGACTGAACATGTTGGGCACTGTCATATTGGAACACACAGAGCTCTGTACTTTTAATGCTCTGATGGCTTGGTTCATTTACTACTCTAGTTGAACCTTCCTTTCATGAAACATTTACAGCTCTTTGGTAATACAGTGTACATCTGTTTTTTCCCCTCATTCATCTAAAAGCCATTACAAATGTTTGCATAATAAGGGACTGTTGCAGCGAACAAAGATAACAGTAGTAGGTCAAGAACAACAGGAATAAATTAAAATTAAAAAGGGAAATAAACCCACTTAGAATTCAACAATACAATATACACAGCCACATATTATTGCCTGCTAACACTAAGTCATATTTAAGTGTATTATTCTATTCTTCGTGGTACATCTTGTATTAAATGAACAGCAGTTAAGACAGTATATTCCAGTCACCTAAAAGTAGCACTATCAAGTTTTATTAGATGTTGAGGGTAGTTCTGCTTTTTCTAATTAGCATCTACAAAAAAGCTTCTATTTGACAGTGACAGAAATAAATTTTGGCCTGCCATTGAAAGCTACACAACCAGTTGTTTTTCCTTTATCTGTACTTGGAAAAGTCGCTTCCCTCCTTACTTTAGCATTCCCCACAAGGGTTGGCAGCTCCTTAATTCCAGCAGAGTGCAGCCACCACTGGAGCTTTGAATATTTAGGCACTCAGACTAACCCTGTGGAAGGTAACCATGCGGGTCTTCGGCCTCGTGTGGATTTATATTCAAGGGAAGCCAATACAGAGAATAGTAAACAGAATCCAAGTGTTTCTTGCAGTCATATATTCATGGATGACAAATTTTATCTGAGGTTTCAGAGTGCTTCCATTTGGTAATGAAAATTTATTTTTGTGTGCATACAGATGTAGATTGCAGAAAAAACCATAAATCTTCTTTATGAGTCACTTCACTTGGTAGAAAAGTACATCTAAATCTATGTATTAGTTTATTAATGAAGGAGAACATAAATCTGAAGTTTAAAAATATTTATCTTTTCTATTTCCCTAACTAAGTATCTGGATGAATGGGTTCAGTACAGCAGCTTTATACTGAATGAACCCATGAAGAGACAGAAAGAATAAGTAATCGTTTGATCTATTGATCTTATAACCATTAAAAAAATAAATCTTTAGTTACATACTAAGAATCTAACTAGATTCTTGTTGCTACACAGCAGCTTCCCCCCTGGATAGTCCAAAAGCACTGGATGCACACTAGTGATGGATTTTAAAGTTGTACTGGAGAAAAGCCATTTAGCTCCTGGCTGTAATATGAGAGCTCTCTGCTACAAATACCAGCTCAAAGACACACAGGAACAAGGCTCATCATTTCCTTAGCAGAGGTGGAACAGGACTCATGGAAGAAACTGCTTAGGAGTCCACAGAGAGAGATCATGTGAAGAAAGGGGTGGGTCACTGTTCTGATAAGGAAAAGAACATTCTTTCTTGCTCAGTGAAAATGATTACACTTAATATATGCCACTAATTCTCCCACATGGCCTGGAGACCTAAGTGAGCCTATGTACATTGTTCTCTGATGTATCTGATGGCAACTAATTAATCTTAATGAGAGGGAGTGCTGAGTTTAGGGGTTTTATCTGACTGCACTGCAATTTGTTTTCATTGGCAACTGGGTGACTTCTCCTTAACAACACACAGGTTTATGAACATCTCATTTATTTTGACAGTGCAATCACAAAGATTGATACATCGATGTTTAAAGCAATATGTTTTCAAAAATTGCAGTTCAGAGTCCTATTTAAGTCCCAAGCCAACAGTGATTTATTTAAGAGTTAATTGAGTTCTCAATTGCTAGCTCAGTTGCTTTTGGAGCATTTTCTGTGGCCTCCACTCTCTGTTCCTATTTGGATACTCCTGCACATCCTCCATTTGCTATTCTCTGAAGGTTTTGGTATCCAAACCACTGCCTTCCTTTTTTTTTTTTTTCTTTTCTTGCATAACACCAGCAACAGAGAGCCAGTGGCAAAGGAATCTGGCAGAGGAACCACCCACCACTAACTAGTTCATCCAACCACATATCATATGGAAGAAGTTACAGTACACCAAGTATGTTGCCTTGACTCCATTAATTGAATGACAAAATTCTACTTGAACTATAAAATTTCAAAGATAAGTAAAGAAATACAGAAATGAGAAAGTAATTTACTGTGTTGGTGAAAGCAAACCCACCTAGTCCTTTCTGCTTCTAGATTTAAGTGCTGTGTTAAAAACACATTTTTGAGCATTCAAAAGTAAAAATAACACATGGAAGCAGTTTGTGAACTTTAGAAGCCTTTTTTTTTTTTTTATAGGAGAAGAAAGTGTGGTGGGTGAGGCACAAGTCATATATTCTAAGATGCTGTTGCAGGACCTGGACTGTGCATTTGCACAGACAATAGACGATCTGGGTAGTTTCTGGGAGCAAGTGCATTTATTTTAAACTATTAGTTCCATCACATCTTCTTTCTGCTGAAAAAATATAACAGTATTTATATTTAAATTTACAAGTCAGATAAAAAATGTAAATGTTTTGGTAGCAGTTGTGGCACTTCTGGTGACATTATAATGGGGAGTATTATAAGCTTCCATATTCCTACTTATGCAGGAAAGGGAGGGCTGTCTAAACATGAGATACTGCTACAAAGACAAACTTCTTTCATTAGGCTGTAAAGCAGGCAAGGCTTGTCAGAAACCTCTCCTAGTGGGTTTGCCTGATAAAAAAACTGCTGGAAGGGAGCACATCTACAGGAGGCTCCTGGTTCCCATTTCACACAGACTCTCACTTCACTAGCTGGCACACTTCCAGCTGCATGTCTATTCAGGCAAACTATTCCTGAGGGTTTGCAGGGCAATGGGCAGAGTTTCTGATTTGTCATGAAGTCCAGTCAAATTCTTGTAGCTTAGATTAGGAGGCTCAGGCAATGACTTGATTGCAAAACAATCTTGAGTGTATGAATCCGGTTGGCACCATCTCTGTCCTACTTGTGATCCCCTGTAATCCACCAAGCCCTAGCTGCTTTCCCTGCCAGTCAAGGTCCCTCCACACCCACACAGAAGTGGAACACAACCTCCTGTCCTGAGGCTTTAGCACTCAGCCCCATCACACAGAATGACAAAGATGCAGCAGTAGAACCAGAGGCAGTTGTGCTGCAGTTTCTGCAATTTTTCTTTCCCAGAACATGCAAATCTCATTTCAAGCATAGTCCTTAACAGTGAACTGCAAAAGAGATGATGTAATATCTGCAACCCCAGCCACCTGCTTCTTTTAATTAGCTATAGATTTAATACTTCTAAGATGTAAGCAAAGTAAAGTAACCCCCCAACCAGCTTTCCCCCAACCCCCCAAACAAATAAACAAATAAACAAAATCAATCTCCTTGGTCAAATTCTAGTTTGATTTTCAAGGCTGCTGTGCAGTGGAGACTAGTTACTATTAATTTATCTTTCATTTCCCTCCATTTCTTAGGTCATTTGAACACGGATCATTGGTTTCATGTTAAATGATCTGCTAAATCTGTTAATGATCTTAATCGGCCCAGACTGTCACTCTCTGAATAACCAGCACAGGTCACATCATTGCCATAAAACAGAAATATGGATGGAGATCCAGCATTATCAGTGCTGTTGGTGCATTAAGGTTCTACATTAGGCTACCAATAATTTGTGGTATAACTCTTTGATCCCCTCTTGAAAAGGGATGATGAAATTATAGAATTACTCAGGCCCTTGTTTCAAGCACAACATCAAGAATTTCTCAACACATCCCACACATCAGCATAATGAACATGAACTATTCACTGGCTGGTCAAGTTACACTAACAGTTAACAGAAACAAAAATCCAAGTTCTTAACCTCAGTTACTTTGCTATTATTTCCTTAAGTGCACATGAAGACAGACAGATTTTATTACTGCATTTCATATGTATTCTTAAAAGCCATGTGCTAGTTGCATTTTAAACTGCAGAGCCTTATGTTATAGGAACTTTACTAACAAAAAAATTTAGAACAGAAGAATTGTGAAAATTCCCAAACTTACCCAGTCACATTGTCCAGAAGTATTGCAAGGTAAAAGAATTAAACCCCCTAAGTTATTTTTCAGCTCTAGTCTGTTCCAGATGTACCTAACATTCAGAAGATCTTCCTACTGCACTCCACAAGTTACTCAAAAAGGCAAATGAGAAACTCACTATCTTGGGAAAGCCTGCTGCTGGATTAGTCACCTTTACTGGATTAATTTTCATCATTAACAAACATACACGTCTTATTTGTGATTTATGGAAATCTCATTTATAGCATACATTTATACATAGGTTGGTTTTCTTTTGTAAATGCAGATAACTTCACCTGTAGGAAGATTTCTGACATGTTACACACATAAAGAGAACTCCCCCACCCAATATATCTTGCCAGTGTTTTGAACAATGTGAGATAATCCCCCAAAAGGTATGAAAATTGCTGACTTCATCAATGCTTCAGCATATTTCTATCACTGCACTTGCTCATGTTTCCTGTAAATGCTAATGAAATTCATTTAATAACTTACTGGCAATGCGGCAGAAAGTTTGACTCCAGATACTTTTAAAAAAAATCAAAATTAAAATTAACTTTGCACAGAAATACTCCCTGTCTGTAAGAGGAGAGGCAAGCAAGCAACCCAATGAAGACCTGAGGAGAACTGCCACAGCCTCGGGCCAACCAGGGAAGGTCTGATAAGATTCAACTGCCTTTACCCACCTCTGGTAGCATAAATACACTGTCATGGCATATGAAACAGCCCAAATTCCTGTGTGTGATTATGAACTTTTCCCATTTTTTCCCATTTCCCCCCCTTTTACTCTACTTATGAGCATTTTGACAAAGTTGCTGATTTTCAGAAAAAACTTTAACTGGCAGGAGATTGAGCTTATAGTTAAAATATCACAATAAACAGTGGGAGGTACTTTTCACCCCACTGTACTGTTCAGTGCCTGGACTCTGTATCATTATCTGACAGGCTGGAAAAGAACTTCCTTCACAGAGGGATTGTGCATCAACATTTCTTACTGATTAAGACTCGATGTTGAACTCTGCTTTACTAACAGATGTTTCTCAGCAGTATCATGTGACAATCCTGCACGTGCATTTCTGGTACTTAGATTTCTCCCTCTCTTTTGCCCTCACAGCAATACTGGCTTGGGTTCCACTGCTCTGAGTGTTGGCTGTAGTGGGAACTGGGATAGGCTGTTTTTAACGCGCAGCACATTCTGTTTTAAACCCTTTTGCACGAAATACAAATCCTTGAATGTTTTCCAGAAATCTGAAGTGTGTTGACTTCCATGCTCAGAATAATAAACACAACTGTGCTTTTCTAACTCAAAAGAAGTGGAAGTGCAGTTCTGTTACCCACTCAGGGTAGAGCAGTCAAATCACATTCACCCTGACTACACTATCAGTATCAGAACTGGGTTTCTGTGGGTGGGAGTGGTGGGGGCTTGGTGGGGGTGTTGTTGTTTGATTCTTACTTATTTTAATTAAGCAGTTCTTTGGAGTAGCAGCCAAGATTTCAAACAGTTCCCATTGCATAGCTGACTGATAATCAAGGTGCTCCTCAGTTTCTGCCATTGAATTGGGCAATTCCTTGAGTAAGGGCATTGCCCTGTGCTGTGTTCAAACTGAGTGTGCCACTTTGCATCAGCACCAGACAGCCTGGGAAAATACTGCCTGACTGGCATTGCAATTCTTTAATTAAAAAAAAAAAAAAAAAGCCTTCGAACTCTAAAGCCTCTAGGGATGTTAAGTTTAGCTAAGAATCTAAATGTTAAATTACACCCAATTGGAATGCACAGCAGCATCTCAAAGTAAGATGCTGTGACTAAGGATATGGTAATGCCATAAGGGAAAAAAAAAATCAAAGCACAGCCATGCCCAAGTTAGGCAGTTTAAATTTGACTCTGATATCATAGAAAGCAAGTCATGCCAACTCAGAGGGAGGAATTATCCAGCTTCACCTCATTCTGCTCTTTTATTTTTATGTCTAGGCAATATTGATGCTCCAGCCAACACAAAAAGTTAATAAAGTTAAGTCCTAACATCAATGCCATGGCTCAGTCTGAAAAAATTAAACAGTCAAACTGTTCAGGTCACAGCCCAGCTGGGGCAACAGGAGATCAGCCAAGGACATGGATTGTGGCAGCTCCCTCTGAAGTCAGCATGAGGTCTTATTATAACCATTTTTATCAAAGCATCAACCAGAGATAAAAACCACAAATGTGGTCAAAGGAAAGAGGTGCATTCCAGGTACTGGCACTGCCTCACTTTGTTTATGCCCATTTCTGCTCCAGATAGGCAGAATATTTGTCTTTTGATGTACACGTTAGTCTAGTTTTCTAATTGCATTTGTGCTTTTCACAAGTGTGAGAGCAAAAGTACAATTTTCAGCTTAAAACACTTTCCAGCCTTATTTGGTATGAAACCTTAACTTCTTTTTAAAGTACATGGGGTTTGGTGACTATGCTAATTTATTAACATTTAGAGAAGCTTTGGGGCTTTTATTTATACTACAGCAGCATGGACTGAACAGCCTGCTCAATCACCATCAAAATGCGTTGAGGTCACAGCGTCTTTCAGACAAAGAAAACTGCTGTGTGCAGAATGACTTTTTAAAGAGCAAGCAATTTTCTTCCAGAAAATCCCCCTTCCCAGTTTCATACAGGAGACCACAGGGATCTCAAATAGGACACTAATATGAGACCTTACTTTGCAGTTGCTTTCCTACTCACTGTCATCTACTGGTTTTGTCACTGCTTCCCTTAATATTTGGACCAGAACAAAGAGAAGTCTACCAAAACTTTTAATTTCTTTATCTGTATATCTAAGCAAATGAATGAGATTTTCAAAAGGCAAAAAAATGGTTCAGACAAGAGCAGAACAGAGTTGTTTATATGGTTTTGGGAAAAGGAAACATATAACATTTATGTACATTTATATATTCATAAAATTATAAAATCAATAGCGAGTGTACCCTCATAGGACCATTCACTTTGCATTTTGGGCATTAACAGCTATGCTAAGTGTTTGATTTCAGAGGACCATGAGGGGAAGTATCTGACAAATGACCAGGTTTCTGATCTGCTTATGACATATTCAAGTACAGTTGTTAATAGACACAGGCAATGCATTTTCCTACAGCTTTGCTCCATTTGTAACCCGGATTTGACTGTTCCTTTCCTTGGTAAGGATGTCTTTTTTTTAGATATTGCCACTACTTGTGGCAAAATTCCAGCTCCACACACATTCCCTGTTTAAAGCCTGTCACTGCCTCAAAGATTGAGCTCCACTCCAGCTCTACAGCCACACTTCACCTTCATGTCTACACAGTATCTGAACATTCCCTTTAAAATCCCTAAAAAGAGTCAGGCCCCACAACTGCTGATCAGATTACATCAGTATCTTGCTTTCACCTAAAACAGCAGAACAAAAGGAAAAAGGCCACAAAGCCCAACCCACCAGCAGGAATTAAATGGACAGAGAATCTTCATCTGAAAGGAAACAAGTGAAAAACCTCTTTTCCAGCTTTCAGGAATACCTGACAACCTGGTAACTTTTCAAACTTTTTTCAAATGAGATTCTTGCTAGGTTCCCATGAAGGCTTTTAAATATTGGAAAATAATAAAGCAAACATTGCAGTTTTGCCCCACCAGCTGAAATCTTCACTGTAGCCCTCAGCACAAGGGCACCTCACAGCAACTCGTACCAGGTCCTGCTGCTGATGATGCAAGGCTAGGGAGATACAGGATACACCAGACATTGTTTTGGACTCCCTTGGAAAGCTGCCTAACTTGCTCTTGCTGTTTAGTTCTGTTTTGATTCTCCTTGGGCCAAAACACATTCCTCCTGCTATATATGTCAGTGTGGCACCCACAGATCTACCCTGGATCCAAAACAACCATGTAAGTATGTTTGCCATTTGATGTGGTTGCCCCTTGAGAATTAAAGCAAAGCTGTGAGACAGGATTTCAAGCAATTGCCTTCCAAAGCTCATGGCTTTGCTGACTGTGGCAGAAGGCTGCCCTGAAGGGGTCTACAGAAAGCCCTAATGCAGGCTGCAGCACCAAAACAGACCAGGTTGGCTAACACAGTGTTGGGAAGACATTGCCTTTAATATCTCCACCTCTGCTGCACTTTCAAAACTTTTTATTGCATAACCCTGGGGAGAAAAACAGAAAAGGTGCCTGTGATGCAATGCTAACATGTTTAACAAGGAGTCCCCTGACATGTTCCTCTGCTCGCTGGTGACAGAACCCACATGGCACAGAAGTGTATTAATAGAGAACAGAAGGAACGAGGTCACCTGATTCTCTGTATAAGCCATGAGTCCCCACTAGATCAGTAAGTAAAATCAGAGTAAGGTAACTCACATTTATCAACAGCAAAGATCTTGCTTCTCCCTGTATGGCTCAGATACCACCCAACAACCTTGGTCTTTAAAGCCATCAGCTGTCTCTCAGTGCCAGGAGGCACTCTGGATATTCCTGCCATGGACAACATTTGCTCAGAATCACCAGCTACAGGGCCATCGACATCTTAATACATGTTACGTACTTTATAAAAGTAACTTGGGCTACACAAACATGGAGCTACCTGGATGCCTTTCCACTCCAGGGCTTCCAAAACTCCTGCATTAATGATCTGAATTACAGTGACTAATATAACCCCCTTACAATGACGTGAGTGAAATACAAGCTCATCTCAGGCAGAAATACTGTCCATTTTCTTCACTGATTAATCGCCTTTGAGCGGGATGCAGATCAAAGTTCTGGAGACAGAACCCTCTTGATCTAATTTGGAGCTTTGTTTCTATAGCACTTTGGTCCAATTAACAAAATTACTAGAAAACCCTTGTGGGCAAAGTACTGTGAACAGAATTGCTTCATCCACACCATCCACTAAGAATAAAAGCAGTCTATTGATTGCCCAGATTTTCAAGTCATGGTCTGATTTTCTCGAGAAGCATGAGATATGCCCATGTACAAGACAGAGCTGGTTATACCCACTCAGTTTTCACCATGCCCTGTGTCAGTCACACTGAGCCTTGGCACTGGACTAGTTCACAGTCTCATGTTCCCTTCAAAGAAAGGACTCCAAGGCAGGATTATCTGGAGACATCTTTGAGTAGTTTGCTGTTTATACAGCACAACATCCCAAGACACTGAGCATCAATACGCTATTTTTCCCCCCTCCTTTCATATAAATCTTTCCTTCAAATACCCTGTTGGTAGAGTTCTCCCCTTCTCATGTTTAAAATCAGCAAAGAGGGCACCTGAACTCAGGACATGGCTTTTCACATTCCCTGGGTGGCCTCAGAAGTGTCTCTGTGTATTGAGCGAGACAGCACTACATAAACAATTCTTAACTGGAAAAGAGTTTCAGCAGCTAATTTGGAAGGCAAAGCAGAATAAATACTATGTAAGTATAAATCCAGCAGTTATGCATTTTGCTTTCTGTCCTCCTGCCATTTCTAACTTTGGCTGACAGTGTTTCCTTTGGGAATCTAGGAAAAACATGCAATTCCCAGCAGCTCCAGCTGCAGTGGTGAACTTCCTCTTGGTTAGAGGTACACAGAACTAAATGTCTGTTTTCTTAAACCTGGTGAAAATCCAGATAAACTGCTTTAGACTTCATTAGTCTATCTTTAGAGGGATTATAGTGAAAATAAAAATCCATGCCACAGCTTTGTTTATTTGTCATAACAACAAGGTTCAGATTTGTGAGGGCTATTCTTTGCCAGTCAGGAGTCAAGACAACAGCAAGAACAGCTATTAGGCTGAGTTATAAATGACAATTTGCTGAGGGCCACGGCAAGTTTAAACCCATTTCTTTTCAGAATTCTCACACAAGATAAAGCATTTACTGTTTGAATCTGTAATATCACTCTTACTTCTACTCTTCCACTTCCCAAATCAAGTTTTATGTGGATTAGCAGACAAATTCTACTACTTTTTGTCATACTAAATGCTGGTTTATTCCATGAATAATTTTACAAATGTATTATCAATTTCAATGAATATCCACAATATCAAGCTAATATTTCTTGAGCAAGAGTAGTATCCAACTGCTGCTCCATCCTACCTGTCCATCTAATTTTAAAAGCTAAACATGACCTAAAGGAAATAATCTATTCTGCATGAATTACTTCAAACTATTTTGTCATTAGTTCAGCAAAGAGTGCAACAGTTGTGAGGTAAAAGCTTGTTTCATGTAAGGAGTTATTCTGGCCCAGATTTCAAGAGAATCACCTTTGAAGCACTTTCTACAACAAAGAGGTAATGGTTGTTTTTCCTGAGCCATTATAAACTCAGGATTAAATTGTGGAAAACCAAGGAGTATTAGCCTACACTAGGTGGCACTGCTACACACGGCTTAGGTTTCTTTACTGTGGGTTCAAATTAAGATTAATTTTTGAACAAATACCTATACTAAGTGTGAGGGAGGTGTTTTGGAGGAGCTTCAGCTAAGAGCAAGGAAGAAGTCTTTGTTCTTCTGCAATCACAGACAACTTTTGCTATGAAATTACTATCCAGAAACCAGCCAGTAGGAGTCTTAATGATAATGTTCTCTCCTTCAGGAACTCCACACCTGCTGTTTAAGCCAGTCCTTCAACAGTTACACCAGAATCAAAGCCAAACATTGCCTTTGCCACGGGAGCCCAGTCCCTGACTTTGGTGAGATGGAGAACTTGACCTGAAGTAGCTGGGCCCTACCAAAGACTACAGCTGGCAGAAGGATCCCAGTGATTTAGAAGCCAACTGGGTCAAAGAGAGTGACATTACAAAATTTGTCTTTGTATGATACTGGGTAAATAATGGCTTAATTTAGACATCTTCTTTTAACATTATTCAAAGGTTATTGTTGCCTTAATGGTGCTTTACAGTTTGTATTTAGACATGGATTACTCTTTCACTTACTGTTTTTCCTATTTCTTTACTGTTACCACTTAACAGGACACTGAATAGCTACCAAAATGGAACAGAACAGCTGGTACAATGGATAGTTACCCATATCCAAGTGTTGTTCTTATTAACTGTAGCCCCAGCATTGCACAGCAGGATACTTACAGTTTAGTGTCTGTAATTCCCTTGTCTCTGAAATTTAATTCCTTCATAGTAGCAATGGGAATCAACTGAAAGGCTCTTGGCATTGCAGCCCCAGCCCCATGGCCAGTGGGCCATCCCTTGAACTGAATAAACTCAACCTTCACTTCTCTTCTTTGCAGTACTTAAATAGAAGCAGGGATTTAAACAACCTTTTGTTCTTAGAAAGTCAGAAGGGTGGAAGAGTCTGGCTGCACCACCTGCCTGACAGAAAAACTTACAGGCCCAGAACTCAAACACTGGCCTTCACTATTTCATCTTCCCCAGCTCTTCTTAGGTAAAAAGGAAGACAGTGACATTAATATTGTCACAGCTGAAACTGGCATGGCTTTATTTTCAGACACATTAAGTCCTGACACCAGAGATTGTTTAAATTAATGTCATGTCATAACTTTCCATCAGAGTGAATTTTCAACATTGAAAATCAATTTCAGCCAAAGATAAAAATACAGCAAGCAGTTTTCTTGAGAGAAGGAAGAGAAAAAAGTTGCTATCATCATGTCTTTTAGTCAACAGCTTAATGTCTCATACCAGACTGAAGAAACCCAAAGTGACAGTCTCTCCAGTTTTACAGTACTGGAAGGAATCAGTGACAAGTCTTCTATCACATATTTAAGCAAAAGCTGAGGTTCTGAAAACTCCGTCTCTAACTGTTCTTGCAAAATAACTACCAAGACACATATGCCAGCACAGAAAACTCAAACGAATGGTGAGAACCCCAAAAACATACCAGTAAAAAAAAAAAAAAAGCCGCAAAAATTCTGCTCTACATAATTTCATTTTTATGCTAAATGTGGCAAGAGCACTTCTTACTCCTCCCCTTCCATACCTGAATGATCAAGGATGATCCCTCTTCAAAATCCTATTAAATCTCATGGCTATCAGGGTGAAAAAGCTCATGCTCTGCAGAAAATATGTACCATAAGCTATGCTCAAGTCTTGTTAACTCATATATTTAGAAATCATTGTATGAAAAGAAAAGGAAAGCTTCACTTTGTCACACCCACTCACATTTTGGCCCAAATATGAGGATGTACCATCTGAAAAAGCTACTTGAAATTTAACCAGAAAGGACTTTTGGCAGTCCTGCAAGCTATTTGTTAGCCTAACATTAGACTTTGTGTTGTCACACAATAAAAAGAAGCTGAGTTCTGTTCTCCTCTTCCACTTAAAAGACCCCAACCATCCCAATTAAAAAAAAAAAAAAAAAAAAAGTGTTTCGCTACATGCATAAAGGCTTGATAAAGCTGGTTGGGGTTATCACTATAAAATGTTTGATTTGCAGCCAGTAGGTGTTAAAATGAAACAAGTCAAGCCTGTGAATTAAACTCCTCCTAGTCAGTGACTGGAGAGGGGCAGAGCTGTGAGGATTTGTCACAGAGCAAGCAGGGACACGTGATTTTTAGACAGGAATGTGAGCATACTCTCCAGAAGTACGTTTCTGAAAGCAGAAAGTGTTATGGCCAAATTCATATTTTATTCTAAGCTTCAGAATTTTAAAATCCATTGTCAAACAAAGGACTGGGACAGAAGAATCAGGGTATTATCACACACACAGAGAAGAGTAAAAGTTGGGTTTACTCCTATTCACGTGCCTTTAGGAAGTTATACTCCTGTCTTGCTGAGCAGCACAAAATACAAAGTCCTTTTCTCTTTTTCCTTTTTTACAAGATCCTACAAGAAAGATTTCTATAACTAGGGGGAAAAAACCCAATCCAACCCAAGTCTTCTCTGATTACAAACTTGTGCAGTAGGAGAATCTTACTAAGCAAATCAATGGACTGTTTAATTTCAGATAACCACAGAATAAGTCTTTTTACTTAAAGCTATTTTTTTCAGTATAATCAGTCTCAGAGCAGAAGAATACAATTTTTTTCTTTCAGACTAATACCTTCTCCATCTTCTTCCTGGAAAAAGAAAACTCTAGTCTGTGACTTTTAGTGAGAACTACACAGAACATTCTCATTCTTTGCTTGATTCAAAACAGGAAAAGAGAAAAAGTAGAACAAGAGCTGTGATCTTGGCAACCAAAATGCCTTCTCTGTTCTAAAACCCACTAAAAGACAGAGTTTATAGTCATTCCTTCTTCAAAAGAAATGTTAGCAGATATAGCTGCACCATACAGCGACTTGTGGGGTTGCTGTTATCTTTAAACCAAGTTTTAATCAAATTTCATGATCAGAACAGGAAGCAACAAACTGAAAGCAAACATTCCTGCTCCAGTCAGCTTTTAATATTCCTTTGCTTTGGTTTCATTTCAAGCGTGTGACTTGCATTTATCCAAGAAAGGGGGAAAAAAATTCAGCATCTTCTGGAAAAAATTGCAAAATGGAAATGTTGAAATGTATAAACCAGCTCATTGGCAGGTCCTCCTGACAGCAAGTCAAACCCTTCCAACAGATTGCATTTTTCTTGAAAGGCCAGAGAGCATCAGGCAGCCCTAAATTATTGAACATATTCTACCACATGACTTCAATTAAAACAGTATTAGCTATTACCTTTAGGAACTCGAAAACTAGCACTGTAGGAAAAAGTCTGCATACTCAGGGCTGTGCTCCTGGGATGGAGTCCAAAAGCACAGGATTAAACTCTGATAGCATCCCACTATATTCCCTAAGACTGGGGAGGTTGGTGGTGACCATGCTCATTTCAGACATGCAGACGGTCTCACACACCATGATGCCACGAGATTTGAGTCCTCTGCTCCCCCTGCAGATGGAACAGGTGCCACTAAGCTTTTTTTTTTTTCCTTTTTAAATGGAGAACAGGAAAGAAAACAACACATGCATATGCTGATCCAGCCTGGAAGGATAAACATCGTCAGAGACAGGCTGCTCGGAGGAAGGATTCAATGGGAATTGGATGGATCAGTTCAGAACAGAACAGAACAGCCTTATCCTCAGCTTATCTCTATCTATTAGCAAACCCTTCCCAGGACAGATACCTGGGAACAGAAGTGCAGGAAACTGAACCAGAGGCGTTGCCTAAGCAGACTACAAACCATCAGTCTCAGTTCTGTCCTGAAGGATTTTTGACACAGATAAGAAATGAAACAACTTTATGAGGTGAGAATAAAAACCTGACACACATTACCAAGCAAGGCTGTCAGCAGAACTGTGAGCAGAGACTTAAGGACAGCCAACTTCAGTGGGGAAGGAGACTCACAGTGGAAGATCTCTCATTCAACTGAGAAGGTGCTTACCTGTCAAAAAAACCCGAGAAAATTATTTGTTCCCACAAAGTGATTTGAATTTTGACAAGTCAGTATTTTGCCTTATGTATTCCATGTAAAACAGTCATTTTAGGTAAAGCCATTAGGAAAATTCCCCAGAAGAGCTCAAATTAGTATTCCACTGCAAGATCAAGATCTGAAAGGCAACACTGCATTGCAAGATTTCAAAAGAAACAGGCTCCTGCAGCTCCTCACACTTTATAAAGTCATTTATAGGAGTGTTTTATATGTCTTTGGATGAACCTATAGGGCTGCTTTCCTCATGTTTCTGAAAAGTGAGACTGTTTTTCTTAAATAAAAACTTTGATTCTAATGTAATTCTAACTTTCCATGAGAGAAAAGAGGAGAGACTGAGGGGGAGATAGGACAGAAATAGCACAGAGATGACAAAAAACAGATTAAACATTTTCCTGTCATAGAGTGGTTTGAGATGGAAGGGACCTTAAAAGATCATCTCATTCCAATCCCCTGCCATGGGCAGGGACACCTTCCACTAGACCAGACTTCTGAGGGCCCCGTCCAACCTGGCCGTGGACACTTCCAGGGATGTGACACCCACAACTTCTCTGGGCAACCTGTGCCAGGGCCTGCCCACCCTCACAGGGAAGGATTTCTTCCTTATGTTTAAATCTAACCCTGCCCTCTTTCAGTTTAAAGCCATTGCTCCTTGTCCAAACATTCCATATCCTTGCCAAAAATCCCTCTCCAGCTCTCTTGGAGCCCCTTTAGGCACTGGAAGAGGCTTTAAGATCCCCTCAGAGTCTTCTCTACTCCAAGTCTTTTTCCTCGGGGCTGTTATCAATGTCCTCAAGCCCACTAACACAACAAAACATAGAAACCTGTTTACATCAAAACTGGATTTGTTTATGAAATAAAAAGTTTGCATCCCAATATCTTCTGACATGCAAATACCCCATTTAACAGTAAAGCTACCACAGTAGTTTAGTACAGGGTTTACTACAGTGGAATTGCTTTTCAGCTGCCTGTACTGCTGGTTGTGGGCCTGGGAAATGAGGCCTACAAGGCAGATTATCACTGTGGGATTATATATATATTTAAAAGCTACAACCCTCCAATGTCACTGCTTACTCTGAAAATGCAGAAAACAGTAAGCATATAGGAAGTTCACAAAGTAACAATTCGGCTTTTGGAAGGGTGGAGAGCATTATTTCCTCAGATGCTAATGGAGCCTGTAAACTTTACACTTAGGCACTAGGAGAGAACAACAAAAAAAAAGCGGTATTCCAAAGGGATAAATCCACATTTTTTCATTATGGCTTCAATTATTCAGTATGAACTGATGCACCTGCACTGCAGTAGATGGGTCTGCGTTCACCACAGGTGGTCTTCTTCGATCACAATGTCTGAGCTCTAAAGTTCCCTCCCTCCCACAGGTTGGTAAATGCAGGTTTCCCAGCAAAGATAAACAGCTCAGCACCAGGCAGGTCGGCTCCCATGCAGCCACACCTTGCACCTGGCAGGGCTGCAGGCACTATCAAAGCAGGCAAAAAAACCACACCAGAAAGCCTGTTTCTCACTTGACAGGCTGGTTTAGGTGCATGTGAGAGAGAGGGTGAGGGAATGGCTCTCCCAGCCCTGCTCTTCAGTGTTTTCAGCACAAGTAATTCAAGGTTTTCAGAGTTCTTTCATTATGCTATGCCTTAATTTGTGGTGTATATTTGTGAATTCCCTGTTTGGATAAAGCTACAAGAAGTTTGGAGTGCTTAAATTGTCACAAACGTAAGGCAAAGGGGGGAGATTACAACAGCCTAATTACACAGAGTTTGAAACCCAGGCTTAATCTGAGAGTTGATGTCACTATTGCTTCCAGCAGAAACAAGAAAATCCAAACACCAAACCCCCCTACCCCAAAACCCACCCAAAACCCAACCAAACCAACCAAACAACAAACAAAAAAACCCCCCAACCAACCAAAATGCAAACAGAAAAAAAACCCCAAAAACCAAACAAACCAACAAATCCTAAAAAGTGCCACATCCAAAGGTTTGACTGAAAAATGAGAGCTTGCTGTACCACTGGGTTGGATATCTGGAGAAATGGGAAGAAGCACATCCACGTGGCCCTCTTGTTCCTCACAACACACCCACTAGATCTGGTTCCAGTTCCACCCTCTTGAGGAATTTGGGGAGCACTGCCAATCAGCCACAGCTACCTATAAGCTATCACGGATATTTTGGAACAGCTGCCAACAGGTTTATTGACAGTCGATTGCTTTGAACTTTTGTTTTGATGCAAATAAAAGCTTTAATCCCATTTGCCAAACACTGAAAGGTTAAGGCAGATCAGAAAACCTTACACCACAGGAAGAATCTTTTACCTTCTACAAATGTGACTGTCAAAACTTGCATGGGATTAAAAAGCTCAAAGATAATCTTGTTACATCTAAAAAAAAAACCACCAAACCAGAACACACAATCCCAAAAGTGAACAATTTTAGGATCACAAGCTGAGCATTCTGAAGTCAAACTGCTCAAGTTAACACAGCATCAAGTAATCTTCTGTGTTCTTGGAGTAGCTATTACAATAAAGTTTAATATATTATTAGATCCCATGCTGAGATTGCAAAATAAAGTATCAAAAAGCCTTGGCCTCTCCCTCCTGAGAGGAACCCTGCAGAAGTAAGGATATTAGGGGAATGGCTGAACGACTCAGCATGGTTTATATACACAAGGGGATGAAACATAATGCAGCACTGGCTGACAATATACAACAGATTCCATATGTGCAACACTGAAGTGGTTGGAAAAAGTGAATCATCCTGCACAGAATGCCATGAGCAGTTTATGGCATTTAACATGCACATGAATCTGGGTTCAGAACTTCACAACAGCCCTCACTCACAGCTGGACTCTTGTTTATGGGGGGAAAAAAATCATTTCAAGCAATTTTTTTCCTTTGTTTTATAAGTACTGTATTTTTGTCTTAGTGGGTAACCGAGGTAATTTTTGTTCTCAGGTGGCAGCAATGGTTTGCAAGGGCACTTTGTTAGCGCACAGCAGCATGCTTTGGGCTGAAGACATTGAACTGACACTGTACAGGATCTTGTGGTTTGCAAAAAAGGGATAGGAGTTGTTGCTGTGCGTGTTTTGATTGAGTTCATGCCTGACGCACACAGCTTCAAAGATGAAGCTGATTTTTAAAATGTTGACAGCAGTCCTAGCAAGTAGAAGCTCCTTGTTTAGAGTAAAGCCTCACTGGAGAAAATGAGTAGTACTGTGTACTCCAGTGGACTCACTGTCTCCGGTTCTTTCACATCTACCTCAGGGCAGCAGGTTCCTTTCCACCCCTTGTTTACCCTGAGGCTGCTGCCAGGACCAACTCAGCACCTGGTTGAGCAAGCAAGGCAAAGAGACACTTTTGGGCATCCCCAGGGCCACCTCAGGGCAGTGGCTGAGCTGCCTCAGCAGCCCTGGTCAGCAATTTGCTCCTGCCTGTCACTAGTGGGACAAGCAGTCAGCAACTAGTGCATGCAAACCTGAGAGGAAGGGGAGTTGGACAAAGGTTAAGCACAAGAGGAAATGAATATATACTCTTGCAATTAAATGAGGATGGCTATATAGCATTGTTGGGGAGGGACTGATGAATTGGGGCAGCAAGTCACTATGGTGGCAGCAAGCTTGTGCATAGTAAAGGAATATGAGAAAAAACACAGAAACATTTTTTTTTCAATTATAGTTTAAGAGACTATGAAAGAGGCTTTCAATGAAAGGAGAATAAACTGCTTGGTACGGTTCATTCAGAAGAATTCAGCAACAAAGAAGGCTCAAAGTTTTCAAATACTCCAGATATTTTTGAACTTCAGTACTGTGTAACACATGACTAGAACCAGTTCTGCTCTGTTCACATTAGTGAAATGGCCTGTCTCATAAGAGAGCAGAAAAAACTTAATCCTGCTCTAGGATCTTTCATGCATGTGCCCTTTTACTCCTTAAATGGAAAGCTTCTCTGACTGGGTTGACTCAAACCTGTTCCTAGTGATGGCAGAATACCATCTGCATTTAATTCCAAATAGATAATTAAAAAAATCTGCAGAGCTTCCTTATTGAATGGGTAGCATTGGCTTCCTCCTAACCCACACCACCAGAGGCTGAACAGAAGTTGGCCATGTGGGTGAGGAAATGGGACATGTGGGTGAAGAGGGAGAGGAACTGATGGCCTTGGGATGATGGCTGGGGGTGCCCCTCTGTGAGAGCAACCCCTCAGGCAGAACAGGTACTGCAGTGCTGGACACTCCCCAGGTGCCCACTGGCAGGAACTGACACATAAAAATCCAGCCTCCATTCAATTCATACTCTGTTCAAACCAGACAAAGCTTGTTAAAACAGAAAAATGCACCTAAAAACAAGTTTGCAAACTCAAGAGTCAATGCAATGTTTTCTGAGATGTGGTAACAAACTCAACAGGAGTTTCTGCAACACCATCCTGAACTGAATGAAAAGACAAGTAACATCAGTGGATGAGACTAATGAGGAAATTCAGATGAGAGCACACTGGATAAATGACTCATCCCAACTGAATTCACATATTCTTTCAGGAACAATTCAGAAATCCTGTACAGCTTTTGAACTCATGCAATTTCAAGTCTGATGACAGAATGTTGCTAAATCCCACAAAACCCACAACCATTTGCACCTACAAAGTGTTGTCAGGTCCATATTTTCACAACAGCTAAAGGGGGTTTTGATCTGCTGACTACAATAGGTTCCACATACATAAAAGGCTGCTAAGGACAAGACTTTTACCTTCCATCACCTTCTGCAAAACAGCACTGCTGTTTCCTGATACCCTTATGCACTGTTTATGCAGTAGGAGTTAAAATGTAAAATTTGTAAGAATCATTAATACTTCAAATTTATGGTTTTTATTAAAACTGTAATGCACTAAAAACTTGTCTTATTAATGATATCACTCATACTGTGCTCATTTAGTATTAATAGTTGCAGCCACTATGAAAACAATTTAAAAGAAAAGTTTAAGAGCACACAGGTCCAAATCTTGCCTGTGGCAACATCCACTTAAGTCAATGAAGTTAAAAAATGCATATCTGCAGGCAGAACCTGATTCAATGCCATGTCCATGTCTCATACAGCACCCCAATGCTCTCATGAAGAGTTACGCATATTCCACTGACTTCAGCAAGTGTTCTCCCTTTTTTGTACTGCTTCCCTGTGGGATTTAGTTGAGTGATGCTTAAACTTACACAAGAATTCATTAGGAGTAACAATAATATGTTCTTCTAATAGACAGCCTTAGCAGGAGCTAACACATGTATAGAGACATAATAAACAAAGATAGATTTCCAAATGATGTACAGAATAAGAACCTTTATAGTGTGGGCCATTCCTCAGTAAACATGCTAATCCAAAAATTCTTTTCAGATGAACCAGTTCCTGGATTTGAATTTCTATGAGTACATATTTGGTAGTGTGCATGTGCACAAATTTATAGGAAGAGAAGTGTATCTGCATAGCAGGCTTGCTGTTTAAGTGAGAAAGCTGCTGGAATGCTGTGGTTTGCTCCATGGGGAGGGCAGCAGAACTGTCCTATAGATGGATTGGAGTCCTGGGCTGTTTATTTACATGTGTGCTTTGCAGGACAGATTCATACAGAAATACAGAGCCCTCACTGGTGGAGCTGCTTGTCACTCACCTTTGGCTTCAATGGGTAAGATTTCTTGTGTGTTTGGACACTAATGAGAAATAAAAATGCTAAGTAGCTTATTTTTCTTTACAGATCAGATGAAAATGTATTAATTCCTTCACTCTAAACATTTGATGTTATTTGGAGTGTATTGAGAGTGAGAAGTTCTCATGGAGAAGCAAACACCACATTTTCTACGTAATTCTAAATGTTTGTAAGTGATTAAAGATTGCTTTTTTGGATGACAGGGTCAGTAACCAAAGTGACAAAATATACTCTTCCTCTAGAGCAGTTTAAGTGGCTACTTTTCAAACTAGTGTCTTCCTGCAGGGCACTTTGACCTTCTTTTGGGTTTTGTTTGTGCAATGAAATCCTAGTCCTGCCACTCAGCCGCACACTCCTGCAGATTCCAAACAATGGCAAGTTTTCTGTGGACAAGCCCCTGTTACCCCTCTGTAATAACACCGTTTATCTCCTGTATTCATATCTCTAGCAGGGTGACAGGTTAGAAGTTCTTTTCCACTGTGTTTGATTAGTAGAGTTGTATGTTTGGAGGGCTGGGTTGTTATTGCAGTTGTTTTGGCATGATGGTAAGCAAGGCACAGGTCTATTTGTAATGTATTAAGCTCTTGACATATTGTACTGTACTTCAGAGGCTCCACAATTTTTTTTTTTTTTGTTGCAGCTTGCCTTTAGTCCTTGCCAATTTATTTCCCTTTCTTTTCCAAACAAAGCTAGGATTGTTAAATCCTAATGTTAAAGAATTTTAATAGCTAGATCCAGTTACAGAGGTAATTTTTAATTTACCATTGTCTGGCCAAGTTTTGACTAAATAGAAAAAACTCTGTAAATGGGCAAAAGAGATGTGATCTACTAACCAACAGCATCCAAATACCCTCTTATTTATAGGCCTCTGGAATCAGTGGTTTTTCTGCTCTTATCCATGAGCATTTTCTGAAATAAGAAGCTCTCATAATGCGATCACTGCACTGGCAAACAGTTTTGTCTGATCCAGTAGTAACATTTCCAGGGGTAGCATTATAGTTGGCCTTGGCTAGTTATTGCCAGAAATTTTTATTGATTTTCTTAAAGCAATTACAACATTAATATAAAAAGAGCATTTTTGAAGAGAACACACAAGTGTGCAGTAGAAAGGAAGGATATGCTCTTCCTTTTCATTTCATGTCATCTCCACAGATTTTCAGGCCCTGCAGATCAGCATGGTAAGCAAAATTTTGAATATATCCTATATATGTTTGCTGTATAAACCATGGAACAGCTCCCTGACATGTTGTGCTGTTTATGCCCAAGTCTTTCACTTGTTTCAGCACAGCCAGCTAAAGACATTAATTTTCAGAATATTTCTGTGCAAGAGGCAGTGAAAAAGAACACTGAATGAGATGGAAGCAGGGAAGGAGAAAAAGGAAATGTCTTCTGATCCCTCAAGAATTCCTAAGTTTGTCAGAACTTCCAAGCTCCTGGTTCTAGGCTCAGCAAGCCTAAACAAAGACTTCAGCTCTCAAGCAGTTAAGGGTTATTGGGAAGCTGCTGCTCTTGCTTAACCTCCTAATGTTTCTTTGAGGGGGAGGAGGAAACGTTCCCAGGGCTGGAGTGGGAAGGGGTATGTGAGTGAGGTTGTTTACCAAGGACACACTAAGGTTTGTGGAGATCTGAGACACTTTCTATAAGCACAGCAGGGCTCTCAGGGATGAAAGCAAAGAACCCTCTGATCCCTGCTGAGGGGAAGGAGAAGGGGAACAAAGCTGCCTCAGTGGTTTTAAAGGTGACTAATGAAATTATGACATGGCAGCTTCTTTGGATTGAGTTTTAAAAACCATGATAGAGGAAGAGTCCATTTCACTCTTTACTTTCTCATTGTTTTCTCCATTCCTCCCCTCAGAGAGCTGTCCAATGGTGGAATCATTTCAACAGAAGGTTGCCCCAGGTGATGTCCAGAAGTGTCTGCCATCTTAGACTTTTCTATCATTCTGTATGTGCAAACACTTAAAAACTCCCCCCAGAACAAGCCCCCCCCCCAAAAAAACCCCCCCCCCCAAAAAAAAAAAAAACCAAAAAAGAAAAACAAAACCCAAAAACCCCACTAATGGGTGAAAATGAAAAGAAGATTCATAATACTATTCATACATATCATGGAAAGTACATTATTTGTCCCTTCACACAGCCATTAAATTATTAAAGAAATTTTTCCACTAACTTATGAAAAAGAAAAACATTTTTAAAAGGAAAGTAACATTGGTGTTTCATTACAATGGAAAACTGCATGACTTAACTTTTAGTTCCATTTATTTTACTAATGATACGTTATGTATGAAAAACCTTATACAAGTTAAGAGTCTTCAAGTTCCTGTCTGAATGCCAAATTGAGGCTTTTGTACCCTTGTCCAGATCCCCAGATTGAAAACATTCATGCCTGCAAGTACTCCTGGTGTGTTTCTTGGTTTTTTCCCCATAAATACAGTTTTGGGGCTTTCAGTTTGTCAAGCTCATTTCCTGATCAGCAGTGATGAACAAAATCAAGGGTTCAACTTGCAATCTTGCTTACAGAATACATACATCCATATCTCTCCTCCCAGCAGATTAAGAACAGTTTATTCAATAACAAAAATCGCAGCACAGCCATACAAGCCTACATTTGAACTCAGTTTCATTGATAAAACCACATACCCTTCAGCACTAACTCATGAGTATTACTTATGTCTACATGGCAGTAAACATAACTTCTTTTTGAAAAATAAGCCTGGAAAGGGTCTGGTAGTGTTGCATACTCTGAATCAATAATCTGGAGGATTCTTACACATATTCTTGAAGAAAAATAGTGTCAGTTTTGTTGGCGTGCTACAAGTCTTTCATAGGTACATTGGTTTTCATTGCAACAAACTAACAGATTGGTATTACAAGGATACCTATAGAGCATGGTGCCATGTATTCCTCTTGTTA
This sequence comes from Acropternis orthonyx, assembly GCA_035583155.1. Lineage (NCBI taxonomy): Eukaryota > Metazoa > Chordata > Aves > Passeriformes > Rhinocryptidae > Acropternis > Acropternis orthonyx. The sequence continues at coordinate 6,164,060 of JAWWEU010000034.1, read as the reverse complement.
GCAGTTTTGGCACGGTATTTCCACTTGGATAGAGGTCAGATTACAGGCTATCTAGGCAGAGATATTTTTATCAGAAGCCATTTAACATTTAGACAAGTAATTATTCAATTACCTTATTGATCAGCAGCTCTCCCAGTCTGAAAACTTTTCTTCCTTGGAGTCACTGGAAATCATGAGGTTCCTGTCTTCCAGGTTTACTCATATTTTTGTTCAGATAAATCCAAAGATTTTGTTAGTCCATTTTCACTTACAACCTGTTATTGCACAGTGCATGCCCTGATTGCTTCTAGCTACAAAAATATTGAACTTGTTTATCATTTTAACATTTACATGATAAACTGGAGCTATGTAATCACATGTTAAAAAAAAAAAAAGCTTAATTGCAAATTAATGAGACCAACACTTCTATCACTGTCCCATCTGCAAATTGTCTATAAGCTGTTTCACATTGAACTTGTACCATTCAATGCATACATATGTCAGTAGGATCAACATCTGAGGCCATATTTCCATTATACAGCCTCTCTTGGTCATGATGGCAACTCAGCCTGCACTTTCAGACCTTGCTCTTAAAGCTCCTCATGTATAAAAGGGAATTATAACTACTGGAAAAAAAGGCTTATCACAAATACACAGGCAAATTGTGTCCATTGAATGATAACTTGTAGTGAGAAGTGGGAGAGATACAAGTGGTCACTTATGAATTCTGTCTGCTTTCAAAGATACTGTCTAGGACACAGCAAGACAGGCAGGAAGAACTGGCTTGTGTTTGCCCGCTAGGAATTCTGTTGTCAGTGACTTTGCTTTCAAACAGCTTCTCTCTCAAGGTACACATAGCAAAGTAGAAGGGGGTACTTGGATATGCCACCTTTTCTTTCCCACCATCATCCTTCATGCAAATGAAGGAAGGGAAAGGCAGGAAAAATATCAAGACCTCTTTCAGACACTTAGCATTGCATTAAAAAAAAATAAAATTCACTCAAAGTACACCAGTCCAACACAAGCCTGAAAAGCAGAACTTGGATAATTTGTTTCCAGGAAAAGTTTGTAGATGTCTGGCAGTGTGTTGATATTACTATAAAAATATTTATTCTTAGTTTCTAGCTAAGGTAAAATATGGATGACAACTATCCAACAACTAAAAACACAAGTACGAGACACTGAGGGAGAAGAAGGGAGACTATTTTCAATGGTAAATGTTTTCTTATAGGGACAATATTATGCACTTATTAGCAAGCAGTACATGATGGAAAGTGGTCAATTAACCTCTTTCTAGTACCTTACATTGTAAGCAACAACATCTTTGGTTTAAAAATCAAGTGTTCTGTTTTCCCTGGCAAACTGAACTCTGTGTAAGGGGCATGTTTTAAGTGAGTTCAGCTCTCATGCTTCAGCTCAATGGAAGTGAGACTGCTCATGCTTACAGTGGGTTGGCTCAGCCTGAGGGACCACTTTCTTTCCTGAAATCCCTGGGAACTGACAAGCAGGGCTGCCTCCTCCACTGATACTCCCAAGGTTCTTGCTTCTGCTTCTTCAGCCCCAGAGCAATGAGCATGTCCCCTGAGGGCCACTTTGAATTCCCATTCCAGTCTAACCACAAGGCAATTACCAGAAAATAGGTGTTGTACAAAGGAAGTTACCACTAGTTTAAGGGCCAGTCCCTCCTACCCAGAAACTTGGAATACATGAGCATATAGAAACCTAAATTTAGTGAACAGTGGGGACTGTTTATGGCACTGGATATTCTTGCGTATGATTCCGATGTGATTTGGGAACACAAGAGGTGTTTGATGTTTAGTTGTTGTAAGAGAGATAATATCAGAATAAAAAAGACATCCTTAGGGGATTATCATCCCACCAAATGCCAACCCTGGTAGGATTGCTTGTAGTGTTTGGTGGAGTACTAAGATTGATAAAACAACTCTTTCAGTGTTCCTATAATTTTGCTTTTGAGCAAGACATGAAATTCCCAAACAGCTCTACATGGGCACTAATGCTGCCCTTCAGAAGGGGTGAAGGTGCAGTGAAGTAAGATCATACTAGTTTTTGAGTAGTCACCAACACAGTGTTTTTGCTCAGCATAATAGTTGCTGTTTGTGTGAAGACTTTTGGAATAGGGATGGTGTTGCTGGAATTCACTACAGCTCTCAGAGAAGAGGTAATCCCTGGGATTGGGAAACACTGGTCGTAAACTTGCCCATACGATCTGAACCCAAAGAGCCATGGTCTGCCTGACTTTTAGGTAACATCCAAGACAAATGTTGACAGCAACTTGTGCAGAACTGTACCAGAGATAAGACACAAAAGAAAACAAATATAAGACGGACAGCTTGACAGTCACACTGGAACAGCTAGGTTTCCTCGCCAAGGTTACACTGTGGGAAGGGCAGGTGAGACCTTTTAGCCCTCTGAGTAAGCAAAGAGCCTGCACCAACACTAAAACCTGCAAGGCAGCCAAAAAGCCGAATTACGGTCTTCATCCTGCTTGCGAGCCGGAGTAAATACCACCACCCCGTTGAACAGGGTCATTATTTTACCTACTTTATCAGGCATTTTGTGCAAACGGAGCTGGAAACGCGATGTTTGCCAGCGGCGATGATGGTTAGCGAACTGCTCGAGGGGACGAGGGTTCGTGAGGCGCGGGCAGTGGCCCCCCTGTCCCCCGCTGCCCGGGCACGGCTTTGTGGGCGCAGATTCCCCCAGCTCTACACACACACACACACACACACACACACACACACCCACACACACACACACACACACACACACACACACACACACACA
>JAWWEU010000034.1:6115391-6161176 GCA_035583155.1 Acropternis orthonyx | reverse complement strand
ACACACACACACACACACACACACACACACACACACACACACACACACACACACACACACACACACACACACACGTACGTGTTCTCCTCCGTGACGAACAAGCCCAGGCCGGGCTCCCGGCCAGGGCGGCTCTGCCCCAACACGGCCCGAGCCGCGGCTCGGGGCGGCCCCGGGCTCGTCCCTCCGCCGGGGATCCGCTCTCAGTCCCGCCGAGCCGCGGGGCTCCCGCCGGCCCGAGGCGTGGGAGGAGGCGGTCGGGGCTGCGGGACCGGCTGGAAATGGCGCCTTCCCCGTCGGCCCGGGATACACACCGGCTGCTGTCACCCCACAGACCGCTCCCGTGACGGGGGGGACTCCGCCCTGCGCCTCGCCCCGTCCTTCCCGGGGAAAGCCCTCGCCCTGCTGCCGCCGCCCGTGCCCTGCCCGCGGTAGGGGAGGCACCGGCGACCCCCGCCCTGCGCGGCTCTCCGGGACGAGCCGCCGCGCCTCGCACGGAGCATCCCGTGGCATCCCGTGCGCCCCGTCCGGGGGGACGGCGGGGGCAGTGCCGCGGGGACCAGGCCCGGGGTACGGCGGGCCCCGGGCGCCCCCGGGGAGGGCCGGGAGCCCCGGGGAGAGCCAGGCGGCGGCGCCCCTGGATGCCCGCCCGCCCGCCGCCGAGTGCGAACGGGCGGGGAAAACTTCCTCCCGTGCGCGCCCCGTCCGTCCGTCCCTCCCTCCGCCCGTCCCCGCGCACTCCCTCAGACACACACACAGGCTCACACGCCTTCTCCCGCCGCCAGCGGCCGGGGGGCACTTTTGAAAGCCATTCTGGTTCCACACCCAGGCGGCGCTGACATCATTCCCGCAGGAGGGCGGGCGGAGGCACCGCCGCCGCCAGACGGTCGCAGCCCGCGGAGAGCCGCCCGCCGGCCCGTGAGTACCGCGGGGTGCGGGGGGAGCGGGGACCCGCGCCGGCCAGGGCAGGGACAAACACCGAAAAAAAGAAAACCAACCAAAAAAAGGGGGGCAAATAATGAAAGTCACGGGTTTGTTTACTACGAAACGCGTTTCTATCGCGGTGCCGCGCCGTCTGTGGGCCGGGGCGGGGCGGGCGGCCGCGGTGCGGCAGAGCCCCCGGGCACTGCGGCCGTCGGGGAGCGGGACGGGGCGGGCCGAGGGGGCTCCTCGCCACGGGCTCCGCATCTGGGCCCGGCCGGCGGAAAGTTCGCGCTCTCCGCGGGATAGTTGCTTTCTGTTCTCTTCTGTAATGAACTCTCCGCCGAGTTCGCGTGTGCTGCAGTTACGCGTGGCTGCTCTTGGCAGCTGCACCCCCCCAACCCCTTCCCCGCCTTCCAGTGGAAGGAAAGTACACTTAGATATAATTCAGTGCAGATTTCGGTTTATGAAGTTTTTGCCAGCGTTAAACGTTTTTCCACTTGAGTCAAACTGCAGTTTCACTCGCTGGTGGTTTTTATCTGTATGTAATGTCCCACGTACATTGGGTAGGTTGTGTGCCAGCCACTAGACAGGCAGGTCTCGGTAACATGGGTTGCCCGCAATATTGAGTATTGAATTTGAGAGGCCAGCTCCTTGTTTGGACATTTCTAGGAAGAATAGTGCACTGTTGGCCTTTCCTCAGCAGACATACCCAGGGCTTGCCCCTACTCACAGAATGGTGCCACCGAGAAACCTGCAGCTCAGTCTCTCTGTTAATTTCTTGGCAGAAATACTTTTTTCACATGGCCCAGGAAGGTCTTTTTTTCCCCCCGGGAATAGTATGTAAATGATCAGTAATTATTGCAGTTGAGAATCTTAGGAGTATATTCTGAACTGATACAAGGCTGTGAAGAAACCCACTGAGTAGCTCTAAAATATACACTGGATTTTCTTGGGAGTTTTCTTCAGGAACTTTGAAAATAAACAGCTACGGTTGGCTAATCTCCATCAGAAGGAGAAAAAGTGGAACTTTCTCTTCATGTACTTTCAGATTCTGAACATACAGTGCTCGTGTGTTAGCTATGTAAAATAAGCCTTCTTGCTTGCCTGAGCAGACGTTTTTTTCTGTCAAATAAAAATAGTCCGTAATGACTCTTTCATTCAGATCTGCTCTAGGATGTTGATTTTGAAAGGCTTTGTTGTCCAGGCAGAGTAAGGCAGCTCAGGAAAGAGCTGGTTGGCTGAACTGCTGGAGATGAGGTGCCAGATGGCTGCCGACATGGGCAGGCAGGAACCCACATGAACGGTAGGCGACTATTGAGCATGGGCTTCGTTGAGAGGAGAAATGTAAATTGCAAGTTTGCTAGAGAGTCCTGCTCCTTTTTTGTGACTGTGTGACAAATTAAATACCGTTGTAGGGAATGCAGCTGGGGTATAGGTGCTTACCTCAGCTGGTGAAGTCAGAATGGGAATGGAAACAAAGATATATGGAAAACATGGGTCTTGACCTTTGCTTCAAAGACATTGAAAGAAAGAACTCTTGTTGTCCTCTGAATCCCCTCGTGAACTTGTTGAGTTAGGAAATACTGTTGGGATACCTGAGGGAAGACTCATCCTCCATGCTGAATAAAGATGTGTACAGATTGTATCATGCCAGCTGCTTGGCTGACATGGATGCTACCAGGTCAGCTGTCTGCCCAGCCAGGAATCCAGGAATTACTCTGCCAATAGCCATCAACATGAACTGAGGTGAAATACAGCAATACCATGAAAACTCTTAGGAGGTGACCAGTTTCTTGTTAGTATGCTCACTGGGGAAGGAAAATGGTCTCTTAATATAATGTAAAATAAAAACAACGTAGAAACACTAGACAAGACACTACTGGTGTTGTATTCTTTATTTGTGGTCTGGAAAGACTTCTGTCGTAAGCACACAGTGTTGATTATGCTGTGGATCTGCCAGTGAGGAAAATCGGTGAATTCTATTTGCTTACACAGATTTAAAACCTTGTTAATAAAGGAAGTTGTTCAACAGACTGAGCAGGTCAAGACTGAAGGCTGCTGCAACATCATTCTCTTGGACAAGCATTCTGTCTCAGTTCTTAGGTGCTGTAGTTATTGTTGCTGGCCAACATTGCTAAGAAGAAATTAAGGTCTCTGTCTTATACCTACTTTCAGTTAATGCCATTGACCCCTCTTGATTTATTAGCACCTCTTGCTCCACAGTTGCCTTAGATCTTTCTCTTACTTCCATTATCACTGCTTTTACTTGGTTGTCCTGTTTGCCTCAAGGTTGTTTCCCATCTTGGGTTTGACATTCCTACAGTGATTAGAAGAATGTTGTACTCGTGAGTCCCTTATGGATATTTAGAGAAGCAAGACTTTCCTCCACTTTTGCTAAGTATATTAGTTGCAGTCTGTGTTCTTTCATGATGCTGTTTCCCTGTCCATTTAAAAATTAGATGGATGGCAGCACAAGGAGACTCTTCCCTTTTCACCTCAGCAGCTTGAGTGCATTTTTATTTTCCACTGGCACTTCATGTTCTATTTGTGCCTAGAGCATCATGTAAGACATGACACCACCACATAAATCAGTACAAGAATGTGTTTAATTAAAGAGATAAATAGGTCTCTGGGGACAAGATCTTTTATATTGCTGGCTGGCAGATGTACTTTCCAGGTCCTCCTCCATGTTCCTGTTGGAAGAAGACCCAGTAGAATGAGGCACTGTGTTACACAGGAACTAATAAGAAAGAGATTTGCTCCGAAGTGAAGCAAACACTTCATGTAAAATCCATGAGATACTTCAGCACAGCCAAATTTGAAAGTAGAAAGGAATGCACAGCTTTTATTGAAATCACATTGGTCTCAGAGGGAATGCAGGGGAAACATAAGCACAACACTAAGGAATTCCATTCATGGAGCTGTTTGTTAAGGTTTGTTTGGTTTTTGGATGCTCAAAGCAAACCAGTGATCTTTGCACTGGAGTTTCAGTCTTCGCTATTTTTGCTGAAAGCTTTGCTATTTTAGAGAGAAGATAATTTTGTAAAATATATCAAAATGTCACGTGATGCTCATGACTTCATTAGGAAGATAAGCATCTTAATTCTTAGAAAATAGATCTTGCTGGGTGGGATTCAAGAGAAAGCCTGATGTCCTGAATTCATCCATCAAAGGAATTACTATTTCTTCACTGAATGGGGAAAATGTAATTACACCTTTTTATTTTGCCGATGAAGTTTCATGGGCAGGTTTAATGATGGTATGTGCATGCCAGGTGAAGCCTCATAATTTGGGTGTGACCTTAAAATACAACCCTCTGGCTGTGTAGAGATCTTCACAGAAGTCTGTAGGTGTGGCAGAAAGTGGACTGACTCAAATACCCCTTAGAGATGGCTATAGGATATATATTTATGGTTTTACTTCACTGGTTCTTAAACACCGTGCTGTGTTTGGAATTGCACAGGCTGCAAACAGTCAAGGTGGGCAGTATGAATGCTCCCTCAGGTGTTTAATGCAGGTGTTCAGTGTCCTGAAGTACACCAAAATTCTGGCTTTCTCCCATACAGAAAGTGGCCTTCCAAAGTCTCTGGATATCACTGCTGAGGTGCATGTGCTGATGGTGACTCTGCAGACTCACCTGCTCCTTGGTTCAAGTGCAGGAACAAACTGAAGGCTGGGAGAAGAGTCCGATGTGGAGCCGTGGGGAGCTGGCTGAGCCTGCCCATCTGTCACATGCCAGAGTGCCTGATGTGCCTTCACCTGGCACTGTGGCTGGGTATGAAATGTGGCTCTGCAGGGACTCAGCCACTCCTTGGGCCCCCAGCCTGGCCGAGGGGTAGGCCGAGGTGACTGGGCTGTTTCCATAGGGCACCAGAGTGCACAAGAGCTGTACAGCGAGTGTGCTCAGACAGGGGTTTTGAAATCCTACTCCCTGGACTTGTGAAGTTCACATTGCAACCTTTGAGTTTCACTTTAATCTTACCAATTGCAACTGAGGATGTAAACGTGGCATTCTGGAGGTAGGCTGGGTATTAAATCCAATCACATGCTACAGTGTTGCTGTGAAACTGAGTAGTAGTAGTAGTAGTAGTTGTGGAAGAGTTTCTCTATTTTGTAGCCAACTGTTGTACCATCAACAGAAATGTATTTTCACACTCTTGATAGATGGTGTGTAAACTCTGAAATAACTAAAACCAAAATTTCTCATACAGGGATAGTCTAAGCCAAATCAAACCAAGGAGTTTGAAAATTTAACAACAGTGAGTGCAACACGTTTAATTGCTAGCAATATCCACAGAGCATCTGCCAAAGTTAAGACAATATCAGCTTTCATTTCTACCAAATTAAATGCATTGCTTTCCATCTGGGAAGGCAGACCTTTTCTGCCTTTGTTTGTTGGGTAATTAGGTGGAACAGTATAAATCACTCGAGCTGTTCTGTTGTATCTGGAATAATCTCTGGATAAGCAGCAGTCTATAGTCAGTAGACCCCAGGGTCTGAGATTTGCTCTCGGAACTGTGTTAATGTGTAGTCAGTGCTACAGGTGTGCTTTTTTTCTTTCTTTCTTTTTGTTGACTAAGGCTGAGGATACACTTAATCTGTCAACCTGATGTAAGGTCTGATATTATACTTGGTCTGTCACTCCCTGCCCTGCCAAGGTATTGAACAGGGACAGCGTTGACACTGAAATGTGGCCACACATTGACTGAGCAGGGGTGAGGCCAGGCCACACCTCACTTCAGCTATTTGCTTCAGAAGCAGGTTCCCAGGAGGCTTCTCATAGCTTGAATAGCTTATCAGCACACCCCCGGGTCTTTGTCCAGCTCCATGGAACGGCTGAGTCCCGAGCCAGAGGCAGGGCTGTGCCAGCAGGCTGCAGAGAGCTCTCTGGTTCCTGACCACTGCCCTTGAGTCCTGGGAGGCAGCAGCAGCCCGTGGGCCACCCTCAGAAAGGGGGACAAGCCTTGCTCTCTCTTCGAAGTTTTGCTGCCCACCTGAGAAGCGAATCCTCCCTCAAGGCTGCCTGTGTGTCTTCAGGATCACCCTGTGTTACTGCACTGCCCCACATCAGCACTGCTCCCAGTGCTTCAAGTCTTTGCGGGAGAGCAGGGAATTCAGCAGACTGCCAAGGGCATGGGTGTCATGCAAAAGCCTGTTTGAAAACAGAGACCTCAGAGAAACTGTTGGGATTAGCTTCACAGGAGCGCAGAACTGGAGGGTCCTCTCAGGACACCAGTCTGCTACTCTAATAGCACAATACTGGGTCACATAAATCCTCTTTTTGTGGAGGCTGGTCTCTTTTTGCTATGCTTTGGTGATTGTAAGGCTGTTCAAGAACGTGATAGCTCAGAGAGTTATAATTTACATCCTAAATGTGCTCACACCTGATTTATAGCCATTTATTTTCATCTGTAAGTTAAACAGTTCTTTTTCCTTCTATGTGTTTGCCTTGACCTGCAAGCAAGTATATCTCCAGTCTGTCTTCATCTTTGAAAATGAACAAGTCAGAACGAGAAGTTCTTGTCTAGTTAAGCTTAGGAAAACAACCTTTTAGTACTTTTAGACCAGTTTGATTGTTAAGAAGGTTTTAATGTGTACCACAACTTTGTTTATACTAAAGCGGTATCTGGTGCACAACAAGCAACCTGGCTGAACAGCAAGGATGCACTGAACACCTGAAATGATGTGTGCTTTTCTTCATTTTCTAATACCGTTAAGCTCTACCCATACATACTTCAAGTAACAAACATTTTGTAACATGTTTTGCAGATGCCTTTGCGAAAGCTCAGAGAATACATTTATGTTTTGTAAGAGATCAGAAACTGCAGTACAAAAGTAGTTCCTTCTTTCAAATTACTGCTGGGTTTTCTTAAACAATGTGTGCCCTTTGAGAACTGATCTCTTGATCCATGGGGTATCTTTGATTAAATACCATTTTTTTGTTAGCATTTTCCAAAGGCATGTGATACTCAGCATAAACTGAGGGTGGAAGACCAGACGATGGATGGCACAGGCAACGATTATGATGGGAATTAGAGATTAGTTGTAACCCATTCAGGTGTTTTTTAGTAATATGGCTGCCTAGTATAGATGTAGACATAGAACAGCTGGAATCTGAGGTAATGATTATCTAGCATAAAAGTACAGCTACAAGACAAAGTGCTTTAGGGAAAAAATAATATGTAAAAAATTTTCTTTTGGGGAAGATGCTAATTTGTGCTGCCAGAGGAAGAAAAACATAGTCTTTCTGCTGAACACATATAACCCTCTAAAGAGCAGTTTTGAAAAGCTGAAGACTTAAAAACTATAATTCAACTATGCCTGTAGAGTCAAGGGTCTGTCAGTGTAGGCAGCTGACTTCTGTACCTGCTAAATTGTCTTCTCAGCGTATAGTTGCTGTTACATTTCTCGTCTGGGTTTTGATGGAGTGTTTGAATACATCTATCTTGAATTTTTTAAGCTTCAAGCTGTTTTTCCTATTTTAAGATTTTCAGGTAAGGCATCAAAAGGCATATTTTTTCTGGCAGTGACACTTCCCCATCCCACAAAAGGGCATTGTGTTACAGTTTTCCCATAGGTCCTGCAGGTTTTCTTCTGCTCAGTTTGCCCACAAAGGCTTCATGGCAGAGTGACTTTCCTCTCCAATTCACAAAGCAGGGCCACAGTACAAGGAGTGGTAGGGCAAGTCTAAACCCAGTCCAGACTTGTTTGCAAATAAACGACTGACAGAGTTACAGAAGTGGCAGCAATGCTGGCATCCCTAGGTCAAAACTTTATTAAAGGCATTCCTCAGAAATTAGAAACATCAGCTTCTTTGGATCTCTGTACTCAAAGCTAGCAGTCTGCATTTTTGCTGCAGTTTGTTTCTTGGTTTTGTTTGGAAATGTATGGAACAGCAGGGTTATAATTTCTCAAACTTTGGAGTTTGGGCTTAATAGCATAGATCTAATGAGGAGAACAGGGTGAGAAGGGAGGAATTCCAGGTAAGATCTGCCAGACCTGACTGTAAGTGCCATCTGTCCCACTTCTAGTAACTGGGCAGGGTTTCTGAGGAGGAGTCTAGATGTAGTGTTTATGAAGATGTAGTGTTTATGAAGTCGATTCAGAAAGGGCTGGAAGGGTGTTCCAGCATCCCCTCACACATAGGTAGGTGAAGAACATGAGCTTGTTCACTCTAGGTTTGCTATTGCAGGGGGAGTCCCACCGGTACTGGTAGGATGGACAGACATCCAACTGCTGTGATAACAGGAGGTTTTACTAAGCTTCAGGTGCACATTTATATTAGTCGTGGTGCACACAAAAGTCAGACCTCAGGGCTTTGGTTGCAAGGCAGGATTTTCTGAAAGAAGATGGGTAAAAACTATGTTGTATCATATCTTGCCAGTTTGTCTCCAAGCCTGTGGATTTCACTACCAAAATACAACCAGCTGACTGCTGTAATTGTGCTGGAGGTTACTGGGTCTTAACACAGCCTGCTGCAAGGGCACCAACAAATCTAGACCTGGCAGGATGACTCTACTTTCATTTTCTGCCATTGAGTTAGAAAAAGCATAAATGTTATAATTCAGATAGTGCTCTAGAAAATGGTGTGGATTAATTTTTGCTATATTGATTTTTTTTTTTCCTTACTGTGGTTGAGTACAGGGAACATTGATTCATTTCCTTCTGATTTCCTTGCTTTGTGAGGAAGGACTTTGAAAAGCAGCTGGAAGTGTAAGTCACAAGCTCTCTTCCTTCCACATAAAACAGGTAGCACAAAGAGCTGTGGGCTTGAGTGTGTTCTCAATGAAGCCATTGCTTATAGACAAAAAGCTGATGGTGTCTGTGCCATCTCGGGGCTGACAGGACACTTAGTCCCCTTGATTCCAAGTCCAGCATTAAGTAGGGGCCTGAAATTTTATTTCATGAAGAACATACATTGTTCTTTGTGCTTAGCTTCTTACCAGGAAGAAATTGGGTGGGAGCCCGTTTGCTGCATGGACTGTTATTCTTCCTTTGCACTTCTCTCCTGGGTCCCGATTCAGTATTGGAGAGGTCTAGTCAGAGCCTGACAGTGCTTCTTGGGGGTCTCCTGCCAGCTAAAGAGGTCACTGGTTGAAGGACATACTGTTTCTGTATGAACTGTCAGCTGTGTAACACCTGGGTATGAAAACAGGTCAGGATTTGAATGTACACTTGAACATGAAGAATAGGCTGGATAGGGTCCAGTTCTACAATCTATTCAATTCCCTGAACACAGAGTATGTGAGCACAAATACAGAGACTTTGACAACTGTTGGTAGACCTATATTTTTAATTACTGAACTACATTTATAAATAAGACTTTAATAAGAGCAAGACCTCATTTTCTATGTAGTTTGTGCACCTGTGAGCTCCAAAAATAGCAACTCACTTCATGCACCAGAGAACTATAATATATATTTTGGGGATTCCTGGCAGCAAAGCTTTTGCATGTTCTTTATAAACCTACATGCAGTGTTAGCTTTAAGATTAGCACTCCTGTCCTATGAAATGTTTAAAGGCTGGTTTCTTAAAGTAAGTCTCCCAAGTCATTACCTAAAATAGAACTAGATTGCTCTAACTGTGTTTTCTTTTTCAATATGCATTGGTAACACAGGGGAAAAAAGAGAAAGAAAAGTACAAGGATGTTCTTATCCTTCCCACATTTCTTGCATGACAGAAGAGTTCTTCTGTAGGTGACATGTTAAAAATCCGGACGTGTGGCAGCAGCACAGCAACCCCCAGGGGTGTGAGAGTGGGTGGCTGCACTGGGCACCTGTGTCAGGGCAGCCTTGCAGCTTGGGCACGTGGCCAGGGGAACTCTGCAGCAACAAAAAGTGCCAGGCAGGTGATCCAGTGGAAATGGCTCAAAGGATGGATGGATGAATGTACAGAGACTGTGAGTAGGGTAAGAGCAATAGTTTGGAGAACACTGAAAGGGCAAAGTGTAGAAATAAAGTATGAGTTTGGATATTATCTGCCTTGTATTAAAGAATACACTCTAAATTATATCTTATGATTTTGGTGCTCCCAACTGGTAAATTAACACAGGCAGAAGGAATAAAGAAACTGGAGTAAGTTGTTTCAACTGGTGTAATTATTCCCTTGGTATTACATTTCCTGATTTTCTTGTCCTTTATGTTTTTTCATATTTAGGCATTAGAGGATTGTTGAAATCCTCAAAGCTTCTGCTGATTTGGGAGAAACTCTACCATCTGAACTTACTTCACTTTTGGTTCTAGTGCTGAGAATCACATAAGAAAAACAGAGTCCTTCAGAGTTAGTAAAAGAAAAAAAAAAGAGAAAAAAAAAGAAGAAAGTTAACAGTAGTATGACTCTGTTCCTTATAAACCAGGAGGTTTTATGCAAGTTTAGAGAGAATGGTACAGGCAAAATGTGAGCCAAGTTCTGAGTTTTCTGTCATGAGACACCAGGAGATGTGGCACAAGAACTCTGAGCAAAAGGAGAGGATCATCATGTAAAGCAAACATCTTATGATGCGTCACAAGACGACAGACTTCTCATGCTACCAGTATACAAACTTTTCTTCTAAACTCACATATTCAGACTTAATTATAGCACTGAGGGGCAGAAGAATTGACAATTAAGAAGGTTTGCTTTGATTCAGTGTTACACCAGTGACCTCAAGAAAGTTCAGCTGAGCAGAATGCTTGTTGATGGCCCAAAGACCTGCTGTTCGAGTTGCAATGAAACATCTCAGCAGAGAGAGCTGCAGGTCTGGTAACTTGTTTAGCAGGATCCTCTGCCCCTGCGTTTGGGTGTGTCTTTTCAGCACGCTGGACGTGGGTGAGGAGCAGTCTGCACACCCCCAGCCTCGGTCTGCACAGAGCAGGAGCTGTTCTGCAGCCATTTCACTGTTTCTGGGGGTAAACCAGGATTGTCTGTGTTGAGATTTTCTCATACATGGACTCAAATGAAGATGATAGAAAAGCCTGACTTGATCTTAGGAAGTGAGGGCAGCAGCCAGTGTGGTAGGGTGAGCTTTAGCTTTGCCAATGGAAATGAACACAGGATAAACATACTGTACTATGTATGTGTTTCTCTGATTGCAAATATCAAGTATGCACAGACATGAGAAATAGCCTGGCAGCAGAGTTGAACTGCATGGGAAGGAATGAAAGCATGTGTTGTGGAGATAACACCTGGGCTGGAAAACAGTGATAAAACTTCTGCTAAGAACTGTCAAAGACAGTGTTTTCAGTTTTGCTTGCTTGGCTGTAGTAAACAGAAGAAAAAATTCAAATAGTCATGTTTCTTTGTACTGATGGACATTAAAGATACACTTTATCCTAAAGATAAACTGAGGCTTTTTTTTTTGCAGGGGGGTGTGTGTGTAATTTGACATTGGGTGGCAATCCAGTTTTGTAACGTGTTTGCTCACTACAGTACAGAACTGTTGGAACCCCTGGCCTGGATACCTTATTTTACTGTGCAGTTGTGTGATTGTGGTACTGTTTTATCTTGTATAAAGGTACTTGTCTCTGCATGTCCAGAAGATTATAGCAGAGGCCCTTCGGAGCCACTTCTTGTAAAGCGCATCAGGCTCTCACATGGAAAGTGCAAACTGCAGCTTCCAATAGTCAGTGTTACTGCAGGGATTCGAGAGAAGTGTGATGGCTGTGTCTATCCTCCCTGTGCAAAGTAAGGTAGCACGGGAATATTACCCAGAAACACCAATTGAAAAAATCTTTGTTGTTAATGCAACTGGCCTGCAGTTTTCAATGTCCTTTGTGTAAGTATCCTGCAACTCAGCAGCATTTGTGGCAAACCTTTTTGGGATTCTCGTAACTCACCCTTTCTGGATTCAGTGGCAGTCTGCACTTGTTGCTCAGCAGTCCCTGTACCTTTCTGCCTTACACCATACTTTGTGAAGTGGCATTAAGTGCTTGCAACTGAAAGTACTCGTCTTGACATCCAATGTTATTGCTACTGTAACACCCAAATCCGTTTTTAATGTCACATGTGAGCTAAGTCAAATTTTATGTTCTCTTTTGTCAGAGCTTTGCTGGAGGTTAGTACAGGGAGGTTCCTGAAATAGCTGCAGGTTGACAGGAGAGCAGAGCTGGAAGGGGCTCTGAAGGTCTCTGGTGCAGACTCCTTCTCCAAGCAGGGGGTTAGTTCAGGGCATTCTGGACCTTGCTTCAGTCAAGTCAGGAAGATATCCAAGAATGGAGATCCCACAGCCTCTTAGGCCCTGTTCCAGTATGTAATCATGCTCATTGAATGTAATTAATACTTTTTTCCACAATTGGAATATTCCTTGTTGCAACTTGTGACTGTTGCCTCTAGTCTTTTCATCATGTGCTTCTGAGAAGAGTGGCACCATCATCTCAGTTAAAAGATAGTGCAGTGTGTCCAAAAAGCCTTTCTCATATGTATGTGTGTGTGCAAGTGTGTGCAAAACTACTAAAAGAATTCAAACCACTTTGGGGAATGACAAACAACGTCTGTTACATCTATGCCTAAAGGCAGTGTACTTAAAGATCATGAACACTTTGACTTGAGAGCATAGAGTGTATTACTGCAAATTAGAGAAAGTAAAAATTCACTCTGCCCAGGAAGCTTTTTTTCAGCTTACTTGTAATTAAGAGACTAAAACAGAAGAGTCGAGCAATGGTTCATTTAAGAGAAGACTCCTGCAAGAGCAAGAAGCCATTAAAGCAGCATGTATTAGCACTGATAATAGGGCAATGCTTCCAAAGCTGCTCAACAGCAATGGAAAAAATTACTGCAGAGCTCTCTGTCACATCACACGTTAATACCAGAGTTTTACTTGAAAGAGTTTTATCATTTCTATGCATCTTCTTAATATAGCTGTGTGCAGATTCTTGTTCAGTGAATAGTGCAAAGTACAAGATTCCCAAATTTACATGATCTAAAAATGTATTTTCTGTTCTTATAAACAACCCCTTCCAAGCAATATTTTGCATAAATTAAATAAAATGTGAGAGATGACAGATTTTAATCTAACCCAAACTGCTGGTAGTTCTGTTGAGCAGAATGGGTTCAGCCAGGTTAAACAGCAGTGCCAGCTTGTTTGCTCTTGCAGCTACCCTTCATTTTAAAAGAGTGAGGCAAAAGCCCCTGGAACGTGGCAGCTTCCACAGGGGTTTCAGATGCTGTGAAAAGAACTGTGTGAACAGTTGTGAACCTGAAGACAGTCCCTGAGAAGCAGTTCATAGTGAATAAGAAATAAAGTGGATCCAGCTAGTCTGCAGAATTGGATGTTACCAAAGTGTTTGGTTAGTAATATATTATTAGAGTAAGAATTCTGAATCTTAATGTAAAGCGTATTCTTGGAAATTCTCCATGTGCAGATGTAACTGTGCCCCTCCCTTGCTCGTAGGGAGAGGAAAGGAGCTGCCTGCTGCTGGGAGAGGCACCCAGGCTGTCCACAGAGGGTTGGCAAAGGAGAAGGTTCTTGCTGAGGGACTGGGAGGATCTTGAGTCTCCAAAGTGAACTTTTAAATTCCAGCCTTGTCTGGAGTGGAGGAGGACTAAAAGTTCCCTCTGAGAGATGAAGTCCAGAATTTCTGCCTTGAGAGGGAGGCAGATACTGTAGTAGCTTCTGTGTCATTGCTGGCTGCATCTTAGAAGAGGGGAGCTGCCCTTTGCTTCCCACCCACAGATCACACAGAGTTCCTCTGGAAGAACCTCCTTCCTCATTACTGTTGTGTGGGCTGTGATGAACCACAGAAACTTGTTCTTGGCCTCCATGGGAAGGGAAAGTTTCTAGGAGTGACTGAAATCCACGGATCTTTCTGTGCACTTCTGGGATCCCTGCACAGCTGTGACAGATTGGATAACTGGTTATTGGTGTCTCTTCCTGGTATTAATTACTTGGAAATGGCCTTTCCTTCCTCTCCCCCTGTGTATTTAACCTCTATCAGTGTATCTGTGTGCACAGAAATTGAAGCAGCTCATGAAGGAGCTTTTGCCAGCAAGTCAGGAGGAAGTATCTAAAGATGGCTGTTATGAAGGTTCTTGGTAACAGAAACATCAAACCTTTCTTACTGTCCATTTTGTTTTGTTTTGTTTTGTTTTGTTTTTAAAGACAAAACAAAAGCCTCTTTCATTCAATCTTGGCTTTATTTGGGTAAAACATAAAATGTCTTCTCCTCATCAGCCATATATGTTTATCCATCCTGTTGGAAACACTTCTGTTTATGACTGAAAACAACAAAACAAAAACATTCACTTGATTGAAGATTAAGTGGATTTTTCTGTGCCAACAAGTCTTGATTTTGCAAGATTGATTTTAATTGGGTTACACTTTTTGGTCTCTTGCTTTATGATGCTTCATGTAATAAGATGAAATTGTATTGTTATTCTTAAAATAATAGTACAATTTCATTCTCTCTCCTTATATGGCAGATGACTGTTGCATTATTGTCTGCTTAGATACCATCAGTGCAAGAAATGAAACTCAGAAAAAAACCAGCCACAAGACAGGAGGGTGCTGTGAAAAGACTGGTACATTTCACAATGAAAATATTTTGATGTGGCATTATACAAACCCACAAAATATCTTCTTCTTCCTTCCTTTCATTCAAGCAGGGCTCGATAGAGAGCCATGAATGACATTCTAGAAGCAGAACTGGATTCAGAGGGCCTTGAGTCACACAGCAGGATGGGCTCATTGGAGGAAATTGCCACTTTCTGTTCTTTGTTGTGGCCAAGAAAGCAAAGATTGACAGAGAGGAAATGAGAAGGAATACAGACTTGAGTAGCTGCTTTTCCTATTTTAGGATTTGACTTGGCTTTCCCATTCAGTCATTCCAAGTAGATATGGATATAAGGTTATCTGACCATTTTCCCCCAAAACACTTTAATGCTGTTTGAGCTTCTTATTACACTGTACTGCAGTTTGGATTGGTTTGGAAGTTCCAGTCTCAGTTCAATGTGTTATTACGCTGTCAATTATCTTTTTGTTAAAGTTTTGCAGAGTAGTTATATTTTGACCCAATGAGAATTCCAGGGGAGCTGCTTTAAAATGCTGTGAAAGTAGTCCTTTTATTTGGTTAAACTATCCATGTGGTTCATGACTCCATTAAATGGCAGTAGGAGGGAGGGGGTTAGACATTAAAGAAATCATGGAAGTCCTGAAAAAAAGAATATAATCATAACTGTCCTTTCTTCTGGATATTTGCTGTGTTATGTGAATGGGGTCATTTGACAAAAAAGAATGTGTCCAAAGCAAAGGAAGGGGAGAAACATGTGCTGATGAATGATAACATGCAGATTATGGACAGAATGGTGCATCTTAAATGCAAAGAGATCTGCCAGACTGCAGAGTCCTTGTAGCATATAGTATATATTAATTGGCAAGCATTCCTATACAAGAAGAAATAGATATACCAAGTAGTTGCACTTTTCTGTCTATTAGTAACAGTAGTTTTCCCTAACCTGTTTGTTATGTGCCCACAGATTTCCTGGGGATTCTAGTTAAATACATTTTCTGGTTCCTTTGTACATACAAATATGTATTTTTTTCATGTGAAATTGTAGTAAGTGGGTTAAATAAGGTATGAAGATAATTGGTAGCCTACAGAGAGTATTAATTGACTGAACATAAAATAACTAACTGGATTATTACATGACTAATGAGTTTATTCAACCCTACCAGTCAAGGCAATATATTGAGGAAAATGGTAGTCCTTAATCATTATTTAGTGGAAAAAACTTGAATAAAGGACATGAGAGCTAAGGTACAACATAGGTGTTACTAAATCTAAGAGATATTTCTTGATGTACTTAATTTTTATTCTACAAGCATCCTTTTGAAATCTGTTTCCTCCTAGTTTGAAAGGATGATTGAAACACAACTTCACTATAGCCAGTGGAAATTCCAGTATCACATACACACAAGGCTATAATTTGAAAAGCACTGCTCTAAAAGCCAACATGAAGGACTTTTCCATCCTTGCGGGAGGAGCACACAGAAAGAAACTTCTCTGTGTGTTTATTCACTGTAGCCATCCTGTTGGAAGGTTGCAAAATGCACCTTTTGGCTTCATTTCAGGTTGTGATTCATTTTAACACCAGTGAGGCTGGTTAAGTATCTCCGGAGATAGAGCATGTGCTGGGGACTCAGACTGCACCCAATGTTCATGACTCTACGGGCCCCTCACTCTGAAATACTCATGCTGACCTGGAGTGCTCACAGCCACAGAGAAGCAGTATAATTGCAGGTTGATCCACTGACAGCTTTAAAGATTGTTCATATATGACCTTATGTTTGACAGATTGATCTCAGACTAAAACTTCCACGGAGCAAGGATGTTGATTCTTCTGGCTTTCATTATTGTGTTTCACATAACCTCAGCAGCACTGCTCTTCATCTCAACTATTGACAATGTAAGTGTGCCATTTCTTCTCTTTTTCTC
Organism: Acropternis orthonyx; assembly: GCA_035583155.1. Taxonomy (NCBI): domain Eukaryota; kingdom Metazoa; phylum Chordata; class Aves; order Passeriformes; family Rhinocryptidae; genus Acropternis; species Acropternis orthonyx. The sequence continues at coordinate 6,144,848 of JAWWEU010000034.1, read as the reverse complement.
TCAAACATGCAGGCATTTCTCTGCTTAAAAATTGAGTTTTTCTTCTGTAGTTGTCTTCAATTTACTTACTGAAAGTACATAAGGTGGAAATATGGGACTTGGTTCAGCTGGATACGAGGGAAAGGGAGGGAATAAATCTACTGTCCTTTTATGCCAAGTACATATGAAGTCAAACAGCTCATGATTAATGTGTGGGAATGATTTCAGTCAAGGTGTGCTTTGCTTCAGTGGTTGTCCAAAATGCCCAGTTAAGTCATGACAGACCCGATGAATGTATCCGTGTCTATTCAGTTGAAGCAGTTTCAGCACAAAGTTCTAGGATAATTTATATTCTTTTCAAATTTCCATTTTATGTTTGTGACCAGAAAGGATTTGCCTTCCAATATTTACATCTAGCTTTTAATTTAATTTTCCTCTTTCTAAAACAGCCCACTATCCTGATCAATAGTCTGTGCACTGGACTCTCTCTGAGAGGTCTGGTGTGTGTACAGGCTGCTGTTCAGTTAAGCTGGTTTGAATCCCAGAGTCTTTTCCAAGACAATGCTCCAACTGAAATGATGTGTTACCCACAACTTTTTATTGCAGAATTGTACAGACACAGATGTTATCGTTCGGTCAGCTGGTTGATTTGTTCCATGGAGGGAGGTCATTTGACTGAGCACGAGAGCAGGTTGTCTTACCCTGCTTCTTTGAATGTTTGGAAAGCAAGAACAGTTCAAATCTGCTGCATACAAACCAAATTATTACAGAAACACAAATCTATGCACTCTGCTTTGTGTCATTAGCTAAACAGTTGCAAACTTAAACTGTGCAACCACCTTCTATTAGATTTTATCATCTTCAGAGGCTTTTTATAGCAATGAAAATAACTCTGAAATGATTGTATGGTGCTCAGAGCTGAAAAATAATATATTGAACTTGGACTGCAAAATCCAAATGAATGGCATCCTGAGAAAATTGTGCTTTTTCTTAAAACACAGTGTTCCTATTACACATATTCCTGCTACCATAATATATTATAGTTTTTACTGCAGTATTGTTTGCAGAGCTGCACAGTAAACCGTGAGGTTTCTGGAGTGTGTCTATTTAAGCAGCAGATCCTACCAGGAGTCATATTTAAAAGTCATATTTTGTACAACTCTAGTCAAAACAAAGGCCTGGGTAGCTATTGGAATGGGAATGGGTTTCCTGAGGAAATGCCACTGTGTGGAGTGCTTGTCGTTTTCCAGGCTACCATAAAAATCTGCTCAGACAGTGCAGTTCCACTTTGCATTGAATGCTGAAACCTCAAAACAGAAATACCACAGGAGGATCTTAATTTGCCAGTACCCACTACCAGATGCCATAGTGTCCATAATGCATCTGTCCACTGACAGCACAGCTGCATTACATTGAGATTCATGGATTCAGTGTCAGGAACCACAACACTTATAAAGGACTTCTGTTTCATGGATGTAAACCCTGCTGTTTCCTGCAAATGAGCAAATGCTGTACCTTCAAAGAGATGTACATCCTAAAAAGGGTCTGGATGCACAAAGCAGGTCTTGTCTAGGTGTCTTATGGAGCGAGCAATCAGTGACTACCCAAAACTTCTGCCCAAACAGTGGAAATCCCTTGTGCTTTAGGATGTTTAAGATTCCCTTTCCTACTTTACAGAGGTCTAAAAGGAGAATGACATGTGGGTCATATACCCTTTATTCAAAAATACCATTGTATCTCAAATTTAGTTTGAGTGGTTAAGTATCAAAAACAAACAGAAAATTGTTCCAGCTGTACAGCTGATGGACAACTAAGGAGTTTTGGGGGCTTCTTTGAATTTTTTTCTCTGTAATAGCCCTTTACTTTTATTTTACAGGCCTGGTGGGTAGGAGATAACTTTTCTACAGATGTCTGGAGAATGTGTACCACGAATACCAGCACCTGTATGGCTATTACTGATCAGTTCAGAGGTGAGTGTCCCTCCATGCCTATGTCTCTGTTCCTTTAGCAGATCTGGTGAAATTGCTATGAAATTTGCAGGGGCAAGAATGTAATTGTTGAAAAATCTGCATGCTCTAAGTGCACAGGTCTTCTAAAAACTTTAATACTGGTTTTTCGTTTTGGAAAAGCAACTGTTCCAACAGTTTCTGTGAGAGGAAAGCAGAAGGAACTGTCACATGCACTTAAAAACCCAGTGCAAAAGAGTGAACACCAACTAGCAATGAGTGCTAGAATTCTTAAAAAATTAGATCAGTTAAAAACAGTAAAGTCATCTGAAAGTGACTGAAGTGGTAGAATTTGCCTCATAATTGAACTTGCAAAGAAGAACTTGAAAATACTGGCTGTGTACAAGAATGGGGGAAAAAGCAGAAGAAAGAACAAAAGCTGGAGTTTTAACCAAGAGATCTTAATGTACAACCCAGCATAATACCCTGCTTTGCAAAAAGGAAAAGTATTCCCAAATGTGACATTTGCTTTATCTCTACACTTTCAATCTGGGTGTATATTGAAGAGGTAGATAATTTGAAGAGCTCTGTACTCATGAAGTAGTTTTGCTTTCCAAGGATGAGGTTGGTCCAGGGCCTCTAATGTGCAGTGAGATGATCCATTACACACAGACATATCTCAGCTAACACGGATTTAAGGGTTTGCATGTGAGGTATTGCTGTGCATCCACTGCAGGCAGGTCCCCAAACTGGTGGCTGATGGGCAGCTCAGGAATGTCTGCAGCTCCCAGAGCTCTGACTGCAGTGGCTGAGCTGGAGGAGAGGGGCCACAGGAGCTCAGCAGGGCTGCACACTTACACAGAGCAGCTACATGTAGTTAAAAATTTATGGGTTACTTTAGCTCCTATTTAGGGAATTCAGAGGGTAAAAACCCCAGATCTTCTGAGCTGAGTGTGGATATCCTGTCTGGTTACATCTGCCTGGATAGGGCTGTCTCCAGGTCTGGTGGGAGGCTGGGCTCTGCGTTTGTGAGCCATCTGGGACAGCTGGCAGTTTCACTGTGCTTTTAGTACACTGAGGGTAGCAAAGGATGTGGTGTGGGAGAAGGAGTCTCTTCAGTGTTTTTATTAGGTTTTATGAGAAGCTTTTAAGAGCCCTCAAACCAGTGGCTGCATTAATACCAAGAAAGCGGGGAAGAACCACCCTAAGGCAATGCACGCACAACTGGTTTGCTCTGTCTGCTGAACTCCTGCTACAGGACACAGCTCTGCCCCTCTACACGTTGCAGGAGGAGTCAAAAGAGGGAAACTGTTTTTAATCAAGGCTGCTTTTGTTTCTGCAGAGTATCAATCAATTCAGGCTGTTCAGGCTGCCATGATCCTATCTACTATTTTCTGTTGTGTGGCATTTCTGGTTTTCATTCTTCAACTCTTCCGTCTAAAGCAAGGAGAAAGATTTGTGTTAACCTCAATCATCCAGCTCCTGTCATGTGAGTGGTTTTTCAACACTTGTAACTTTAATTTTGTGATTTTGTGGAAGTAGGAAAGGGAAGGGGAAAAAAGTTTCAAAAAGAATGAGCTGCATGAGAAATCTGTAGTGCTCTTGAGGCCATAGCTTATCCTTCATATTTGTTTAAACAGTGAACTGCACCATTCTGTAATGTTGAGGCAGTTAAAACACAGCTGTCATCACTGCTCAGAATAAAGTAATTTAAACTTTGAAGGGAAACAACTTGAGATTCTGAACTTCTTGAACAAGTTAAATAACTCTGTTATTGTTACAGGCAGGTACTCCCTCCGTTTTTTGTAAGTCTTTAAAACTATGCAAATGTTCAGACTCATTTTCTGTTCACTGCAAATGACACAGGTACACAACAGCACTTCAAAATCAATCCATGCCAAAGGAACTGAAAGTATGTGCTGAAATGCTTCCAGCTTAGTCTGAGGATGGAAAACAAGGGTCTGCAAAGGATGGACATTGGTGGAAGCAGCTGACAGAAGAGGGACAGTGAATAGTTACATATATTGCTAAAATTTCAGGATGCTAAACTTTACTGTTTTCTTCCTCCTCCAGGTCTGTGTGTTATGATTGCAGCTTCCATTTACACAGACAGGCATGAAGAACTGCACCATAGCCATGAATATACGATGGAAGTTTCTAAAGGCCAGTATGGCTATTCCTTCGTCTTAGCCTGGATTGCATTTGCCTTTACCCTGATCAGTGGTGTTATGTACTTAGTATTAAGGAAGCGTAAATAAATGTCAGCAGCTACTTCTTTCTGTCACTGCAGTACAAAACCAAATTCCAGTAACCATTTTGTATATAATCATTTACATGGTTTTGTAGTAAAAGTATTGTTTCTCTAAAAATGTACTGTGTTCTTGATACGAAACCAATCACAAAAAAAAGGAAGACAGGTGAAATGGAATGCCTGGCACCTACAGGTCAGGGGTTGGAGCAGGACAGAGCCAAGTTGTTTCTTTTACCTATTTCATCATCATAAATGGCTTTCCCTTAACCAGACATTAACAGTTTCTTCCTGGCCTCCAGTAGGTTACAAATAAAGCCCATGCAAATTAGTTTGTAAGCAATATGCTAACTATACTCCTGGACAGGATGTATCCCTTTGGAATGTGGTAAATATAAGGGGTTATAAAAAAGTGAGGCCCAGATTGCAATGAAAAGGCTAAGAATTATAAAGTCCAAAGCTGCACTCGGAGTGTCTGTCCTGGCAGAGGACCAGTGTTCTGCTCCTTATAATGTGCAGTAAGTGTCATCAAGTTTTTATTAAAAGCACTTGCTTTGCAAAAGTAAACAACTCCTTTTTGTACTCCAGCAAATGTTTCTCTTGACTCTCCTTCACGTTTAATTTAAGCACAGAGAGCCTTTGGCAGGAGAACTCACCAGCAGATCCACTGTTCAGCTGGACCAGCACAGCCCAAGCAGTGAAGGAATATCCCACTCCAGTCCTGAATCCCTTTATTTTTGCATTGTGTGTGGAAGGGAGAAAAGGGAAACAAGCATTACTGTGCCTTCATCTGCAGATTTCTAAGCAAATTAGTGATCAAGCAGTGCCAAATTTAGTTTTTTGCAGTCAAACTCAGCATATTTATTACACTGTGCTTTTATCATGTAGTTGATTTCATGGTTAATATGGCCTTTACAGAAGCATTCCCTGAGTCTGCCCATTAGGAATTTTGCCTTTAAAATATTCATTTTAAATTCCTCTGTGGATTTTACTGGAACTAAACACTACTACTAAACAAATCAGAGTGCAATTACTATGCTTATGAATTCCGGACTAGGTTTTCAAGATAAAGTAACTTGGTGGTTTTTATTTTTCGGTAGTTTTGTGAGCTAAATCTGTGCCGTAATACCAGGCCTAACTGCTCAGCAGTGCAATACTGGCTTTGGCTGATGATTTTGGAGTTGGGAGGTCAGTGTGGACAATGAATGAAGTGGCCTGTACTGGTTAGTCACAGCTTTGATGCTGAAGTTCAGATCTGACTTTTTTAAAAGCTCTAAACCATTTCTTTATTTCACTACAGCTGGCCCAATACCCAGGCAATAAAGAAGTAAATACGTTTTGAATGAGGTATGAAAGTAGAATAAATTCAGTATCAGAAAGCAATGTAGCTCTACTGGATTAATACATTATACATCATTGATGTATAATGATGTATGATGTAGTAGGATGGTGAATTTCCTGATACCTTCAGATTTATCCTTGATTTATCACAAAGTGAAAGTTCAGGTGCATAACTGTATAGGAACAGTCTCCAACATGAGTAATAGGTCATATAGTTCCGTCTTCATTCCTTCAACATCCTAAAATGCTTTGGCTTGTGCTACTTGTCTTTTGGGAGCAAAGAAAGCCCAACAAGACTCTTAAAAAATTAGGATGAGCAAGCAGGACAATACACTGAAATAAATAATAGTAAAAAAACCCCCCATCAGTTTGAAGAAAACACATTCTCCCCAGTCTAGCATGACGCTAGCATTATGTAAGGTTTTTTTCCTCGTAGTGGGAGTGCTCTGATTTTTCAAGAATTATTACCCTACTTTTTAAAAAACTATTTCTACAGTTTGCTGAATACATTTCAGGTTCAAAACCTGGATTTTTTGCTTGCAAGTGGAATTTGTCTTCAATAAATAGACGCAGGTTTAAGGATGAAGGAAGATAGACTATTAGCTATGCATTTTGCTAGATTTATTAAAACATGAAAAAGGGAAATTCTTATACAAATATAGATTACAACTGTCTTGTATCTGAAAGACAGTCCTGTAAAATTCTAAGCTGTTATGCCACTGACTTGCAGAGATGTTTCAGTTTCTTGCCTTGATCATGCTCAGGTCATTTATACAGCAAATATTTAAAATAAAGATGTAGATATACATGAACACAGAATAATTCCATAGTAAAACCTCTGTCCCTTTAATTAAAAGTGAAAAGCCCAGACACAACAAACATTTGATGCACACCACCACCACTTGTGTACAAACAGCAGCATACACATGATGCCACCTAGAACAGACTGTCAGGAATGTTCTGCATAGCAAAACCACAAATACCAAACCAGTTTGAACTAGAATTTTAGCAGGACAAACATATTTTAGAATATTCTTTTTACCTGATAATGCCTTTAAAATATACCATTTTCTATGCTCTATATATTCTGAAACTGTACATGAAAATAAAACATTCTTGTACTGTAATAGCAAACATTTAGCAATCTGACCTTGTCTTTAAGCTTGGGATATATTTATACAATGTTGGATGAGAAACAGTTGAGTGTTTGTGTGAACAGGTAAAATTAAATTCTTCCTGCCTCTACTAGAACCACAAGCTATTTTTGTCCTTTGTTGAAGACCTTTCAGGGTAAAAGCAGGGAAAATACCAGTGTATTGAACCTTTCAATGTGTGGTGTCAATAGCTACTGAGTAGCATGAGATCCACAGATGCTCTGGAAAGTAGTTTACTTGTGAGGGTTTTGTTATTTTTCATCATTTGTAGAAACAGCCGTGTATTTAAGATGAGGTTGAGTGCCTTGGCCATGTGAGCAAGTAACGTTAGAAACAGGCCAGTTACTACTTCTGTATTTGCTGAGGCCCAGGCCTCAGGTTTGCACTGAGGAGCACAGATGGGTTTTTACAGACCCATTCAAGACAAGCCCTCCCAGCTCCCCAGAAATAATTTCCCAAACCTCACAGAACTTCTCCCTTCTATTCACAGTGAACCAAAGGAAGAAGTCCAAACTGTTAAAATATTCCCTAGCAGCTGTGAATCTAGCTTAACATTTTTTACCCAGCCAAGTAAGCATCTGAAGTACAGGGAACAACAACCTTGGAAAAACAATCTAGAGTATTTATGTCAAGATACTTTTCTAAAACACGTGTTTTTCTTTATGTGTTCCATCCAGGACAAGAGAAAATGAAGTTGTACCTTATTTTGTTATGAGAGGTCTTGAATAAACAAATGCACTGTAGGTGATAGATCTGTGCTGCTTATACATTAACTTATTTTTTACCCCAGCTATATCAACTATTTGTTTATGTGGTTCTTAATGTGTTCAAAATAATGGAGGGACTGCAGAGCTGTTCTTATCCTGAGCATCGTGGAACTTTGTGCCATTTAGCTAAACAGACAAAGAATCCTTCCTATAATTTCTAAAACCAGGAATAAGATAAGCCACTACCTTTTGAAACACTAAACTAAGATCCCTAAAATCATAGTTCATCAATGCTACTGAAGTAAAGAAAATAATGAAACTCAGAATTTTATTTTCGATTCCTACCATATGTACAATAATCCCCTCTGAAGTAGTAAGATGAAAGAAAACTCTGCAAGTAAATTAGTTTTAAAAACAAGACTTCATTTTCAAGGCTGTAGAATCAAGCTTACAGAATTGATGAATAACATTCGTAACAGACTTTAACAATAAGAAACATGAGGAAATCAATCCTGTCTACAGTACAAATAACGCTTTAACTTGAAACTCACCGCAAGTAACAATACAGTACTGAGTAACACAGCAGCAGCAGACCACGTGGTGAGGCACTCTGGGTCTAGTAAGCGTTTCTAAAGTACTTATAGACTGTGTATCACAAAATGGTCTGTCACAGCCACACAGATATTTTCATTGAATGACAAAGTAGTACTTTTTGGGACAATAACTGTGATAAACAGTAAGGCACTGAAAGTGGCAAAGCCTGTATCTGGCCCGTTTTCTTCCACTGTGATGCACATTAGAGGTTTCAATGGAAGAGGTCCAGGTGTGACTGCATAGAGAAGTGCACAGTTGGATCACGTTTGGGAAGGGTCCATGGCAGTGCAATCCCCTCTGGATTTTACACGAAAGCCTCTCTTAGGTTTAGGATTCTGAGCAGGGTCTTTGACTTCTTCAGCAAGCTGTGGACAAAAGGGATCCGTGGCAAGATGTGGATTCTGGGAGGAAGATGTGGTAATTGCTTGTGAGTCTGGGCACCAAGACAAAACCAGCTGTTAGTGCAACAACAACAACAAAGCTGCTCACAGTGCTTTGTATTCCTACTAAAATTTAGCTCATGTGAATATAGAAACTGAATTGCTACTCTTCTCTCTATTGCTGGACTAAGAGCAGTGGTCCTGATTACCTGATGTTCATGTATTCATATTCAGCATGTTGCTGGTGTTTGGCTCCTCTCTGTCCAGAAAGGTTTTCCCCGAAGTAGAAAACACTCGTTACACACCAGTAGTAACAACTTAGAACTACAGCCTGGGTGCTATCAAAAGGAGTCCTGAAGAAGTTACCATTATATCTAGAGGGGTATTTGTTTACTTTGGGTCATTACTGCACTGACTGAATTTCTAAAGGGAGGGGGAGGTATATATTTTCTTTTTTCACCTTCCCATTAAATTTAGCCCCAAAGTCACAAACTTGTGCATGTACTTAGTTTTAAAACAGGTGTACATTGCACAGATGAGTACAATTGCAGATGCTTTCATGGGATTCAACTGCTGTAATAAATGCCAACAGGTATGAAAACAATCCCACTGATACCCAAACTATACAGTGTGGTGCAGATTTTGGTCTATTTTACTGCTGCTGCTTGAAGAAAGCTTTTGCTCCATTTCTTTTCAAAAAAACCCCAAAAGTAGAACTGGATTTCTTAAAAAAAACTGGTTGTGTTGCTGTCATAAATGCTGAAGTTCGGAAAAGTTCATTCAAACCAAGTAGGCCCACATTGTTACAAAGGAAAGGGCAGGAATGTAACATGTGCACTGCTTCACAGACTCAAAATCTTCTTAATATATTATGAGCAAGAAGTAAAAAAATTACCGTATTCTCTCTAGAGATTTTTTTTAATATTAGATATTTTTATTTGCTTTTAAGCATAAAAATCTTACACTTCAAGGATCAGTACTGAAGAATTAACACTGTTTTGGAAGTTAAAAGCCTAAAAGCTCTTAGGGTAAAAGTTTAAATACGGTTGGCAAGCAATATTTTTACACATTTTTAGGCATGACTGATTTGCAGAGGGAGGGAGGGAAAGGATGAAAAAAAACAGAGAAAAAAGATAAAGGGGAGCAGGTTTTGGGGTTGGGGTTTTTCCTGTGTTTATTTCTGACGATGGTATCTCCTGGCATCCCTTAGGTGCTTCTGTAGAAAAATGTTTGACTGTTTCAATCTTGTTACAATGGAGCCTCCTCGTGGCCAAAGAGAAGCCTTCTCCTTCAAAGGCCAGCTGTTCAAACAATGTTCCTTTCCCACTTGGAAAGGTCTTTAAAAAAAGCTTAACTTTCCATCAAGCTGTAACCATCCTGCAGTATGCAAACCCACAATATAAACTCGGCTTTGGCCAGTGGAAGGTCCGTTTTAGAGCGGGCTAAAAATGACTCTGTGCACTCATCCCACTGAGCCGAGTCCTGACCTCTTCTCACAGAAGCCACCCCTGCAGCCCCCACGACCAAAACCTTCCCAGCTAAACCCAATGGACATGGTGCTATGATGCCACAGAGTTATCTTCTCCTTAAGGTGGCCTAAATGTTTCCGCAGTTACACCTCAGGCATTAAATTTAGGGAGATGCTGAAAAGTAAAATTAATTTTTTTTTTTTTACCTTCACCATTACTCTGGTTTTCTTCTTTTACATGGATTGCTGTGAGTTTTCTTTCCTTTACTTCACCCTATAAAACAATACAGAATTTCAGTGGAAGGCTTCTCTTTTATCAAGTGTCTCCAAGACTACTTATCAATTGGCAGAATGGAACACTATCTGTTAGATTTCTTACAACAACAGAAAATGAGTTTAAAAATGCAAGTTATATATCCCAAAGTTAAAGCAAATAAAAGCAACACTTGATAGTTCACTACAAACTCTTTAGAACATCATCTAATTGCTTGAGGTCATTTAAAGCTTTTTTCACACTTAAAGCTTGTTTAAAAAACACCACATTAAAATTTGAATTTTGAGGCTTGTAAGCATCTCACTGGACCTTACTCTGTTTTATGATTTGGTTGAAGTGTTTTGGAAGAGGCTAAAAAGATACAAAACAAATTTTGTAAAACATATGAAAGCCTTTCACAAAAAGACATGTATGTCACATTCAATTCTTTTAGATGTGAAAGAACAAAACCACCTGACTCCAAAGATGCCTTTTAAACAACCTATTTTTGTAAAAGAGAAATTTGTTTTCATGAAATATACAGTCAGCATAAAATAAGAGGCTGACAATTCACAGAACTACTTATGTCACAAGATTAGCTAAAAGAATTTCAGCACAACAAAATACAATCATGCTAAGGACATCAGAAATTCCTGTTCTTCGTATCAAATGTCCCCATAAAAAAAGATGTAATCTTATCATTTTAGCACTATCAATACCTCCCATGAAAAATGTTCATGTATTAATATCTATGTTACTGACATTTTTATTTGTTGGTCCGTATTTTCAATTTCACTGCCTAAGGAAGCAGTTTTTAAATTGCAGGTCATGGCTCTGATGCAAGTGGTGGACTAAACAGCTGGTGGAAGGGGCAAGTGTGCTGTCAGAAGCTTTTGCTTTGTAATAGAGGTCTGGCCCTTCACCAGAAAAATCCCAGTGTCTCTCCAACAGGACAGCATCAAAGCAAAAGGTGTCAACACACACACTGTCTATGCCCTCCTTTGAGTCTGTTTGTTCACCAAAAAGCTATGTTGTAGTCTAAAATTTTCTGTTCTTAATGCAAGCAATAGCAACTATCAAACATAGCTGTCAAAGCCACGAGGTTTCAGTACAAGTAGGCATTAATGCCCAGAATCTGCATCTCCATCACACCTGAGGAACAGCTGTTTTTGAGGACACTCCCTTCTGAGATGCTATCAGAGGATTAATATGTCTCTCTAGTTTTGATACTTTCTTCTGCAACAGAAACAGACACAGCAGCAGTTAAGAAACAGTTAACCGGAAATAAGAAATTTATGTGTTACTACCATATGAAGAGTAGATAGTGAAAGAACTGCAATGAACAAAGGCTAAAAACAGAACTATTACTAACTTATGTCACACAAAATGAAAAATTTGCGTACTTTTGGGGTCTTTAAGGTACCGTAATAGTCATATGTGATTCACATGCAAAATAGTCCCACAGTCATGCAAAGAAACTTACCAGTAACATTTTAGCTACATCTTCATGGGTTTTTGCACATTCTATTTGTTCGACTCTTCTCTTTAAACCTTCAAATTTTTCATTAAACAAGGCAGTATTTAAATCCATCTGCTCAACAATCCTAAGTCTGATCTAGAATAAAGAAATGCTGTGTTTCAAATCTGAAACCACTGAAATAACTATACAAAACAAGTGGCAAATTTAAAATTTACCACAGTTTTGGGAGGGTAGTGATTTTCTTTCTGTTGTTTATATGGCATTTCTGCCAGGTACAGTGCACTCTCCGTTGGACTTAATTCATTTTGCATAAAGGAGGTGTCAAAATATACCTACCTTCTCAAATTTAAGAGGTAAAATCAGTATGTTTGTATTAATCACTAGAAGTGCAAAATATGGCTTTAAACAATTTAAAAATGTTTATTGTTTCTCTACATACGAAATTTAGGATTTTGCTTTCTACAGGACTGATGATCAAAAGTTGCTGAGGCAGCTTCACACAAAGTACTCACTAGCAAATGAAGCTTGTTAACCCGATAAATAAAAAAATTCTGATGACTATGTAAACACGAATAATAAATTTTTAAACATATTATAAATACTTTTAACTACTCCTATTAAAATTATTTGTTGATTTTACACATCAAGACAGATATCCTTGATACCAGCTACAAGGAAAAAAAAGTCTATGTAAGCAGGACTGGAGCGTACCTTAATGCCCAGAAAATAAAGGTTTTATGACAAGTAACGTACTTTCCAGGGAAAAAAATTTCCATTAAAAAACATATAAATTCCTCATCATTATTTGCCAGACAAAGTACTTATTTCCTGTCTCTGTGATAAAGAGAAAATGCCGAACTCATTCCTTTCATCCAAGGATCTTACTGAACTGCTGCTCCTTGCCTGCAATGATACAATAGTTCCATCTTCTTTACAAAAAGCAAAAGAGCAAGAAAAGTATTTAGCTTCTTTAATTGTCTTAAAGTATTTCTATTATACTTAATAATGGTTAAGCTTTAAAAATTGTATCTTACTGCCTTGAACAAAGTATTGTCTTGGGTCCCAGTCTGAAGGAGCAATGTGTCTCCCAGACAGATATTGATGGACGGCCCCTGATGTGCTACACGACTGCTGAAAATGAAAGGTCCTTTTGCCGATGACACTCAGAGGACCAGACTTTTCACTCCTGATGGTCATTCACTGCAGCCCTACGTTTAGAACTAACTCTAATTTTCCAATACAGCTGTTCTTCCTTTTTGCCATCTTTTCCCTCCTTCAGACATCCTCCTGCATCTGTCACTCTTTCCTCTCCAGTTCCAATACAGACAGGAGGAAGCTTTGTACTAGTACAAATTGCTGTCCCATGAAGGATTAAGTATCTCTTACATTTCCCTTCTCCCAAAGGCTTCTGGCATCTAATCAATTTCAGTAGCCCTTGCTTTCTCATCTGTGTGTATATGTGTCATAAATACGTTCCAGTCCTGCTGATTTTTCACCCCAGTCTGGCTCTCCTCAACTTTCCTCCCAGCACCAAACATTCCCTAAGATCTGTGTCCACACCTCCTCAGTACCCTTCTCCCACCTTTCTACCCAGCAGGACCTCAGTATCATCAGGAACTGACTACTGTAGTCACAGGGGTAACATACACTGGGAATCACCAGGCTGAAATAATTTTCAGGGAAAGAAGTGCTGGAATTAAGATGCTTCAGTGACATACAACAGTCAAAACAATGCTCTAAGCGGTGTAACGTGGTACTCATGGAGTTCAAGTCACATCACCGGAAAATAATGAAATCATGCTTTCTACTAAACACAGTAAGTGTATCACAGCAATTTCAAGACACCTGTTTAATTGTTAGTTTTTTAACTGAGAAATTTATTCAGGATCAACTGAATATAAGTGGCAGTTTTCCCCTTAACTGAAGCAGCATGAAGAGTTCAGAGTTCTCTCATCCATCTTAAAACACTATGCTCCTTATTCTAGGTCTCCAACAGTAGCAGCTAATAAAGAACTATTCCCTTAGAGTGGAACTAAAGAAGAATTTTCATATATTCTCCAAAAACAGAAATCATTATCCCTCTGAGTAATTCTTCCTGTTTCTATCTTCTGCAAAGTGCATAAATCTGTATTGTCTAAAGCAAATTAACAAATGCATGAGCACACTTGCAGTCTAACAAACTTGCAAAAAGTTAATAGATCTACTCACAAAGCAAGTATTACTTCACTTAAAATATGCAAGAAGAGGATGCATGTAAATTTTGTTTTATATATCAATGAAAATAATTTAAAATTTGGGTAAGTAGGGAATGCACTCAAAATAACTTCAGTGTTTTCTCCCCTCCAAACACCTTTTTGTATTCTCCCCAGAAACAGTTCCCAACATTTGCTAATATAAACCATCAGTCCACCCCACAAACAGACCTTCAGTTATAAACAGGGTGATCCATCATACCTATTTTAAAGCACATACAAAACAATTCAAACACTCAAAAATCACGGCAGTTACCTTTCCCATAAGTCTTTCTTCATTTTTTGATGTTATACAAATATTCCCTTTCTTGCTTTCATCTGAAATCTTAGTACATTTACAGGGGGTATTTTCTTTGCTTACTGACATTGCCACTTCGACTGTCCCCTGAGGGAAAAAAGAAAGAAAAATACACCATCAACCTTCCAAACTTATTTCTACATTACAACATCAATAATTACAGCTGAGGGCAGTGGAGGGAGGAGCTGTGCAATTCAAATCACTGATGTTCCACCTAAAATTGCTGCAGCAGTTTGATTTTGAAATAGAATTGTGCATGGAGAAACCCAAACCCTCAAACAGAAATCTGCAGAGAGGGAAGAGGAGAACAGAAACAAGATCAGGTTGCTGCTATTAATCTTCTCACTACTGAGAACTGTATTAGATACTTATTGAAAACTACTTTACCCCCTCATTTTTTCCTTTTCCAATGACATAAACATGCTCTCTATCTTGTGACAAACAAGACAACAATGCTTTTTTCTGCTGAAATAACACTGAGATATGCCTGAGGGTTTTTACTACCCTATTCTGGGCCAGAGCCTCTCATCTTTGTTTTACTTAAGAGCTTTTTTACCTATTGTAGAAAGCCCCTTCCCAGGAATAGGGATTCTTTAAGCCTTGATGAGCTAAGTTGGCCTCAGAGGCATGTCAGAACCATCTTCAATTGAGAAACACTTTTTCTTACTACCACCAACTCTCGCCGTACCCTCTTTTTATTAAAAAGAAACATTTCATGGAGGAAGTTATTCTCTAGGGGTTTTAATAAGGTAATACATTGCAGTCAGTACCAACTTTCACTCAATACTGGAGCAACAATTCCCACACCAGGCTACTTGGTACATAGCTAAGCAGATTGTACTTTTTAAACATTTTCCCTAATTGGGAGATTGAGATTTTCATAAGCCAGAACATCTGCAGGAAATGAATGGAAAAGTTTTTAGGCATTTTGGTCTTCACCATCTGTCCTTCCTCCCCCTCTGCCTCCCAATACCCTAATAAGCATTTTAATACCTTGCTTCACAACTGAATTTTCAGAGGCTCTTAAGAAGAATCAAGAGTAGTTGCGTATGAACATAAATAAGGAGCTAGTAATAATTCAAAATTTAAAGTTACTATTAAAGCTTTTTTAAAGCTAACTATTTAGCTTTTTGAAGGAGACCAAAGCTATCACTGGCATCCTTTAAAAGGGGTGTTTTGCTTAGATCTAATCCCTTATGCATAAACACTGTAACTGAAGCATACATTAGAACCAAAGCTTACAGCTAGTTGCAATACCAAATAAAAACAAAGTTGAGAAAAATGCTCTGATTTTGCCTCAAACTAATCTGTTACCATTTTATCACTGAACAAAATGCAAAGAGCTGCACTAGCAGTGCCCAATGCTGTTTATTCAGACTTCTCAGTCGTACTCACCTCTGCACCAATGCTCACTGGTTGTGCTGGAAAACCTTCATTCACAATAAAGATAAATTTGTGATTGATAGGAACTTAGGGCTGTGTTGGTTCCATTGCTTCCACTTGCCTTCAGCTAGTTAAAAATGCTCTTAACAGCATTTATCTATAATCTCAAAGGCAAATAGGCACTTGTTTCTCATCTTCTGAAGCGCTTATCTCTCCAGTCCACTCAGATTCAGTTCTATTTTCCACATGATTCAACACCAAAAGACTGAGAAATTAGGAAGACAAAGATAAGCATTCAGAGCTGCTTGGTGTTCATTGGGTCACTTGCTCGTTCCCCAGCCAATGGAATGATAAATGGTACCTGTATTATCCCATTTATCAAAAGTCTCAATAAGCAGCTGAAATTCCACAAACATCCCAACACACATTTTACTTTTCACAAATTTACACTTCACAAGTAACTGACAACTTAAACCTGTTACAACTCAGCCTATTCTCCAGCACCATTAAGTGATTCCCTCCATCTGCACAGAAGCTCCCTTATATAATTCAAGATTTATGTTTCACTCAGTTTTTCACTTTCCAATGTATTGAGTATTTCCTTGTAGATCATGTTTTCCAGACACTTGAAAACACTCTAATTTCTCTCTTCTGGAAGTGTGCAACTTACTTACAGCCCATCTTTTTAAGATGCAATGAACACACTGTGCAGGGAAACATCTTGGCAACACTGAAATAATGGAAGAATTTCCTCTATTTCTTCTATAGTTTCCAGATTTTCCATCACATGCTATACCCACACTGTTTTTGCAAACTGCACAACAGTTGAGGTCCCAGTCTCCTCAGACAACTAAAACGGATTGCCTTTTGGCCTCAGAGCCAGGACATTCTGAACCAGACCATACCTGCACTGCAAAACAAGTTGTTTGAGCTCTTTTTATACCCCATACAGTGTGTTTTTGGGGAAGATCAGTCCACTCAGGGCATTACAGAAATGCCAAGGTGGAGTCAATGTGTCAGAAGGGTTGCAGGTCCCATGTTGAGGAATTAGGAGCAGAATGTTGGACTAGGTGACCTCCTGCGGTTATTCCAGTCTGAATTATGCCATGATTTTAATCTATATGCTTAACTCCCCTCTATACAGTCTATATCCTTACTGCTTAGATCAGGTCTTTGACTGAGAAAGTTCATATGTTCAATGTATGAAAAATGCACAGTAAATCACAGTCTGGGACCGGGAGTGAAGAAAGACAAGACAACAATCCAAAGTGATTGTGTTAAGGCGGTTTTTCCAAATCTGGAACTAACAGCATTTCAGCCAACTCCCTGGCCTTGTTCTTGTTCTTGCACTCCTTCATTTGCTTCCTTTCTGCTAGGTAGCCACTAAGATTTTACTAAAATCATCTGACCACAGCTTGTTCAGTCTCTGATGCAGATACCATGGTTTCTGACAGTGAAAAGCAAATTAAGTGGATTGCGTGCTCTTCCCTTTGACAACTTTTTGCATGCTTTGCCCCCGTACTTGGCACTAGCGAGGCCGCACCTTGAGTACAGTTCCAGTTCTGGGCCCCTCAGTTTAGGAGGGATATGGAGGGACTGAAGCATGTCCAAGGAAGGGCAACAACGCTGGTGAAGGGACTGGAGCACAGTGAGGAGTGGCTGAGTGGGCTGGGGTTGTTTAGCCTGGGGGAGGCTCAGGGGAGACCTTTTCATAATCTACAATGCCTGGCTGGAGGCTGTAGTGGGAGGCATCAGGCTCTGCTCCCAGGCAACCATCAAAAGGACAAGAGGGCACAGTCTTAAGCTGCGCTGGGGGAGGTTTAGGTTGGACATTAGGAAGAAGTTTTTTACAGAGGGAGTGATCAGACACTGGAATGGGCTGCGCAGGGAGGTGGTGGATTCACCATTCTGGAGGAGTTTAAGAAGAGACTGGATGTGGCACTCAGTGGGATGGTCTGGTTGACAAGGTGGTGTTGGGTCATAGGTTGGACTCGATAATCTCAGAGGTCTTTTCCAACACAGCTGATTCTGTGATTCTGTAACTACTACTCCCTAGCCCTGTTGTTCCCATTTCACCAGTCTCATTTCAGAGACTCCTGTCATTCCAATGATGACAGTTCTGAAGGTACCTATTTCAGTTACAGCTGTTTTATTTTTAAATGAAAATCTCTACTAGTCCTCTATTCACCTCCCATACAGAAATGCATGTGACTGCATCCACTTGGCGAGTTTCTCCCCAGTCTGTTACAGCCAAACCTCTGGGTATTGACAGGAGCTTACAGGTGTCAGTCAGAGTTGTGGCCAGAGCCCTTTCTGTCCGCACAGGCCATAGCTCAGCACAGCACATCCCACCTCGCTGCTGCTCCCACCGCCCCAGGGCCTCGGGGGGACCCGTCCTTGAACCCGGAGTTTGGAGAGGCTCCAAGGGCCTCTCCCTCGGCCCCCCAGGATGGCTCCCTCAGCCCGGCCGGGATCACTCCCCTCAGCCCAGGCTGGAGCGCTCCCTCAGCCCGTCAGGGATCGCTCCCTCAGCCCTTCGGGGCCGCTCCCTCAGCCCAGGCAGGATCGCTCCCTGAGCCCAGGCAGGATCGCTCCCTCAGCCCAGGCAGGATCGCTCCCTCAGCCCAGGCAGGATCGCTCCCTCAGCCCAGGCAGGATCGCTCCCTCAGCCCAGACAGGATCGCTCCCTCAGCCCAGGCAGGATCGCTCCCTCAGCCCGGCCGGGATCGCTCCCGGGCACCGTCATTAATGCTTACCCGTCAGAACTCCTTCCAGCGGTGCCCGGCGACAGGGCGGGGAGCAGCGGCCGTAAGCTGAAGCACAAGAAGAAGTTCTGCCGAACGCCAAGAAGAAGTTTCCAGTGGAGCCCCCGAAGCGAAGCCCCGGGTAACAGCTCCCCGTGTCAGGGCGGCACGTGGGGAACTTTGTGACGAGGCGGGTGAGCCCTGCCCGGTTTAGGGGCTTGTAACGAGTGAAAACGGGCCCAACCCAGTTCGGAAATTTATTGCACAGAGCACATACCCGGAGCAAAAAAACCAACCCCATTTATGGAAGACCACGGGGGTCCCCAAAGACCCCCCAGCAAGAAGACACCGAGGCGAAAAACAACGACGTATCTGGAAGATTGTGGAGTGTTCTGTAACCACCTGTCTAATTAGTATTTATATTTCTGTCTAATAAATACTTGCACCATCTTGAGCCAAGTTAGAGCTGGGGCCAGGGCCGAGCTCATACCAATTGCATGGTTGGTTTTCTGCCCGGGCTGTGTGATCTGGGAGAAAGGACACAGAACTGGGAAGGAACTTTTCCAAGATACTTATGCACTAGAGGTGAAATTGGGGAAATACAGCTTCCTAATGACAAGACCCGGTGACAGGAATGATTTCCTTTTTTTCAGTTTTCTACTAGAAATGAATGCTACAGAAAAGCTGAGGTGGATCCAAATGACAGTTTTTCTTGCTGCCCATGAAGAGTCAGAAAACATTTTTTCATACACTTTCTGTGTTTCCTTCCTAAAGTGATGTTTATTGCTCCCTGGTTATAAATATATGCAAGTGTTGGATGTTGATTTTAAGTTCAAGTTGGGCGTTTCTTTATTCTAGCATAGCAAATTGGCAAACAGGATTCCATGAACAAACTCCTACAACAAATCCAGGTCTAGTGTTTGCCCTGTCCCCAGAGCTGGCTGCAGGGAAGAGAAACTCCTGGAAGTCACAGGCTGTAGCTCCTTGTCTGCTTGAGAGAGCACAAACTTTGTGATCGCAGACCCAGAGGGCCTCTCTCAGGAGCAGGTGAATAGCAGTGGCAAAGCTCCAGCTTTTGTAAGCTGGTTCCAGGCATGGAAAATTCCTCTCAGTCAAATTCCAAGGTAAAACAGCCCACCTCCATAGGGTACTGCTGCCTTCATGACATGAAGATGTATTCCACAAGCAGAAAATACTATGAAATATAGTTAAAATTTTGAAAAGAGAACCTGAATCTTATAATGTGATTGTTGCCTTTTCAATATTTACAAATATAACCCTGTTTGTTTCCTCGGTTTTTATTTGTTTATATTCCATGGGTAACAGGACACACAGAACTGTTTCTTTCAGCAGTGCCAGTGTATGCTGGTCAGGTGTTCCTCAGAGTATAGCCTCAGACTCATCCGTTTTGCAATAGAGTAGGTATTAAACTACATTAGGGTAAAATAATGGTTCCTAATAGCTGAAGGATATCTAGGACTTACTGTAAGAATGTTGTTGCACTCTTAAATCCAGTGAACATTGTATGATTTATTGCTTATATTGATATATTGCAGTCAGAAACTGGGCTCCTGAGATGCTTTGTTTTAGTAGATTGGTTACTTGTGTAAAAGAGTAGTCTAAAGTTGTGAACTTTTTTTATTAGTGGCACAGTAGTGCATCAAAGCTTGTGGGCAGTAATGGTTAGTCCAATGATTGATTTGAAAACGAGTATTTTGAGTGCATCTGTTAATGTAGCAATTTTTTCAGATGATCCTCTCTGTGCAGTCTACATTTTCAAGGTAAGTGAGGATGTTTCAAATCTACATTCAGAAAGGGGACTGTTGTTTTCATCTATGTCCAAGAAAAGAGTCTGCCTGGGTTTTATTTGGTCTTCAGAGGTTGTCCCTTTGCATAACTTTGTGAGGAGCTGAGGGTAATAGCACTAACCTCTCTAAAATGCTGCTGACAGACAACAAGAAGAAAAGATCTAGAACATCATTTTAACTCTAATGATAATTAATATTTTTATGGATGATAATAGATTTTCTTTTGATCGTGATCAGGGAGGAAGAGGGACAGGGGTTAAGAACATTATGTCACTAATGCTGACTTTTAACTATCAAGAATTAAGAGTTTGGGTTTTTTGGTTTCAAAGTTGTAAGAATGTTTAATTTTCTAAAATGATGCCATTCACGTTCAATAGTAACCTTAATTTTATGCATCTTTCCATATATACCTAGAGCTATTAATGAAAATTAGCATGGGAATTTAGAGACTATTAAGTCTAAGGACATATTTCTCTTCCATGCATAACTATGCATAGTATTTTATTACCTCACAAGGAGCTTGTGAAGCTTTTTTGTAAGGAGAATTATTTGAGATTCTCAGATGCAGTCTGCTGTGAGTAGTGTTGATGAATACAGCTGGGGTGAAAGGCTGTTTGAACACTTAAAAATGTAATAATTTGCTTTCAGATTTTTTGTTGTTTTATCCTTAGGTGAAAAGTAGGAGCACAGAGGAATGATGGATGATCTTTTTTAAGTTACAACCTTTTGTCTTGCTGGGTTTAGTGACAAACTCACAATTGGAAATATAGAGGGGGTTGGGGGTTATTTTTATTTTTCTCTGAAAGGTCTATAACATGCATGATTTCCATTAATCAAAATGATTTATTATGTTTCCAGTTTCTCTAGTTGCTCCAGCATTGCTCAGACTACAATCTTACATGGCAATTCTCATTTCCCAGGGAAGTGTATTTAGAGTGTAAAATGTCATGTATTTTTCCTCAGTGACTATTAAACAAACCCCCCACATACAGAGAAACCCATGTGACTTCAGCTTGGCTGTTCCTCTGTAAAAAATAACTACAAAATAAAAATACTGTTTGTGCTCTACTAGGTATAGTAGAGGTCTAGAAGTTCCTTGAACAAATAGGTTATTGATAGGTTGGATGAGCAAATGATTAGTGAGCTTCATGCATCTGGGATGGTCTGATATCTCCAGATAATAAGTTATTTTTTGGCTGTCTGGATTGTAGCTTAAAATATATTTAATACCCATCCCACAGTTTGATTCTTTTCCTGTAATCCCTTTCTTCTTCATCAAGTTGCTTGAATGTAGACAGTAGTTTTTACTTTCAAGCTAAACGTAAAATAAACAAAATCCTTAATTAGCCTAGTTCTTTTCACTCGGTGGCTGTTTCTTACAAGGATTATATGGCAAAGGGTTAACATCAGCATTGACACCTGTGATCTTGAGCTTCATCAGGCTCATACACCAAAGTGTGGGTCTGTGGGCCAAGGGCAGGTATATCTACTTGAATTTTTTTCAGCATGTAACTGTTGTTTGAAGCAAATCTGTTTATAGAAAAGTTCCTCAGGAACTATATTGCTGTGTGATAAATCCTGCTGGAACCTACAGATAGGAGGTATGAGGGAAGCCTAAACCAATTCAGCCCAATAATTCTTAATGTGATTTACCACTTTTCTCTAGGAAGGAAAGCTGAGAGGTCGGCATTTTTAGCAAACAGGGAAAGAACATTGGAAGAGACCAGCAGAGGTGTTTTAACTCTACTTAAGAAAAAAATGCTTTAGAAAGTATATGTCAGCAGCAGAAGGGTAACTCTGCTTCATAAGCTGACGAGCCAGTATTTAGACTTGTTCAATGTAGGTATATGATAGACTGACAAGGGAATCAAAGTCTCTAAAAAGCAGGCTAGGCTATTTTGGTTTACAAATTTAAACAGAACAGGGAAGAATATCAAGTTGCTGCTTTCAGAAACTGTTTTTAGGCTTACAAGCTTATTCACTGGCAACCTCCTATGCTACTTTACATTTGTATTGTCCCCAACGTGTGATAAACTTGTGTAATTCAATGTGTTACATCAAATACACTATTTAGGTGGCTGTTTTTAAGATTATTTTTAAAAACCAAAAAAATGTCACAAGCACAGATCAGTAGAAGTTGGGTTGGCTTCTCAGTTTGTTATGCAGTCCTTTCCTCTTTGCTGTCCTCTGTAGAGAGGTAAAAGCACTGGTGTCTCCTCAGTGTCCTGACTTGAGTTCAGACTTCGGCTTCTGTCTGCAGTAGCACTTAAGTTCAGAGCAGTAGTGCAGTTTTGAAGGGAATGCCCTGATTATTTCAAATTTGTTCATATCGAGTCAGTTCTTTAAAGCACTGTTTGCATGTATAAATCAGATTCCTTTCAAAGGGAAGAAAACCAGAAGCTCTGCTCCAACTGCATTTTGAAGCCTGGTGAGACCATTGGGTTCTGAATCTGCCCACAGAGGCTCCAGAGAGGCGATGGGAGTAGCTGAACTTCTCACTGGAGATGCTTCATCAGAAAAGAAGGAAGTTTGGCCCAGCGCTCTGCCCGGTCCACAGTGCCAGAAATTGGCTGGAAGGACAAGGTGTGACGATGGACTTGCAGCAGTTTGAACACTGCCAGCCCCTCTTCTTTTCTCCCAGCACACTGAGATGTTCTGTTTGCACTGTGGGCCATATTCACTGCAGCAGAAATGAAACTGCCAAAGGTGTATTAGGATAATGTTAGACTTTGGGAAGGTCACATATCCTTTTTGATTTGTAATATTTTAGCATGACGCTCCATGTTCTGGAGAAGAGGTGATGTTTAATAGGCTCAGAATGTCTTATTACATTATGAGTCCTATTGAACATGTTATTAGGGAAATTTGTTTACCAGTCATCCACATCAGTCTTGCCTCCTTTCCTGCTATATGTGGGCTTTTGATTAGCTAAACACATTTTTATTTTGTTTGCCTTTATTTTTAGAGAGATCTTTAAAAATAGCAATGGACCCTTTTTCCATTAAATGATCTCTGTATCCAAGAGTTTTAATGATTGCAGTTTTAAAAAGTGCCAGAGTTTTGAATTCGCATTAGTCAGGAAGCAGATGATTGTCAGTTTCCAGTCAGTTCAAACAGTCACAATATGTGAAAGAGGAAGAGAGGAAGAAAAAATAAGCGTAACTAAAAATGTAGGTGAAGGCTATCAATTAATGAGTGAGTCAGTGTTACTGTTCACTCCAGCTTCAGGGACTAAATCCCAAAGTTTTTACTGCTTTTGTAGTGAAAATGTCAACTTTTGACCGTATTTTAAACCAAGATCTTGAAGTTAGGGTTTAAAGTAATTTTTCTGAAGTTAAGTTGATCCTCAGAGGCCCCAACACCAGCAGTTCATTCCAGAATTGTGACATATTTATAATGGTCTGCCCTGCTCTACACGGAAAAACAGAAACAATAACAAGGTCAATCCTTAGTACACGAATTTGGTGGAAAGAACATTTTAAATAACGTTGAATGCAGGTCCTGAATGTTATTGTAATCCACCTATGCTGAAAAAAAAATCCTGAAACAAAGAAAATTTTTATAACATATGTAGGTCTAAACATCTTCCAAATCAGTGTTAAATATGTGGAGTGGTACTCAAGGTCATATTCAGTTCCTTTTCACTCAGAATGGCACTTACAGGTTGCCTACAAACCAAACAGATTTAGGTGGAAGAGCAGAATCGCTCTTGCTCCTACCCTTTGCCAGCTGTGGTGTCTGACAGTGGGTGAATCTTAGGTAAGTTCTGGAAGGCTCTTAAATGACTTAGGCAAAATAACTGTAGTTTCTCATATAAATACATTTCCTTTTGGTTGAACCTTGCAAATTTGGCTGCTCTGCCATGTGCTAATGCTGGTTGTGGTACTGCCACTTTTGGATTAAGTTCTTTTGTTAAAAAATGGGAATTTTATCCTACTCCCCTCCTTACTCTTGGATTTTGATATAAGTTGCATCAAATCCAGGAGGTTGGTTGCAATACTGACAGTACATAGTTGATTTAATTCTTAGTTTGTGGTGAGCTTACAGTCAAGAGTTTAATTTAATTTTGCTGAATCTACTGTGGAAATAAATAATCAAGATACGTCTGATATGCTTGGGTCCGTAGTACTTCAAAATGTTAATACTTTTTGAGCAGAACAAAGCATCCAGCCAGGAGTCCTTGTCTGCTGTGCCCTCAGATATATGGATTTTAATTCTTTGATAGCAGAAATCAGACTTGGCTTGCATCTGGGATGAGCAGATGAGCACTGTATGGATATATGGAGTAGTGCTGTGATGTGGTATTTTACACACAGATCTGGAAAAATTGGGTTTAAGTCACATGAAACTTATAAACAAGGATATAGAATGTGTGTTCTTCACTTTCACCTTTTAGATGCAGGTGATGGTATTGTTTTTTGCTTATATTGTGCATGCCTGAGCACACAGAGCCTCCATACTGCATCTCTTCACGTGGCAGAACGTCTGTGCTGTGCTTCACCTTCGTGTTATTTGATTAGCAACTGCAGTGACAAGCAGGGCATCAAGAATATAAACAATACCTACTACATCCTATTCTGTACATACACTTCTATTCTTGAGTTTAGCTCCAAAATTTACTGGAGTCATGTTTAGTCAGGCTAATAATTGGACCTAAGTTCTGACCTGCTGTTGGGAAAAATCTGCAGGATAATTTGGATTCCAGTAATAGATCCATCAGGTGGTGCAATTGCTGCATGGTCTGGATACAAGATTTTTCTACAAAGGCTGGGAGCAGGGAGTAAAAGGAGTGATCTCTTATTTTACTGAAAAAAGCTCGAAAGAAATGCCACCCTGCAACAAACAAAGTAAATTTATTCTCTCATATAGCGAGCATTAGTTCTGAAACTATTTATAGCAAAACATGATTTCTAACAGTCAAGAATGAACTAAAGGTACAGTACGTTAAAGTTTGTAATTGTTCAAGATTTAAAAGACCTACAGAGTTACATAAAATAAGAGCTAAAGCTCTCTCCTAAAAGCTAGAGAAAAACTTGTTTCCCTAAGCTAAGACCAATAAACATTCAAGGGAAAATAAAAGCTTTTCTTGCAGAAAATTGAGAATCCATTGTCCCTTCAACTCCACATCTCTGTGAGAGGGTATGACATGCTCGTCTGTTTTTAATTCTTGTGCTTAAATGTGACTAATAATTGTGCATCTATCCAAAATGTAAAACTTCCAGATAAAGAGCTGGCAGATATAAGACAAATATATGAAGACTTATTTGAGACTATAGTCTTGCTTTAAATCCAGGAGACATTTGAAGTACAACTAAAAAGAAAATATCCTGCTGTTCTCCTTAGCTGTGACAAATTGCACTGGCTGCAAAAGTCCAGTTCACTGTAGTGTAAGTTTCTGATAAGAAAATCTATTTGATTGTTTTTTTCTCCTTACCTTTTGAAGTGAGGAAAATAGAGAAAGGAAATAAGCTTTAAGTAGAAGAGTAGAACTTGAATTGTACCGTAGCCCAGTCCAGATCTTTATATAATGCTTTTGCCTGTCAAGCATCTCAGTTAGAATTAGTTCTGTTGGTTTTTAACAAGCAGTAAGTGTCATAAAGTGAGCTGAGAGATGGGAAATGACATGGAAATAAGTCAAGAGGTGGTGGCAGAGTGCTGATAAATCGTTTAGGTGTTATCTACCAACTCTTAACTTTTTTGTCTAAATACTCAATACAGGTCTGGAATAGCACAAAGGGATCTAATGGAAAACCAATTGAAAACTGATATTGATTAGCCAGTTTAAAAGTTAAAATAATTACTTTTAATGAATAATTAAATCTGTAGGGTATGGATCTTGGTCTCAAAACTTTGGAAAACAGAAAGTGTGGTCATATTAAGTAACCTGCCTTGAAATGGTGCTAAGTAGCATGATTTTGCTTGTTTTATTTTTGTGCTTATTGATTACCTTCCATAATTTCATCGCTTGCTAGAACAGCACTTCCAGGCCAAATGACTTACCGTTTCCTAGAAAGTCCCATTTATTGGCTTTCATTAAGACACAAACTAAACTTCCCTCTGCTTTCCTTCTGGAAATAATCCGGAGCATCACCAATTTTTTCAAGAATGATTTACAAATGAATATAGACAGTTTACGGAGCTCTCCAGCATATTCTTTAGATGTTCTGTGGTGCATATTATCTCTGCTTTAGCACATTAAAGTCCTTAATGACTTGTTATTCTTCCTGTCTTGAATGTTAGGTGTACCATTATCATGATGCGATATGAACTTGTTACATGAAGTGTACTTCAAGAAGTATCACTTTTCACCTATAAACTTGGATATAACCTGTAGCTGCTGCATAATGTGCTTCTTTCCCTCCATGCTAGCTGCAGACAGCAGTCAGAGCTAACTAAATGAACGTCAGTAGTTGATATACTAAATTTAAACTGTAATTTTAAATGCAAAGTGACTCTTCAATCCCACTGCTTTTTAAAAAATCCAACCAAACAACCAAAGAAACCCCCACGAAAAACCCACAAAAACCAGACCAGTTAATGGATTAAGCATAGCATTTGACGGTTGCCTTTATCTTCAGGGGGAAAAAATTCCCAAATTTCCTTAATACAGGGACTTCCAAATTTGAGAGTTACAGCTCAAGTCTATATACAAGGAAGGAAACAAGTTCTACAAAACTTAATACAAATTCTAGCTATTCATCCTAGTTTACACTTAATTGCATATAGGATGGCACAGAGAAAATTGGTGTCATCCCTAAAGGCTAATATTTTTGGCTTTAATGCTAGGAGTCAAAATATGATGGAAGGTGGACTTAAGAACTTCAGAACAGCCAGAATTAACTGTGCTTTAAAATCAGCAGTGTCTGCATCACAGACTTGGGATCTCAGTATAAAAATAACTGAGAGTTCATTGTGCTGTTTTTGATGACCTTCTCTGAACTGCAATAATGAACTGCATTGTGCACTGCATGACTTCTGAGAATACTAATGAAAATGGTACAAGTGCCTCATGTTTGCTGCTTTGTCAACTTAAAATAGTAAGTTATGCTCTCTCTGTATAATTCTGGCTCCTTTGTGATTTGGATGCTCCCTATCCAAAGTTACCTTCCTCACCTGTGTGAGCACATTTAATCTGTGTTCTTACATCTCCCCAAAGAAAGCCCTGAGAGCAGGAGTGGATGCTGGCATGCTCCAAGGTAAACTTGTCCCCACAGATCTGTCATTTTTCTAGGGGCCAGCTTCCAAGCTTTTCCATATGTTTTGTTCCTTTGTTTTGTCTTCCTTCAACATCTGTTAGTTTGGTGATTGAAGCAAATGAGATTATGTTTGTCTTTATTTTGCAAGAACCAGTAAGCTGTGATAAAGACACATGCTACTCTGGTGCATGGATTTCAAAGTAACTGTATCTTCTCCATCTAAATTAGGGTATAATTAGTAAAAGTCTCCTAAATTATGAAGCTTGGTTTTTGTTTTTTGGCCACCTTCAATTGGAGGGCCAGTAGTTTGTGCAGTAGAGTTGACAAATAACCACTGGGATGTGGCAGCTTTATTAAGGAGATGACACTGCTCCTCAAAACCACCAGCCCAGTGTCTTGCCTGAATGTGTGTGTTCATGACTGTGCTGGCAGGCTGGGGAGAAGGCATGAGCCTTTTAGGTCCTAGCAAGTCTTCATGTTATTTTGGCATACATGGTCAATGCAAGTGAGAAATTTGAGTCTCGTGGTCTCTGTCTTTAGGTTTTTATGGCTGCCCTCCTTGGGGAAACCTAGCACTATCCAAAGTATTCCAGGCTGAAGAACTTCTGACTCTCGTCATTTTCTCTTGTTTTCATATATTTGGTTTATTGCTGTACCTGTTTCCTCTGAGTCATCTAATCTTTCAGTCATTAACTTGCTTCCTTTGGCAAAAGTATTTGACAGCCGTTTAAAACTCGGGGCTTCTGGCTTTGGAAACAGCAGTGGATGACATGCTTTTTCTTAAGATAAAGGCCTGAACTAAAAGACTTGTGTCTCATCTAGAAAGCACAGTGTAGCTTGTCCTTAATACCACAAGTTAGGTAACATTACATATCAAGCCCGAGGGAGGTCTAACTGTGTATTGAGACTGTTTGTGCGATTTTTGTGTATGCACCCAGTCTGACAGAATCCCATTCATTCAAGTCTTTACTTTCTAATCACTTTAAGCTACTAAATAGTTATATGTGCTATTATACAACAGCTTAAACCAACTGCTGCAGTTCCACCTTCTCCCTTCCCTCCATGTGACGCAGTTTCAGTCTTTATGTGGCACCTGTGTGATCCACGCAGGGCTCCTCTGGAGGGCTGACTAACGGGATGTGCATTGTGCTTTTCCTTTTTTCCAAGTCAGCTTTGTTGGGTCAGCTGACAGCCAGAACACGTGATGGACAGACTGATGATTTAGGCTGTGGTAATGCTGACATACATTATCATGGTTGTTTTGGGAATGCATGAATGGCTAAGCTGATCTAATAGCTTGCTGGTGCTGCTGGGAGGAAGGAAGGAAGAAATAGTTGTTCTCTTCCCTGCCTCCCAACTAGGTAAATAATTGGCTATGTTCTCCCCCTGCTTTCATCATCGGTCCTGGAGTCAGTCTGGTGGTGTGATGTGCTGAAGAATTTGCTAACAAGGCAGAAAAATAACTTAAGATGTTAAGTATCTTGCTCAGTGTTAGCAGGGTTTACCATACATTCAGATTAATTCCAGAGGCAGTATAAAAATGGGAAGAAAAGGTGTTAACAGGATTGTACCTCTGAATGAGTAAACTAATTGGTAGAGTGCAGGTGAGAAATGTATCTGGGCTTGAGTATCTGAGGTCTGATCAGTGACATTTGTCAAGCAAGTGAAAAGATCTATTAGGCAACGTGAGCAAAATCCATGAGTTACTGTGAAGTCAGATCTCAAGGCAGTAGTGTCACACAGCATTATCAGATGGGGCTGCTTGCTGCTCCAGAAAAGTCACTGTGGCCTTTGAAGGATACATGTGATCTAGCTCCCTGCTTTTTCCTGTTTGACTTATTTGCTTTGAAGTTGTGCAATTTGATAGCCAATGAATTTCTGGCATCTGAAGTCTGGGCCTTGCATGATGGAGAAAAAGCAACATGTGATTCTAGAACGGTTAACTTGGCACTGTAAACTGTGTGTTGGTGCAGGTTTAGAATTGTGCCTGCCTCTTTGTTATGTTCAAAGTGTCCCATTTTTCATAGCTTAGATCCTGCATGTTTTCCTCTTAGATGTTCATGGCAGAAGTTGCAGGATGTGGAGATGCCAATCCAGCTTTCCTTCTGTAGTCTTTGTTAGCAAAAGCCTTGTGTGTGTGTGTGTGGGAGGTGTGTGTGTGTGTGTGTGTGTGTGTGTGTGTGTGTGTGTGTGTGTGTGTGTGTGTGTGTGTGTGTGTGTGTGTGT
>JAWWEU010000034.1:5882836-6115291 GCA_035583155.1 Acropternis orthonyx | reverse complement strand
AAATTATCTTTTACTGCCTCATTTGATGTTACGCAAAAGAGGTTTTTGGATTTTTGTGTATGTGTGTGTGTGTGTCTGTATGTGTGTGTGTGTGTGTGTGTGTGTGTGTGTGTGTGTGTGACCTGCCTTAAGGTAACTGTTAAAAAAGATACTATTGTACTGTTGCAGTAGAGACATGCTTTTTGGCCCTTGGAAAGCAGGAAAGTTGTTATGGGCATGAGCCCCAGGTCTTATGTTGATTTGCATAGTTTTTTTGTACAATGGAACAATGATTTTGATTGCTTTTTGATTTATAGATACTTCCCAATCCCCTCTGAGGACACCAAAGAGGACAAGTATTTTAAATACTTTTTTGTTGTTGTTGTTTTTTAAGAATTATCTCAAAAATTTGAGATGTATTAAAGTGAAAAGAAGTAGGGTGGTTTTGTATAAATTGGTGATCAAAATGTTGATAGGAGGACTTACACCTCTTTTTAAAGTTTGAGAAAATACCATGACTGTTTGATGAAATTTCTCATCTCCCACTAACACCTACATCAAAAAACTTTGATCTACTAGAAAAATACCAGGCAAGTTTTATAACAAAGATATCCTTGAATCAGCTTTGCATGATTGGCCTGTTCACACACAGAGACCCCTGATACCAGAGCTCTGCTTGCTTTTGAGAGACTCTGTCCTGCTTTGGCTGCAGAAGTCAAAGGGGCTGTGCTGTAAATGATTCACACAAGGGGCTCATGTGGTCACCAAAGCAGACATTACTGTTGTGCACAAGGGACTAAACAAGCCAAGAACTTACCTGTGGTGTCTAATAAAAAGGTTTTGTGGCAAATACTATGCAACAGTCCAGAAAATGGATATGTGGGTGGGATCACAAATGTCTTTATCTTCAGTTTCAAGCAATTGTTTTGAGTTGAGGTCACTATATGCCTTGTGTATTATGTTCTTTCACCATTAATTGTCAAAATAAAGACATGGAAGCACACTGGCTAATGGGCTGATCAGGAATCTGGGAATAGATGTCTTGACTTCTAGTCCCTGAGCTGCTTCTGCAGTTCAGGGAGAAAAGCCTTTTCAATTGCCTTAGATAAATGACCACTGCACATTACAATTAGTTTTAATATGAATGCTTCCTGCATTTAGTGATTGAAACTTGATCCCTCAGAAGAGTTACAAAGGCTGGTATGTGTGACTGTCCATATTTGTAAAGATTCCTGTTCTTAGGAAAACATTTGCTATTCATAGCAAAAGTCTGGAGTCTGCCTCAGGTGACATTTCAGCCCATTCAACCAAGGCTGTTATTATATGATAGTTGCAAAATTATGTGTGTTGAAGGATAAAGACTAAAACAGCACTAGGGCTTTGAAAACCACTTGATCAGTAAGTTTAAGAACAGGTGAAATGTGAATTTACTCAGTTTTTATTTAGCAACATCTTTAATTTCTTGAAATATGGTATCAAATACCTCAGACTTAGAAGTGGGAGAAACTAACTTGTGTTAACAATTGGTTATTTTAAATCGTGAGGAATAAAATCCACCTACTGCATCATTTGAGGTCTGAATTGGTATTCAGAACTAAGAATCAGTGGTATTATTAAAAGTGCCCCTGAAAAAGGCTATTTTTAAGAGGCAAAACCAAAGTGCATTTCACCTGTGTATTAAGAAGTTCATATTCCTATTCAGCAGATATAAGAGAGAATGGAATAAGGAGAGAAAGATAGATCATGGCAGGAAACATTTAGAGCAGAAAGTTGTTGAGTGTAGCTGTAGGCAACAACAGCAATGGACAAAAATATGTGGAGGGGAAATTGGAAGATCAGAAAAGGTGAATATGTTTTGATAGATGAAGAGAGAGTAAATTATAGGCAAATACAGTGCAAAGTGGAGCAAGCAAACAGTATCCAGGACAAACTTAAATGGAGATGAGTCAGAACAAGCTGACACACCAGAGTATGCCATAGCTGCAATATCAAAGGCAAAATGAGATTTCTGTCTTTGCCTTATTTTAGAAGGCAGGCAGTCTTTAAAGAGGAACAAGTAAATCAGTGAAGAGGAAAGTTCAGGTTCTAGAATTGCTGCTTTGACTGTTGTCAGGGTGCTGGCGCCTTGATGGCCCTGACCAGCTTCACGTGGAACCTCCACCCACGGCCAGGGGCCCAGGCCGTTTAAACTCAGCCTTCAGGCCTAGGTGTTGTTGGCAGTGCTAGTTTTGGTATGGTTGTGCCCTGCCTTGGTGTGGGTCTTACAGAGCAGGATCCATGGGCTGATGTCCTGGCATTGCACTGATGCTGATACGCAGACTAACTTCTTGGTTTGACCTTAGACCTATGTTGTCATCCTGGATTTGCCTGATGATCTGGGCTGTTGGCTGAACCTGTCCTGCTCTCTTGCCTTGCTCTCTTGCTTGGGTCCTGGTTTTGAAAAGACCCTTTCCCTGTTGTCCTGTGCTGCCTGTCCTCTGGGAAGCAACCAGCTCTTGCTGTGCCTCAAAAATTGCTTTATTGACTGGAATATGGTAGGTTTGAAAATTGCTGTTTTCTTTTTTATTTATGCTTTCAAAGCATTTGGTTGGCAGAGGGGAATCTATCTACTTCTAGAAGTGAACTGCTTAAATGGATTTTTCTCTTTCTAATAATTCCTTGCATAATAAAATAAGCACAAAAATCACGTTAGTAGTGGTTTTCTCAAATACTGGCATTCACTTAAAATAATTTTATCACTCCTTTTAGGCCTACAGTTCTGCTGAAAGGAGCTGCTTTTTAATCACAATATAGGTGACTTGGAAACTGTATTCTTAGTATCCTTAGAGATCTCAGCTGAAGCTGTGTAAGATAGCCTTAGCATGTTAACCCTTTAAGCACAAGTTACGCTAATTTGGGGTAATTTACATCTTGAGATGTAATTCATTGGAGAGCAGTTCTATAGAACTTTTCTTGCTGATGATTCAATTCTGTACTCTGTTGTATTCTTTTAGTAATGTATGATTCTTCAGCAAGAAATACTTCAGCCTTTGTAAATAATGTTACCTTGCAAAAGATTCTTGTGTTAATTTGTTCTTTAATTTGTTAGAAGAGGGGGCCATGGTACTGCATCTAGCTTTCTTCCCTGAATTTACAATATATCTACTTTCCAAAGGAAATGTGCCTTTTGCTTTAAGTTAAATGCTTAATGAAGTACTACTTCACTTAGTTAAGATATGTTCAGTGTCTCTTCTATTGCTTCTAATTACACAATGCAAAAAAGGTTTCTATTCTCCAGAACAGATTTTTCTGCTCAGCTTCTTCTGCTCAAATGATACATCAGACTGTCCTATTCACTGGCCTGCATTAAAGTGAAGATAAATGGTGAAGCAACAGCAGAGACATCAACCATGACCCCAGGCTTTTTCTGGGTGTGCAGGCCCTGCTTTGCAAGCCCTCTGTTTGGGAGGCTAAGATAGGGAATGGGCTTACAAACAAAATAGCTAATATATGTTCCTAAGCATTTGGTTTATATGTAGGTGTTGATTTGATTGCTACCATTTCTGACATGGCAAGTGCCAGTACTTCAGAATATCATGTCTAATCTTTGGTTTGCTTTCTAGTTCAGTATCTGTTGTTTTCATCTGTGCTCTGACCTTGGCAGCTGGTCCTGCCCATCCTCTGTTTTCAGAGGTGCAGTGCATACTTCAGTTATGTCATGAACACACTGCAGAGATGAGCAATTACTGAAATTATTTCTTGGCTTTAGCTATGTGCTTACTCAAGAAACTAGGTGCTTTACTCATCTCCTTGTGAGACATGGGAGGGTGGTTTGAGGAGTAAAATAGAACTTCAAGTCTTTAACAGAGAATGTCAAAAAATGAACTAACAGTATAAAGGATTCAACCTTGTGCTGCTTTGGTAGGCCTTTAAAAAACCCAGCCAAACAAAAACCCAGAAGGCAGACTAACATACCATATGATGTTGCCAGTGGGTCTCAGTATTCCACAATTGCTGTTCCAGTTCAGGACCTTGAGCTCAGACTGGCTTTCCTTATTTAGCAGATTGAAATAACTTGTAGACTTGTTCTTAGGCTTCCTGTGCCTTTACTGGCCAACTACAGTTGTTATTTAAACCCTTAGATTAATAACAAGAGTTTGACTAAGTTAGCAAGTCTGCTCTCCTGTGCTGCAGAGGAACAGTGAACTTTTTGTGTTATTCTCTACCCTTCTAAATTTTCAGGCAGTACTGGCTCATGGCCTTTGTGGGAATTTAAGCCTTTTTACAATATGTTACTTTCATATTGTAGAAAGTGGAAAGTCACAAGCAGAATTACATTAACTATAATAATGTCAGCCACTGTAGAATAAACAAATCCTTCAGTCCACGTGGATCTTCTTTAGGATTTAAAATGTTGTCAAAATTGGGTCTTTTGGTCAGACATAACTACACTGAGAGTACTATAAAACAATTACCATGTGTCTCCCCATGAGTAGCAGAATAGGAAAGACTGAAAATCAGGTCCTAGTTTTACTGAAGTGTCACAATATTGATAATGCAAGTTAAAACTTGAAGTGTTAGTTCATTTATTTATCTGGTGATAAATAAAAGCTACTTCAGATGTGATTGTAGGGATCTTGTGACTTGCTACTGAATAGCTGCCTGAGTATAAAATCTCTGAAACACTGAAATTAACTTGTTCAATGAATTGTTGAAAGTATATGATAGCAAAACATATCTCAGTGATATTTTTCATATCTCTTTTCCTTGTTTAATTGTCACTGTTTTATTGTGACTCCATAGAGCAAGGGGAAAAATGCAATTTTGTCATTTTCTTGTAGATCTCAAAGGGTGAAATGTGTATTTATTGCAACAGCTGATCTAAAAGCTTGATGTTCCTGACAAAATGATTTTCTCCCTATCCCCACCTTTCCAGATGTGCAGTTCCTTCCTCTTCTCCACCAGTCTGCTGTCAGACCCTTTGCAGAGCCAATTGAGCTGAGCTGCACAGGCAAAGGAAGTGAAATATTGTTGCTGGGGTAGGAAGTTATATCAATTCAGCAGAGTCTTTGGAACAAAAACAGGAGGAGCTGCGATCACTTGCTTTTGGCTGTCATGAGGTTAATTTTATCCTTAGTCATCAGTCTCCATAGCTCTTATGGTTTGTTCTTGCAAAGAATATCTGCCTGCTTTGCTTATGTTGACTAGTACAAAATTTTTATAGGAGTCTTAATCAAGATTGGTGTTGGTTACTTGGAGTGAGAACATGAAAGTAGGGAGGCTCACAGCTTTCAAAGGCAATGAAAGGAACTGTATTTTTATCTTCAAAGTAGGGATTTAATTGTTTCTTATTCCTGAAATGGATGTGAGCCCAAAGCTGCCACCTTGGCCTGGTGTGAGATGCTGCATTGCTGGTCAGCTAGTGGACAGCATCTTCTTTGTAAGGGATGGTTGCTCCTGGTTCCTCTGTATTGTGAAGTTTGGAATTTAGGGGGATCAAGAAGCAAGAAGTGGCTGCCCCTCTTAAAATGGTGTGGCTTTTGACTTCTGGCAGTATTACCTGGGTGTTTTATTCTAATTCTGTCCTTTTCAGCCAAGTTTTAGTGCTGTATTTTGGTTTGGTTTTTTATCTATACTTCAGGTGCCTATTAATTCTTCAGTACTGTACTTCCTGACTTCCCCCACCCCACTAACTGTTTTCATTTACTGCCTTCCCTCTTTCACTTATCATTCCTGGTTCCAGAGCTTTGGTTGCAGAACATTGTATATAAATTGTCATGTTACTAAAAAACAGTTGCCTCTCCTGTTGCTTTTGGAGAATGTGCAGTGGTTTCCAGAGGTTCAAATCCAACTTAGCAGTTACTCTGTTAACTGCAAATTCTAAAGAAGTTAAACTTTCTTTACTGTGGCATTTTATGTGGTTCAGTAGATGAAATGTATTTGCAGGCAGTGAAGATGATTTTGGGCTGTACTGGTCAAGTAGACTTCTTTTATAATGACAGTTAAAATAAAAAGGGTTAATAAAATTCCATTAGTATGGATTTGTCACAGCCCTCCTTTCCATGAATGTAAGATAGAGCACAGAGTTCTTTATATAAATAATGCAGTTGTCTTGAGCAAAGATTTATGAATCCTTCTGTAATACACAACATATAAGATTGGCATGGCAATTCTGTCAAAATACTTCAACCTGTCCTAAATTTGAGTTTAATGTCTGTGGGGGAAGAGAACAGAACACTCCCTCCTCTATCAATACCTCAGGCTGTGTGGCAGCTCCTGTATCCTGAGGCAGTGCTGTGCAGTCCATCACTTATCTTGGGGTGGTATTTGCACTTGTTTGCTGTGGCTTTCAGCATGTTAAATGGGAATATTAATCTGTCAGGAGAAATTAAAGGTGGTTGCAGTCTCATCCTACTTTCAGATGATTAGTTATGTATATTTACTGTTCTAGGCAAAAAAATGCTTTTCTATATCAAACATCTAGAGCTATGGGATGTGCCATAATGCTCTTAGGGCTTCAGATGATTTTTTTGTTTCTAGCAAAATTATCTTATAGCATCATCATAGTGAATACTTTAAGTGTTTGTTGAAATGTATTAATGGTGCTGCCTTGCCTGCAGTTGATGAACCTCAGGTATTTGATCTCTGCTGCATGAACACTGCAATAAGAAAATTCTTCTGTGCTTATTGTACTTATGATTTACTCTTTTATTTCAGAAACTGTCTCTGGATCAAACATTATAAAAAACAGGATTTCCTGAAGTATAATTGGACTCAGTACTTTGCTTGGATACTGTTCTACCTGCAGGCAGCGAAGTTGCAAACCAGCATTGTGGCAGGTGAGCAAAAAAACCCGTCTTTTATATACTTTTTTTTTTTGTCCTCCTCTGTTTCCCCCCCTTTTTCTACTTCTTTTTAATCAAATCATGGATTATAAGATAAGGTTTCTGGGAAAAGAACTGCTGAATTGCAGAACACTTACCTCTTATTCAGAGTGCAGGAAAGTTAAGGAATCTCTACTCTTTCTTATCAGGAATCCTTAATGGCATGACTCTCACTCTGGACACCTCCATTTTAGTGGTTCCTGAAAATCAATGGAACTTCACAAGATTGGATTTGTAAGTGGGTCCCAGTTTGGTAGCTGGAACTTACAGACTCAGTGTTCTATAGGTGTCTAAGTCTTGTTCTGAATGGGTAGTATTGTGAGAAAGAGCATGAAACAAGTCTCCTGTGGATGTGTAGGCATATAAAAACACATAGATCAGCAAATACAGTATTCAATATTACTAGTCTTAATTTTCCAAACATAATTGCTTTTCCTAAGTTGGTCTCCTTATAAATATGACTACCTTATTTTTGTTTATGGCTCCATTATTGAAATATATGGACAAATTATGTAGTGCCCATGAATGCTGCTGTGGAGCCAACGGAAGCACCAGTCTGTGTATGTGTTATGCTGTCCTATTACCCATACTATGCACATCTTAAAGTATCCTGACCTCTGGCAGTCACTTTGAAGCTCCTTTCATTGTGCAGTGTTATTTGATCTGAGGTGATGCTTAAGGAGCTGAGTAACTAGATAAACAGAAACTGAGCTGCTTGAACAAAACTTCCTTGCAGAGAAAATGGATGTGCCTGTGAAACCAGAAGCCCATTAGCTCTACTACTGTGCAAAAAATAAACCCACCAACTGAGTACTATTTTGAATAATTGTATTGTTCAGGTAGTGTTTGTTACTGATATTTCACTAGTATAGGGTAAATATAAAAATGCTTACCATTCTTGTATTTAATTTTTTGTGTGACAGCATAAATGCTCATGTCAGCCCATATTCATATGTATGCTAATCACTGAACTATTCCATCAAATCAGTAGGAAAGCTTAGGTAAAGACAGAACAACTTTGCCAGGTATTTCTGTGAAAGCCCCAGGTGTTGTTTCAAGGACAGTGTTTCTAGTCAACATTTACCTTTCAGATATCAGTGAGCCACTGGTTTTTGGTGGACTTTTTGGCAGGGTAAGAAAATCAAGAGGTAGTTAGGTATGTCTCCAAAATGAGTACTTTAGGCATATGACCAGGGAAGTAAATTAACTTCAGTATATTAATGTGTATTTACTGAACAGCTGGTATTAGATTTTGATTTAGAGATAAATAAATGTTCAGTCAGTTTAGTTTTGGTACTAGTAAGCAGTTTGTGTACTTGTTCTTTGGTAAGAAAAGTACAGATTTTTAGATGTGATTTTTAACTTTGAGATACCTTACTAGTATGCAGAAAGACCTGGAAATTAAAACAGTTATCAGTGATGCAACTGCTTATGAAGCTATCTCTTTTATTTTACTGTTTAACTTGAAATTTATGAGGAGGCTCTGAAATAGAAGCTGGCACTCAGGATTTCCCCTTTTGAAATTGTTCCTCCTGGTGCACCCTCCCTCTGGTTGCATGAATTGCTGCACTGCACCTTGCGTGGCTTGTGGGCTGAAGAAACACTTCATATGCAAAGGCAAAGCCAGGAGTTTATTGTTAGCCTAATTAAAGTCTTAACAGTCTAATCAAAGAGTTATTATTAGTCTAGGAATAATTCTTTCAGACAGAGTACTGTTGTAGAAAAGGTCTCAGTCATAATACATATAAACTTAATATTCCATGCACCCTTGTATCTACCTCTCTTTTCCCCTGGTGTTGTATTTGTCCCTTTGCCACCCTTCTGTGCCCTAAAGTCAACAGTCACAGCTTTCCACAGCAGGGAATTGGGGGAGTGACAGCCTGGCAACATTTCACAAGGAAGAAAGTCATGTTGATGGTGGTTTTTTTTTTCCTTCTCAGAGCCCTCTCAGGGCTAATCCTGTTTTCTAATGCATGCTTACTCCTTACTTCTCTTTCATGTGTCTGGAATTCCACATTACAGCTGAATTTCCCAAAAGTAATATATGCTGTATACATATGTATATTGGATGCTTAGTCTTTTTTCTGCCAGAAAGTTTTACCCAGCTCCCAAATTTGCATACATTTAATGACCAGTAATCAACTATTCATGAGTTGAATATAGCTGAGATGTCTTACTTTCATGTTCTTGTACTTTTGAGGCCTTTGTCGTCTTATGCCTGAACTACTCTACATTGTTACTCTAGGGCTGTAAATAGTTTGTTTTACATATATATGCTAAATTAATTGGAGAAATCTCTCACAATTACTGTAACAATAGGTGTCACACCACACAGTGGCACAAAGCTAAGCTGTAAGTAAAACCAGGTGATCTATAGTCAACTCCTCTTTCATCTCCAGACAAACCAAGACAAGTCCAGACAATAAGTGACCTTTCCTGAGGATGGGTTAATGCAAAGCCTGTGATCCCTGACTGGCAATGCCACTACTGTGTTGGTTTTGCTCCAGGCCAGCAATCTTGCTGAATGGTTTTGAGCACAGCCCAGGCTACAGAGGTGCTCCTGTGGGAGGTGTGGGCTTCATCCTCACAGCTCCTCTTTGCTGGCTGACTGCCCTGGTGGGGTGCTTTTCTCTGCCTCTCCAAGGGTGGCTGAAGTGAAAGCACCTAAATTAAAAGGAGGTTGATTTCAGCTTTCCTATATATCTCAAAGACAGGGAGGGGAAAAAAAACCCCCAAACTCAAACAGGAACCCCTGAGACTCAATATCGAGTGTTCTCTAAAGTGAGGTAGAAAAGGCAGTAAAAGTACCTTTTTACCTTAAATTGTGCAGGGAAGAGAGAGTTCATAAATAGTTTTTGCATTCTCTTGTTTATGCTTTTTGTTTTTTTGAAACCTCTGTTCTGATCTATTAATTTAATCTGGACATGCTAGGAGCTTTTTGAAATACAATTGTTGTTCTTCTCTGTTTTATTTTCTTAGGAGCCTGTTTGGAGATGCACTAAAAGGGATCTCCATTTTAAGAAAAATCCTGAATATTTTATTTTTTGTATCTCATTAAATGCTAACCACTTGAAGACCTTGGCGGTGCTTTTGATAGAGAGTTAATTATATTCTTTCTTAATGTGCTGTGAGAGGAGAATAATGCTTTAATGTTTATGGAAGAACTGCAGATACTGTCTGAAAAACTAGTAGTGAGGCAGTTTTCCAGAAATGTTCAACACTACAGCTTGGTGTTTGTAATAGGCTATTATAATAAATGACAAACTGCTCTATAGGATTTGAAACTGTAATTAGTAAGTGTGCTGTTGAGGATTGGGTCAGCTAAATGAGTGAAGTGGGTATTAAAATTCCTGTTGTGCTTACAGGTCAGTGAGAAACTGCCTGCCTGCCAACCTCCTTGACTCATCTTAATGCCTCAGAATTAAAAAGCAGTTCATTTATAGATTAACTTGCTGCTCAAAGATTGAAGCTAAGGATGAGGTGACTGATGGGAGATTAGACTGGAGTTCTGTGGTGTAAATAGAGAATTGCAGTGTATCAGGAATAACAAGTTTGTGTTTCCATAGTTCTAGAAGGAAACAGTGGCTGCTTGGACTTGAGTGTACCTCAGATGGGGTTGGTTGCTATAATGTACTTCAGGGCATGGGAGAAGGGAGATGCTTTGATTTGGCAATGAAATTTGCTTAGCAGTTTTCTCCCATCCATTTTCTTTTCTGAGCACAAGAGTTCAAAGCATTCAGACATGAACCTTCACTGGGGGTTTTATATTTTAAATTTTTCAAAACATTGAGGGTTCAGGTTTTGGCCACTTCTTTTCTACCGCTCTTTCGCTTGAGTTCTGGTCTTGCTATGAAGATGTAAATGTTGTTGGCAGTGGTTGTGGAGTTAACCATTGTGATAGAAATTCTCTTGAGATTAAATAAGCATTGAGACTTTTCTGTTGCACAGCTTGTAATGGGTTTTTTGGGGATTCTGTACACCAGATTTCTGAAGTTGTATTGTGTGCTGTGGATGCCACTGAGGCTTTCTAACTCTGGCTACACTACACGGCATCAGCTGTTGGAACCTGCCTAGGATATCTGGGTTTCTTTTAAGGCATTTTCCCACTTAAAACCCAACCTAAAAAACCACCAAGTGGCAAGGAAATGTTACCTATCCAAGTAAAGGAAAGCTCTCCAAAATGAGTGGTGCACATTTTTCCACAGGTAAGAGAGCCACTTTTATGGCATTTATATGAGGCCCTAAAGTTCATTGAAATTGTGGGGTTTTGGACACACGGGCAAGAGGAAGTGGTCTCTGAAATATGTTGATTTTGACCCTTTACTAAAGACAATTGAATGTCAGAGTAATTATTAAATATTTATCCTGAACTATGTTCCTTTTCATACTAGTATAAAGCATCTGATTAACTCTGATATACAGAAATCATTGCTTTTACATCTGGTGCAAGTCTCATGAAATGCTGTAGGTGAGGCAGTCATTTCTGACATGCTTCTTAAAGGTCTTGATACAGCATTTGGAAGAAATGTTAATTTATAATTAATACCTACATGTGAAAAATAGCTAAGCTGTAACTAGCAACAGAATAAAGTATTTGGAAAAAAGTAATACACAGCAGAATGAGGCAAATGACTAAATTTAGATCAAGCCTCAGATTTGAGGGCCTAGCCATAAATATGAATTATTAATTTCACAGAATCACAGAATAGGCTGAGTTGGAAGGAACCCACAAGTATCATGAAGTCCAGCTCCTTTCTTAGACTTTGCATGAGCTTATAATTGGGGTCTCTTGAATATCAGAGTTGAGGTCAAGCTTTGTTAATTCTCATATGAGCAGTGGTGGGAATTTTTTTTTTTTCCTTTTCTTTTTTTTTTTCTTTTTTTCTTTTTTTTTTTTGGAATTGGAATAGGTGAATGTCACAACTCCAAACCCAGACAATATCCAGCCCCTCTCTCCCCCAGGCCAATATATAAAACAGACAAACAAACAAACAAAAAAAAAATTACAGATCTAATGATGAGCCAAGTAAGGTATGGC
The DNA here is from genome assembly GCA_035583155.1 of Acropternis orthonyx. Taxonomy (NCBI): domain Eukaryota; kingdom Metazoa; phylum Chordata; class Aves; order Passeriformes; family Rhinocryptidae; genus Acropternis; species Acropternis orthonyx. Next base: position 6,103,411 of record JAWWEU010000034.1, on the reverse strand, counting down.
CTGAAAAATACATAAAATCTGGTCTAGAGAAAATATAAGGAATTTCCTAGAAAAGATGTATAGAAATCTCAAGGTGTCATATTTGATTTGCTATTTCAGGTGAAAATTTGTTGAATTTGAGAAGCAGATCTGATTTGAAATACTGAGTTCTGCTGCCTCAAACTGTATATAGCAAAAATATAAATACTCTGCTAAGTGTGATTCCTAATATTTTTTGGTCTGGATGGGTATGAGGCTGAGGTGTATCCTTGGGTGTCTCTTGCTTTATCAGTTACTGCAGAGCAGCTTGACTGTGGAAGCTCTAATTCATGAGCTCTCTTCAGTGAGTTTGCTTTATTGGTACTTCTCCATATAGGTAAGTTTATCCAAGTGAGAGGGAAGTTAGCTAGGGAGTAAAATTCTTGGGCAATGTAAATTATTCCCTTTGCTTTAATATGTGTCTTGCAAATCAAATAGAGAAGCTGCCCATTAGTCAGTGGCAGTTCAGTCTCTGATGTGATGTGATGTAAATTCCCCTGCAGTGGGGTCTGGTGTGAATCCTACACCAGGGCAGTGCTCAGCACCAGCACTCACTGCAGGGCATTATCCATCTCTCTTTTGAAAACATTATTGCAGCTCTGACTGTGAGGGCAGGATATTGAATGTAGGTTGGAAACTATCTTTGAAATTAATTTAGGAAAGCTAAAGAAGTCATTAAAAATGAACTCGTACAGAGCTGAAAAATAAACATTTGAAAGTGCTTTATCTATGTTGTAGTGATGAATAAGTGTTAATTAAAATGGTTTATACCTGTTTCACAACTGTTTAGTGGTAAATAAATGTTTCCTAGTGCTGCTGAATCAGTACTTGATGAGGAATGTTTAAAGCAACCACTGTTACCTGAACTGACTGCTAACCACAGAATTAATGTTCTGCAGTTGCAAGTCTCAGCATTTAAATTTTCAATGTAATTATTAATCAATGTGAAGACACAAAATAGGGTTTTTTTTGGTAATAGAACAGTACCTTTTTTTGTTTTCTTAATGACACTGTTGAAGGTAAAATACTTACTCTATGGTCAACCAATTAAGCAGAAAAATCAAGTATATATTTTGTAATGCAGGGTATTACTATTGATCTTGAACCAAGATTCAGCTGGAATTCCTTGTGGATTGAAGGGCACTAATCAGTGAATCCGAGCTGATTGGTCTAAAGCCGTTGTTGGTGGTGTGAATGAATGTATGCTGGCTATTTTTAAACTTAGTTAGTCTTAAGGGGTTTAGTTGCATTGTCATTTAATTTTGCATGGAATTGGGCTGGCAGCCCAAACAATGACAGTAATGACTTTGGTTCTGAGTGTGTGACAGGTTTGTGTGAGGGCAGCTTCTGATGCAAAATGCTAGAGCTGGGAAGCAAATATGGAAATAGTGGTCTGCAGCTTATTCAATGTATTAGTATTTATTTGTATATTAACTTCATAAATATGTGGTAGAAAATGAGTTTCTACTTAAAAAAAATTAAAATACATAGAACAAAGAGATACAGTACACAGAACATTGGAGAAGGTAAGAGTGGGATTGTAGGGAGACTCACATGAGTCATTAGTGAAGAATAAATTCATGACTGTATTGGCTGTGAAGAATGTAGCTTTTGATTATTCCCTCCTAGGTCCTCCTTTTTTCTTCTCTTTTCAAACCATATCGAAGTTTTAGTGTAGCAAGACAGGAAGGTTTCTCATTTTGCATAATTTGGTATCAGACATTACTTTTTTTGTGTTCTGTGTAGAGGCAAACCACCTTCTTCCAAAGTTCTTAAACTTTTCAGCATTATGTAAATTGAGGCTTTGAGTCAGAGGTTTTGTATTTCAGGTTACTGTCAGTAAACTGTTTTCTTTTTTGAGCCATTTTCTGTTTCTGACTGGGAATTCAGAAGTGTTGGGTTTTATTGTGTGGGGTTTTTTTTTTATTAGAGTTGGTATTCCCTATGGAAGCATGTATTTTCCAGAAGAGCAGCCTGTTGAGAAATTTCTGATATGTTCTCTGTTATGAAGTGAGAGGGATGGTTAGATATGGAGAATGCCTAGGAGAGGAAGACAAACCAAAAGGAAAATGAAGTTGTGATTAGCTCATAATGAAAACATAGAGAGAAGTGGTGTTAGGGAGTTTGAAAGAAATGTATCAAAGGCAACAGAGCAAAAAGATGATGTCTGGGAGATGAGATATTTGATGAAAGCGGACTGATGAGTTTTGAGGTTGCAGATCTTGAGAGGGAGGAGTTATTTCATCAAGAGCTGCAAATGGGGACAATAGTTGGAATAAAAGAAATAAAGAGGATAGAAAGGGCTTTTGGCAGGTGATGCTGACCTTCTGCATTGTGAAGGAATATTGTCCAAAACCAAAAGGCTCTGTGGGACATGCATAGCTGAAATACTCTTCTTCAAATGTGTCTGTGTTCAGTGGCAGAAATCTCTTCCTCTCCTCCAATTGCCTGTGCTCAGTGGATTCTCTTCCTCTCCTCTACTACATGTTCATGAATTTCACAAAGACACGGGTGAGTTGTTTGGAACGGAATAAATGATGAAATCCTATTGACTCCTGGGAAAGCAGGTTGCTTTACCAGCTTGCTCGTGTCTACAACAGAAGGCCACAGTTGCCTTTGGCAGGTCCACCAGAAATTATCTATCCTCTTACCCTAGAGGATGGCTCATCTAGATTTTTGTTGAGAAGGAATGAATGAATTGGCCAGAGTAATTCTCCACATTTTTTGCAGCATGGCATTTTCTGACTTGTTTTGCTTTTTAAATCTCTAATGTGTACTAAGAAGGAATATGCATACTTGAAGGATAAGTAGCAGTTTAGTAGTGATTTCAGTGTAATTACCAGAAGGAAAAATCTGTAAAATAAAAATAAAATAAACCCCCCCAGCATGAATTACCTCAGAGTATGTTTAATTTGGAACATGGTGAGTAGTTTCCAGTCAAGTGAATGGATGGCACATGTTTACCAGTTGCACTGAGGGTGCAGTGGCAGAATGTGTGTTGTCTTGGAAAGGAAAGAGTTTTATTGTTTAACTGTTGATGCCTTTTTATCCTTATCCATAATGAACACAAGGAAAGTAGAAGAGAACAGAGGCATTCCTACTGCCTTGCCAAGAAGCAGGTGTCCCTGCTTGGATATTTATAGACCACAAGAATGCATATCATGGAAATGTGCTGGGAATGGCCAGTTACCCATCTGTTTTATCTGCTGGGTGTTGTAACTGATTGTATGGAAACTGACTTTTTTCAGCTGATGAAAATTGGGGTTCTGAACAAACCATTAAATGACTGGCAGTTTCTGCTCTCCTGTTAGTCCTGAAAATTGGTCATATGTGGTTGAGCTTTTGTAAACAAGAAAAGGCTCTTATTGTAGAACTTTTCTCATTGCTGCTGAGCAAAGAGATGTATTTCAGGTTACTTGTATCTGGACCTGAATACAACGTTCTGGATTGTAGCTAATTAGTACAACTGACTGACTGGCTGATTTTTGTCTGTTTCCTCATTATGAACAGTGGGTTTGTTTACTTGTTGTCCCTTTCAGTTTCATATTAGCTGCAAGGAATGACAATGCCCATTTCTCAATACTTCTTCCCCTCTGCATTAATCTAAGTTTGTGTCCCAGAATTGTGGCTGTCACTGAGAATATGTGAGCTCTGAATTCTTGCTTGGAAATATCCATTTTTTTAAGATCTAGGTCAGAAGCTGATTCAAATGTAATAATTTATAATAATGAAAGTAGGACAAAACAAAACAAAAAACCCAAACACCTAAATGCAGCTTTTCAAGTATGGAGAGATGGAAATAATCCATTACAAACAAAATAGCCAGCACCTCCTGGGCTGAGAGAACAAATTTCTGCTCTTCACCAAATGAAGCTGCACAGACCTCCTCAAGGAGCTTTAAGCACTGGTAGCTCCTGATGACTTAGTCTTTACCTTTCAGTCTGTGAAGAATGGTGACATCTATAAATGCTATTGCAGCTTTCAAAGAGCAGAAATGAACTTGGCAAAGAGAAACTATCTGACCTTCAGTGTACAGTGGTCTATTACACAGTCACTATATTAAATGAAAAAATGCCATTGGTAGATGAATTTCTTGTAATTATGGATTAAAACAATTAAATATATATTTATATGTGTTGGCAATGTTACAAACAAACCAATCCTTTGCCCCCTGTGTAATGATGAAATTATTGCATCTTGCAGTTGCTAATATTATCAGGTCTGTATTTAAAGTATAACTCTGCTAGTTAAAAGAAAATGTTGAACTTCTTTCTGGTTTACATACTTGCTTGAAAATTTGAATATGCTACAGTGACACTGAATCTGCTGCTCTGAGGTTTTAACATGGAGCTCATTGTCTGTTGAAATGTTGTAGAAATTGTGTGTTGCCTCCCTGGGATCTGTCATTGATTTGAACTGAATTTATTGGGGAATATTTTCGTGACTTACACTTGAAGTTCCTTATACAGTTAACAAATTTTTAAGCTCAATTTTGTTTATTCATCCTCTCTGGTATCAGTTAGTGGTTAACATTCCCAAAAGTGCCCTGATGGAGAAAGATATTTAATAGTCAGTGCATAAAAAGGTTGTGCTCCCAGGTTGTAAGACAAATGCTGTGCTGTCCTTTTAGTAGTTAACTATAGTTAATCCTTTCTGATCTGCTCAAAATACTTAATGAGAAAGGCAGAGGAGCCTTCTCTAGAAACACTGGGATCCTACAGGACCAGCAGTTCTCTTGAGTCATCACAATAGAAGGGGTACAAAAAGTGAAAAGTTTTTAATGTGTTCTACTTATGAGTAGAACTGGGACATTTTTTTCTGGCCACTTATTTATTCAGTAGATACAGATTTGGGTCAGCCAAACGTGTCATATTGCTATTTAATCCTATTTAAATTGTCCAGTTGTTACATAAGGGCCTGGATGTTTTTGAGACAGTGTTATCTTGCTTAGATATCACTTTTAAGGTTAATTTTCTGGCACTTCCTTCACACTCAAGTCTTGACTTAAAGTGAACAAAGTTGTTTTCCTATCTTGCATTAACCACTGAACTGAAAATACCCTTCATTTACACAGCAATATTTGCAATGCTTCTTTGGGGGGAAACTACAAACAATTCAAAGCTTCAAAGTAAATCTGCTTTAATGTGTTTAAAAACCATACAAGATATTCCTTGATGGGAAACAGAACAATTCTATATTATTATGTAATATTATGTAAGAATAAAGAGGCTGAAGAAAAAAGAGACTGACTCATCATCAAGAAAGCTGATGGATAAACATTTGTCCCTTTTCTCCATAACATGTGTTCTGTGGATAACCATATTAAGAGATTGTGAGATGCTGAAATACAACAAGTGGGGGACATACCTCTAGTTCACTGTCACATCAGATTTTTCTTTTCTGTTCTGACTTTTGCACAGACATCACTTGGCTTCTCTCAGACATAAATTGGAAACGTTTTTGCAAAGGCAATGTAGATTTGGTTCACAATGGCTACATGTACAAAAATGTTCCTGTGCTGCTGGGAGAAGGATATGATATGAAAGAGTTGGGATCTGTAGGCAGGTTGGGCACTGGATATGTGCTGCAGCATCCTTCCCTTCCACTTAATGCCTTTTCACCTATTTAAAGTAATGGGAATATTGGGGACTGAGATGTAAACGCAGACCCATTTAAACTAATCCCTGATCCCAGTGCTGAAGCAGTGGGGGTAACATTGGGATAAAAGCGGTTGGTAAATAATTCTTCTGTCTTGTCATACAAAGCAGAGTTTTTGTCACAAGTGATGGTACTAACCCTCAATAAGGTGTTGTGAAATAGCTGAAGTCTGTGTTTCAGTGAGACTCCTCTTGCTCTGGCTATTCCTTAGATTCCTTTTCAAGTCTTTTTTCAAAATCTCTTAAAGGAAAAAAATCACATGAATTTAAAACTTGCATCGGGGAATGAAAGTACAAACTCAGTTGTGACTTTAGGAATGGCAGCCAAAACCTGAACAGCCTGATTTGAGCTCTCTGTGTGTAGAGGAGAGAAAAGGGATACAGAGAGTATCTGCTTTGAGTCCTTTGTTTTTATTCCCCTCCAGACACTTCCAGGCAGGCCATGGCAGTGATGTAGTTGTAAACTTTTAAAGGAAAAGAAGATACAGGTCCACTTATAAACTAAGAATGCTTTTAAATAGATGATCAGGGTCAGAGAATATGCCCACAGCCTTCCCAAACTGATTAGAAAAGCATCAAAGTAAAGCAATTCCAGTGCTGCATTTGACAAAGCAAAACCCCTCAGAACTCCAGGCAGTGAACTGAAATGTTGGTCTCTATTCAGAAAGGTTTTGAGCCTTGACTTTTTTTAACCTGGGTCAGGGAAGAAGGGAAGCATCATGTGTAGGCAGCTTTGCTTGTGTATATTCTTCAGAGCACTTGAAGGCAGTTCATGTGCACACATGCTGTGACTGCATGGCTGTGATGATCTTTAAGTGTTCCTGTGCCCCAAACAGGTTAGTCTGGTGAGAACCTAAATAATGGAATTTCTTCAGTGCTATCTATGCCCTGCCTAATTTCTGTTTGCTACTTACTGTGACTGTCTGAAGAGTTTCGTGTGCTATTCATAGCTCTAGCTGTTTCTTTGCCTGCTTGCTTCACCTCTGATGCAATGCAGTGCTGGAACTGCAATGCATTGTCAGTTTACATCACATTACACCAGTAACAATTTTTAAATCAGCACGAGGTAACATGATTTGTTTTCCTTTGCTGTGGTTAGATGTCTACTAGGTAATCAGGGCTGCATGCTAATGACTCAAGAGTAGTTACAGATCATACTTTGGCAAAATAATTTGATGTGGACACTCTGTGGATAGCTTCTCAAACAGTTTTTGTGTAAACAATAAATATAGCTGTGCACTGGAAATCTTCAACCCAGTTTTGAATGTAGTTTCCATGCAGAATCAAACCAAAATAACTTGCTTATGCTTAACATAACTTTGGACTGTTTCATACAGGATAGACTATATTTTGTGCAACAATGCAGCTGACTAGAATCATCTGTTTTCCTTGTTTTACCCAACTTATACTCTGCAAATATTAGTACAGAGGGGGGGAATTTTTCTATGTAGTGACTAAAATTTTGCTCTGAGAGCAGACGTGCCCTAATCATATGGTTGGTATTCTGAACTTGACTTTCTTGACAGCTGGATAGAACCACAGAGAAAATTTTCCTTAGCTCATGCAGCAGGATTTATAATGACCTTAAAGGAAACTTTATAGATGAATGTTCTAGATCCAACAGAGAAACTGCAGTACAGTTGCAGGCCTGGATTTTAAACTTAGTCAGAGACAATTTCAAGCATTTGGCTTGAACATATTTAAGGTCTCAATATATCATTTCATTGCTGCCTACAAAAGTATAAGACTTGGAGAGTGGCATTTATGCCATATAGGAACAGAGGAATTCTCACAACATGGAATTAGTAGCAACGACTCTACCAGCAACTTGGGCAGAACACAATTTTAATGAGCTTACTCATTCTTGTGCTGCACATGGAGGGCATGGTAACTGCTGGAGGAGCTGTTTGCATGTCCTAGGTTTACCGTTCCTATAGACCAAGGTGCAGCATGCAGTGGCTCTGTGCTTGTGCAAGGTTGCTGTACTTGGGTGGCACCTGGCATTTGTTTAGGTAACTGCCATTCAAGACACTGTGTGGAACTGCTTCTTGTCCCCTCGAGTAGTTCTGACATCCTTTGACTTGTAAACTATCTTTCTATCCATTTTAGGGAGTGGATTATATCCTGCTGTTCCCTTTCCTTTTCTCAGAGGGAGGTCGAACACTGGGATGCTGTTCAGCTTGATAAGAGTAGTCACAGAGGAATTTTGGGATTTAGCAAGAGCTTTACCTATTCAGAAGCTCTTGTGAATGAAGCAGATTATTCTGAGCATGTGACACTTGAAGAGGAGCATTTTAAATGGTGATGTATCCAATACTAAGAATAGACATGATTTTATATAGTTAGATTAACAATCGTGAGCTTCAAGGATGATATATGTGCAGTGTGTTTCAGTTTGCATGGGCCTCTTGAGATGTGTTGGGTTCTTGCCATTCTCTGTAGTCACTAGAATGCATCTTTGTGACACTTGTTAGTGTGTTCCTTTTAGCTGCAGCAGGGCATCATTTCTTGAGATATGGCTATATAGGTTGAGTCTGCATCTTTGTATGAGTGAAAAACTGTCAAATCAGACCTTATTTGAAATGGTAAATCAGGTTATTATGGTCCATGCCCTTTTCCACAGGTATACGCACAAAAAATAATTCCAATGTAAGAAATACAAGGGAAACAATCCTTTTCTGCAGCAATCCCCTTGGTGCAGTTTATCAGTAAAATATCTACTGGGTTTATAGAGAATTAATCATATGGCTTTTAGAGAGGACATTTATTACCTTTGTAGTCTTTCTTTTGGAAACTGAGTGCTTCATACTATAATGTTTATAAGTTCAGTCAGAATTTTGACTTAGTGCTCTGTCCTATTATAAGGTAGTGTCTTTTATGAATCTATATATAAAATCAAAGGCTCTGGATCTGTGCTGCTTTGTCAGATCAAATGTGTGTTTATTCTTTATGAAATTATCTTATTTGGAAAACATCTTGAGAAAATTTTATTCACTTATCCCTAGAAACTGAGCTTTATTCCTGTCCATGCTCTCCTAATTCAGCAGTCCAATTGCCTTAATTGATCATCTTGAGATGAGGTTGAACTCAGCAGTTAATTGAACTTCAGGGAGAAAAATACACTTTGTTTACAGAAGTGCTGTTGTACCTGTGAAGGCATTGGACCTGTCACTGCTCCACTGCACTGAGTTAGCAACTCACAGACCACACACATGATTACATCAAGGTGAGAAGCAGAGTATCTCAAAGCTTATAAGAGAAATATGAAGCCTCAACATGTGTTGAAACTACCAAACCTTCATGGATCTGTTATGGTTGGCTGGATAAAAGGAATTGTCAGGGTTAGTCAGCAGTCTTGCCTGATGTTATGTGTTTGGAGTATATACATTACACAGTGCCAATGTATTTTGAGATAGTAAATGTATACTAGTTTGGTATATGGATTATTTAGGTGATCTCTTAAGGACTAAAAGTCAGTCATTAAGAGAATAGCTGAGTGTTGTTTTTTTTCTTCAGACTATGCCCAGTAAGTATCTTGGAGGGCATCTCTTTTGAGTCAAGACCAAATGAAATGGTTCATTGTTTCTGAAAGGGAAAAAAGTTTCCTTGGCTACTTACTCAATTTAACAGTAACTATTGATGTTTTGTGTTGTCACATATATTGCTCCGTTTTATGATTTTAAAACTGACCCCATACTTTAAAACAGTGAGATGTAATAGAAGGCAAATCTATCTTTTTTCCTTGCTTTCGGAAGGTTACTTAGTGCACAAAAATAGTCAGATGGTCTTCAGGTATTCATGGGTTCTCTTAACTAATGTACTTGGATAATAAAACGTGTGGAAGAATGAGGGAAAGGTTCCAATTTTTTGAAATTAGAGGCTAAATCTGGTTATCCTTCTACAGATACACAGATGACAGTGTTCACTTTGTTGTAGAGTAGTTATAAGATCAAACAATCCTCCAAATGACAAACTGGAGAGAAAGTGCAGTCCTGAGGTATCACTTTGTGGCTAAAAGCAGCAACGGTTTGAAGTTACAGTGCAAGATGTTAGTGAGTTCTTGACACTTTTTTTGGCATAATCAAAGTAAGTTGGAACTGTGAGGCAGCTGATGATGGAGGAAAGGGTGGAAGTGTATCACTTGGAATTGTAATAGGTAAAAGAATGGGATGCTTGGTTTACTTGGGAAAATATATTTTAACAGTCTCCTCTCTGTTACTTTTGAGCTTGTTTTTTGTCACAGAAATGAAAAACTTCTGGAAAGTCTTTCTCCCTGTCCTCCTGTGCTCTCTTCAATAATACTGCTCTAAGTGCCTGTGTAATGGATAGTGATGTTTTAATGGCACCAAACCTGGAGGAACTGCCTATGCTAAACATCAAAACTCTGTGTTGTCAGCATCAGAGAATTATGGCAACTGGGAGCAAGTTTCAAATACCATAGTGTTTGCAAGGGCTAAGAACTTAAGTGAAACAGATGTTCTAGATGAGCAAAGATGAACATCTGTAAATCTGTCTTCATGCAGGTCTGTGTGATAACTAGCAGAGCTGATAAAGGCTTGAAGAAGGAAAAAGACACCAACAGATCCCTTGTAAATGATAGGAAGACATTTTCAAATTACTCAAGTCTTCAAATTAACTGCTTGAACCCCACTCCGTGCTTCCTATCTGAAAACTGAGCCAACTTCTAGTTCAGAGCCGTAAGATATCCCTGTCCCATCCCCCATATAGGGTTATTGAGAAAAAATTCCATCCCCCCCTCCCCGCCCTGTCAAGTTTGTAACTCAATCCTGGAGTAAACAGCCAGTCTAGGAATTAGTGTTATTGAAAGATCATTTTGTTCAACTGGGGTAAAAATGAAAGCTGAAACATCTGCAGACTAAACATGGAGTCCATTTTTCATTTTGTATTTGAACCTTGAAGTGTTTGTCTGGGATGAACAGCTCTTCCACCTGCATTCAAGGATGAATGTTGATAACCAGCAAAGATGAGAAGTCATTGGTAAAAAGAATAAATATGATGTTTAAAGTTTTTCAGACTTGTATCAAGGAGAACTTGGAACCATGAAATAAAATCTGTGATCAACTAGAACAGCAGTGGATCACTGAGTTCAAGCAGTTATTACTTGGGGTGAATATAAACCCAGTGTGTTTTGAAATTTCCTGATATAAAATAGCTACATTCTTTACCTGTAACTTGGGATACTGCATAAGCTCATGATGTTTGTCCTGCAAATACTAACATGTTCTCTGGGTTTTGATACAAGTCTATGTAAAGATAAATGCAATACAAGGTAAACACAGATAGAGTAGCTCACAAACGCTTGTCCATTGTTCTGTACCTTGGAACAGGGTGTTGTTCCCCACTTAGCAGGGCAGTCTAAGAAGAAAGTCTTTTTGGTTATCACTTTCCATCATTTTAGCTTTCTGGCTAAAATCAAGAAAGCAAGAAATCTGTCTGATCTTTGCAGATGAAAGATAAGATCTGGCAGGCTTTAAACTAGAGAAATATTCTTGTTCCTACATATATCACAGTTATTTTGGAATCTGTGTGATAGAAAGGACTGGTGCGGACAGAAATAGTTGTGTGAGAGTAGATAGCACACAACCGTCTGCCAAGTGAGATTGCAGTTAATTGGCTTATAAAAATTAAGCAATTTTATATTAATTTCAGAAAGTGGGTCTGGGACCACTTTTTTCAATAGGTTGGTGAAATACCTTCAGATGCTCAGATTTGGTTGCATGATTCTTACATATAGTTGTTGCCTAAAAATCCCCACCCTGCATGAGTTTGAATGCCACTGAATGTGTGCACAGTATATATGGTCAGGTAAAGCATAATTGAGGATATTTTTAGTTCAAAATACATACTTGAGCATATACTTGAGTTTAAGAAGTTTCATACTTGTGTTGATGCATCAGTGCTGTTGTTTAGCAGATGGTATTTCAAAGAGTAGTTGAGCTCAATTTAAAGAATGTCAGTAATGTAAGCTTAGATTTAATTCATATCCATTTAGGTTGCTCTAAAGAAGTCAAGTTGATGAAGTCATTCCAGTAAATCACAGAAGGCTCTTCATTTGGGAAAAAAAATCCCTTTTTTTGCTTTTGGTTTCTGTCTTTCTTTCATAGAAGTTACTTGTGTCATTGAAGGTGAACAGAACCGTCTTGGATGCTGAACCAACTTGGAAAGATCAGAGTGCAGCAATATTGCAGGCCAGGTCTGTGGTCAGCATCCTCCTCCCTGCTGTAACTGAGGCTCCCAAGTATAGGGTTCACTCAATCTCAGCCTCTGAACTCAAATTCTTTTTTTCAAAGCAACTTGTGTGTCACCTGGAGAACAAGGAACTTCCCAGTCCTTGACCTCTCTTTGCAGAATTCATACAGCAATGAATTACATTCTTGTGTCTCATTAGGAGAGGAGGAAAGAATAGGATTGTTGAAATAACTTTTCTGGGAAAGGACCTATTTGCACCTGTATTTTTTGACAGTACAAAACCCAGCACAAGCAAAGGCCATGTCTCCTCCTAAGGATTAGTTCCATGAGTGACCATGCAGGTAGACAAATGAGCAGACAATTCCTGTGTTTTTAGCAATCTGAAAAAAAAAAAAAATCTTTGAATTCTTGGTTCTACCATCCAGTTTTACCTCCCCTGCCATAAGCACCAGAAGCCAGTTCTTTTAGCCTTAAGAGCTACTGTCAGTCAGACTAGAGTTTAGAGGTATGTGAAATAACATTTGCTCTTCTTGGGAGGAGATTCCAGAACTATGGGAATTGATTTGGATATAAGTTCCTTGAAATGTGGTCATATGGGTAAGCTAAGCCTGCATTTTAGGTAGGAGACAAATGTGGTTTAATATGTTATTTAAAGACCCTTTGTCTTGTTCATTGTTCCCAACAGTGAGATTAAGCCATGCAAGGTTTGAAAATACAATAGAATGAAACCAATTAGATCTGTTAATATTCGCAGTTATTATTATCACTGTAGCCCAGAAGTCTCCTTGGGCAGGGAAAAGCAAGAGGCTGTTTCTATAGAAAGTAAGAAATGGGGTTCCTCTGGAGCAAGAGCAGACTAAATGCAGGACCTACAACTACAATGCCAGTTCACTTTACAGAAAACTAATATTCAAGCAGCTCAGTAGCATTCCTGTATGTGAACAAAAGCCATGTAGCATGTATGGCAGAAATAGGTGACAGAAGGCTCTGACTCATCATGTGGAACTGTAATTTAAGTTCAAGGGGGATTTTTTTCTGTCTTGGATCTCTTCCTGCTGGCTCAGATGTCTCAAAAGCCTTTAGCACCTAGTTTTAATAGAGCTGGTGCCTACAATCGAGAAATGGGTTGGATGCAAGGAGCAACATACTACTCATCTTAAAAATATCTTCCATCTAGAGCTGAGGTAACTTTGTGTTGATAAGAAGCTTTCATTGACCTTTACTAATTTTGGTTTTCTGGATTTAGAAGAGTCTCAACTCCGTAAGCAAGAATTTGCTTAGTGAAGCACTGAGGAGCAGATGCAGTGTAGGCATCTTGGTGCTTCCCACTCAGTACAACTTTCTTTTAGCAAACAAGTACCACCAATGAACAATGCGTGAGAGGTCACTGCTGGCTCCTATCAGTCATAAGTAGTAGTTTTCTTTGTATTGAATCAAATTTCACATGAAATGATAACTTCAGGATATTCCATTGAACTTTATTTTACAAGTATTACTAATATTGGTAAGACCAGTAGGTCACCCAAGTAGTATATTCAAACCTAGTAAGTCTGTCCAGCCCCTTTCAATAACGAATAAAATATCTTGTTTCATCAAAAGATCAGAGTGATAGCTCTGATTGTGTCTTTGCCTCTTTTGTAGTCCAGAGTTCAAACCTCTGACTTGAACAACTTTTTGGTAAGACTGAAAATATACATCAGCTGTAACAGCGGGGTTTTTAGGTGTGTAAAATCTGGATAAAAGTAGACCATGTCAAGTGTGGGGACACATAGAATGTTCTCTGTGAGACAAGAGCAAAACTACTACTGTCATTCTACACTTAAAAATCTGACCATCCTTCATGTAGACTAATACAAGGTAGTAACTTCTTGTTTAGGAGACCCATCACTCTGTCCATAATACAGATACATAAAAGACAGATTAAATGGCTGAGGGTGACAGAAGAGAAGGCTTCAAATAGTATTGTAAAAAATTCTGGTTCCTAAGGCCCTGCCACTTTGGTTACAAAATTCAATGAGAATTAGGAATCTTATTTTGGCCCTAAATAAATAATGGCAATTTTTGACTGTTCCTTTACTGTTCTAGGTATTAATGAACAAGCTGTATTGGCTTTGCAGTGGTCAGGTATTTTTATGCGTGTTCCTGCAAGGTTTTATTAAAGATAGGGTAATTCACAGTTTCGGATGGGGGGAGTGCAGTGAGGGAAGAAGAGAAGCAGTCTTAAACAAGACATTTACCTGATTCAGTTCCCTAAAGCCCAGGCCTTGTGCAGGGAGTTGGATGTGCAATGGGATTGTTACTGACAGTCTTCACAGGACTGCATTCCTATGACACAGATTTCTTTGTTAATAGAGCAGCTTTAATTAAAAGCTACAGAGTTCTGTTTTGACCTGTAAAGTTAGATTTGACTAATTCAGTGATTTCCCAGAAAAAGAGTTCCTCTTGGGAACTACATAGCAGAGTTTGGAAATACATCTGAAGATTCATTTGATATAGGACACTGAATACAGAAGAGGCAAAGACACAATCCTGGGGAATCTCGAATAGCTCTGATAATCAGGGTGAGGTGGAAAGGAGGAACTCTGGCTGGGCTTCCCTGAGGTGTTCCTCCCTTGCTGGGGGTTGTTTGCAGAGAAGCTGAAGTGCTGTAACAGCCTCAAGCTCCAGTCAGTGATGTTGCCTCCTCTTTTTCCGTGGCAGCTAGCTCATATCCTCTGCAAAACTGAGAGTAGCTTAAGGCCATCATTTCATGCATGACTTGGTAAATTCTGCAAGGAAGAGCACTGCCAAATGAGGAGCTAAGCCAGCTTTCAATATGAGGGCCATCTGTGACAAAATGTTTTAGCAAGTTCGAAAACAATTGAGTTCTTTCCCATTTTTACTTTGATTTCATTTAACATGTAAGTAACTTTGTAGCCTCCCAGGAGTAAATTTGTTATTGTATCCTTGTTTGCTGCGTTGAGTTTTTGTTGAGTCAAGCGGTTTCATTTCAGATTTGATCCTGTGTGGAACTGAAAAATGACTTTGCATCAATGTCACTTCTGGTTCTTGCTGGAGATATTTCTCCAGGTAGATGAAATTCAGATATTTGTGGCAGATAAGATGCATATCAATAAATTGCTACTGGTTGCAGCAGCATTGCTTAAATGTAAAAGTAGTTTATTGTTGAAAGTAGAAACATTTTAAAATTTGGAATGAATTCTAAGTGAGCCTCTCTTAACCTGGCCAGTTACCTGTAATCTCTTGTTACCCTTTTGTTTAACAAAACATGAAATTGTGTATAATGGAGTTTTCATGTAGCAAGAATTATTGAGCAGATCTGCAATTTGTTTTAGAGATCTCTTGAATTGTGTCTCAACTTCTGTGAAGAAGACTACCCCTACTGAAAGTAGAGTGGCAGTAATGGGATACCTAATCTGTTGAAGTATTTTTCTTGATTAATTTTGGTGTCATTTCATGAGAACAGTTTTTTTTTTGTTTTGTTTTTTTTTGTTTTGTGTTTTTTTTTTTTTTGTTGTTTTTTTTGATGGTGATTATAGCTACCTTACTTAGCAGTGCTCTTTCTTAAAGGAAGAGGAAAATTAGAGAGTTGTTTTCCTGAATCTGGGGGTGAAATTTGACTTTTAATTTAGCTGTCTAACATGTCTGAGGTTAAGCATCTTTCAGCTGGTTCAGTAAAGCAAATAGAGAGAAAGTTACAGGCACTATCACTCACTGAGCAAGAGACAGAAATCCGCCTTGTGCCAGACAATCAGACCCCACTTTGGAAACATTGCTTCTACTGGAGAATTTGGCTGCTCCTTTCTAAGTGTTCTCTGCAACAATTTTTTTTTTTCTTTTCAGAAACAGGAAACCTTTTTTCAATTTTAGTACTCTTTTTGGAGGAACTGAGTAAGAAGTTCCTAACCTTTAAATGCATATTTATGTAGCAGGCAGGACTGGTAGGGAAACCCCAGCTGAAAAATATCCTTAAAAGTGCAGGATTCCAAACTTCTTGAACTTGTGTTGTAGCTGCTTTTAGATAAGTGCAGAGCTGCCCATATGGAGAAGACAATCACTTAGGGATCAATCCATCTGCCTTTCAGAATAAATGCTCTCCATGGAGATGCTCAATCTCCCGAGTGCAGGGACATAGTATTGTTACACTGCTTTTGAAGTGTCCCCTTCTTACACACAAATTATGAGTGTTAGACACTTAAATGCAGGTTCTGTTTTCTTGTTTCTGCTGAGTGAAGTTGACTTTGTATCATGTTTGCAGCTCTTCTCTTTAACTTTAAATTAAACTGTGCAAATATACCTAGAAATGGACTGAATGTCTGTTAAAGCAGCAGTCTAATTTTGCAGCATTTACTCAATTCTGTAGGCAGTAATCTGCTCAAATTTGGTGAGGCTTTTGGGAAGACTGCAAATATACTGCAAAGATTAGTGCAACTTCGTTTGTGCAAACTTTTAATATGCTTTATTTTAATTTTAATTTTTAAATTTGGACTGTTTTATTGTGATATTTCTCAATATTTGATAAGAATAATTGAGGAAAAATATTTCAAATAATGCTAAACTATTTCTAAATTTAGATTAATGAAAATCATATAGCTCTGAAATTAGAAAGTGTGGGTGTTTCTTGTATTGGTCTCCCTCATCACTAGATTCAGTCAATGTATTGTACACAGTATATTGTGTAGTAAATATTTTTTAAAGACACCAGGTCACTTAATATTTTCAACATATGCTAATGTTAGAGCCACATTTTCTTCACAGTCGTGAATTTCACTTGTGTTTGAGGATCTTGAATCTCTTGTTTTGCTGCTGTTCCAATAAATCTGCTGAATGAGAACATTGAAATAACCCTTTCACAAGGATGGAGCTGCAACCTCATCTCCAGTAACTGTGGCAAACATTGCTGTAATATTTACAGGGGAAAAGTGTGCACCAAGGGTAAAATGTAGAGATGCATTAAAATGTCAAACGATAAAAACAAACAAAAAAAGGCAGTTGTAGCTGCTTAATTGCTTTCTAAGGAAAGACTAATGCAATGTCTGAGGAAGTAATTCCTAAATAAGTTAGGAGGTGAGATCTTTCAAAGCAGGGGGGGAAAAACCCACAGGCGTAGACCTATTGGGGAATTCTATGAAGAGGCTGTCAAGAGCAGTAAAGCTGATGTGTTGTTAAATGTCTCTGGGAGAGGTTTCTTGGTGTTGTGTGTCTTAGTGTGGTGAAAAGCAAACTTCAGTGTTTGGACACTTGGCATTATCCTGTTTGAACCCAAAGGTTTCCTCTGGCATAGGAGTGGGTCTGTCAAAATGTGTGACTTTGCCTTACTCTGAAGGATTCAGTGTGGAAGTGCATATGGCTGTAAAGGATGGAGCACGAGGAGGCCATCCCCTATGTGGTATTTAGCTGGTACATTCATTTGTGCAAAACCAAATAAGTTTTGGCAGCTGGAGCAGGATGGTAGAAAGGAAAAAGCAGGAGAGCAATAGAGTGAGGGAGGAAGCACGGTAGGGTGGTGAAGGAAAGTGTTGATGGGGTGTGGTGTGAGCTGGGAGGCAAGAAATGCTCAAAGGTCAGGTGGGTCTGGCACCACGGCTGTGCTGGGTGAGTGGGAGATGGGGAAACAGGCACAAGGCTGTGGAATGGGTGACGTGGAGGGGTGGATGGAACAGCAGGGATGCCCAGATGGAGCCAACTTCTACAGAGCTTTTTTGTGATATTTTACTGCGGTCTGGAGCTTTTAGGGCTGCTTTTAGTGTGTAAGCTGCTGCTTCACATTCATTCCCCTGAGCCCCACGGCGCAGGCATTTCTGGTTGACAGCGCCTGCATCAAGGGAAAGGACAACACTCTGGGGTTTCCCGGGCTACCAGCCTTTCGCTGGCGATGTTAAGGCGGGCAGAGCGCCGGAGTTTGCCCCTCCTGAGCCCCAAGCTCGGTGTTCTCGCTGCTCCCCCAGATCTGACACCCCCTCCCCCGATTGCCTGCGTCTGAGTCATTCGCTGGTGCCTGTGCGGGGCAGAGCGGGGCGGGAGCGGGGGGAAGCCTTCAAAGTAGCCGCGGCTGGTCTGGGTTTGACAAGGCGGCCGCTGAGCTTCGCTCCTGCCAGCGCAGGGCGGCGGTGCCGGGGGCGGCGGAGCGGAGCGGCCCCGGCGCGCACCCGCAGCGCCGCGCAGGCGGCCCCGGGTGGATCCCGCCGCACCTCCGGGAGCCGCCGCTGCCAGTCCCCGCCGCTTCCAAGGAGCTCGGAGCAGCGCGGGGGCTCCGGGGCTGCCGTCCTGGGCAACTGCTGCGGCAATATTGCCCTTTAGACAGCGAGTTAAATAAAAAAAAAAAAAAAAAATAAAAAAAGAAAAGGGGAGGTGTGGGGAGAGGAAAGAAAGAAGAAGAAAAAGACGGAAAGAAAAAAAGAAAAGATGAAGACTCTTAAATGCCTTCTGCCAAAAGTAAAGAGCGAATCTCAGTTGCAATGGCTCTGCTAAAACTTGATCATGCGGGATTTCAAGCCATAAAGAGCTGCCGGGCTGCTATTTACTGCGGTGGGAACAAGTTGCAGGATGCAATCCAGGCGCTGAGGGACCTATTTTCCACTTCATTGTTTGCGAAGGAATCTACTGAAATGACTTTGAGGATCTTTAAACTGGAACTATGTGGAGGGAGAATGCAGTAAGTATTGCCTTTCCGGGGAGCAGCGGTACGCACCGAGGAGTTGGGCAGGGGCGCGGAGGCTCCGGTGCCGCGCAGGGATGTCGGCGGTGCCGGCGGATCCGGGCTTGGCTCCTCGATCCCAGGCAGCACCGAGGGCCAGTTAGGGAATGCCGGCTGCCTTTGCCTGGCGCGCCATCGTCCTACATTTAGCCGGGGCTACTCGGAGAACTATCTTTATGCATATTTACTGGAAACAGCGAATGAAAATCAAAGCAATTTGGCTTCCCGTGGCGGGTTCAGCTAGAGTGTTTCCCTTGGGATGTTTATGATAAATTGGGAATGACGCTGTTCCGTATCAAGATCTTTATCCCACATCGCTTTAGCTGTGTTCCAGGTTATGCTTTCTTTTGGACCTGACAAGAAAACTCCTGCCCTTGATCATGTGCATTAATTTGCTCCTAGCTGCTCTTTCCAGGTCGGATGTCTCTTCGCTTAGAGCTCAAACCCGTCTATTTCACTTGGAAGCAAACGGGCAGTTGGGAGCCCAGGATTTTCCTGACCTGGATAGGATGAGGGACGTTTCCCGGACGGCTGCGGGCTGGCGGGCGCTGCTTTTAGCCTAGAGCTGAAATGCATTTCTAAGTGAAGGGGAGGAGGGGGAACTTTTGAGTGTAGTCACTTTATTTCTGTTCACACGCCGCGTGACACTGAAGTACATCCCCCCCGTCAAACCCGCAACCTGACTAATGTCTTCTCATCGTCTCTGTCCCGTCCCGTGTCCAGCGCCGCCTTGCTTGTCTCCCTGTCCGCGTAGCTGCCCTCCCGGGATGCGATGTCGCCCGCAGGCTGCGGCGGGGATCACGCGTGCGGCCGGCGGCGCGGAGGCCGCCCCTGAGCCCCGGCAGCGAGGGACGCGACATGCCCGCGGTCGCGACATGCCCTGCACCGACAGCAGCACCGGCACCGACACCTGCGGCCGCTCCGTCTCCTGAGGCGCTGGGTACGTGCGATGGCGCGGCGCGGCCGCCGGAGGGCGCCAGGGAGCTGCGGGAGCCAGCGGCGCCGCGCGGGGAAAGGGGGCGGCTGTCGGGATAATCGCGGCTCCCCGGGGTTTCGGGACGGAGATGAGGCGTCTGGGTTTGCTTTTTCTGCCGCGTCCCGTGCCGCCTCTGGCGCTGCGGCGGTGGGTGGGAGCCCGGCCCGCAGTGCAACAGCGCAGGGGCGCTGATGTGCGGTTAAATGGGCTGCGAGCGCCCGTCTCCTTGCCTGCCCCGGGAGGAGGTGATGGTGCCGCGGGCCCTTGTCTTGGTGTGTGTTTCAGCAGCAGACGGTTCTGGCTGATGATGGAGATAGGGCTGGCAGGATGAGAGGGGAGATGTGAGAAATACCACCCCTGATTGGACAGCCCCGAGAGTGTGTTCTGCATGACGCTTTGCAACAAGCTTGGCTTTATGTGGCGCAGGGACTCCCTTCTTGCAGCTTGCAGAGCGCCAGTTATGGGGGTGGAAATCCTTCGGGGCACAGAAACAGGGAGATCTTGCAGAGTTAAACCTGCTCTCTCTCTTCTCCCTCCTTCAGATAGTTCAGATCACTTCTGTGGCTCATCTCTTTCCCCATCCTACTCTGTCTATATTCAGCCCTCTACAGAGATTCAGTGAAGACATGAGGTAACCAATGCAGTGATGCTCATTTATGGAACACCCTCCCCTTCAGCACCAGGGACAACTTTGTGTCCGAGATCAGCAGTTCTGAGATGCTCAAGTCAATGCTGCGTAAAATGAGGGAGAAGAATTAAGATAGTGCTTCTGAATCTGTTCCAGAAATGCAGTAGGATTCCTTGACCAGCAGCTGCCTAGGAGGGATTTCAGAAATAAACTAGCATGGTTTTGGGATGTTGTGAGATGTATGGAATATGTAGACTGGGGTTTCCAGCAGACCTCTGTCTCGCTTCTCTCGTTTAGAGCTAAAGTACCTCTCTCTGTTAGACTGTGACTAAATTTTAAATAGATGCTCAAGATGAAGGAAAATAGATTTGTTTTACCTGTTATAGCACAGCAAGGTTAAAGAGAAGGATTATAATGTCTTTTTCTTTAATGATGTCAGTAATTTTAATTTTGTTGGCTATCCAGGAAGAATGTTAATGGGTCTTCTCTCTGAACTTGTGCTTCATTTTTGCCTTGCTTGTGGGAGACCAGCTGTAATACTGTTATCAAGCCAACTTTTTGAGGGAATACAAGAGGCTCGGATTGGAACTAAGGTGAAGAATGCGTTATAAAAAGCTGCTGAAGTTTGCATTATGCCCAGATGCTTTCTGTTTAAAACCTTTATTGGAGATCTACAGTATATATTTTTTTCCTCTATGTTTTTCTTATACAATGTGATCGCTTTTACAGGGGACAAAGCTGGCAAAGATGAGGAAAATTGGCTGTGCTCTCCTGGTACTCCAAGCTCTTCTGGCGCCTTTGGATCTTGTTCGTGGAGCAGAGAAAAATTATCCCATCCTGAACATTGCAGTGATTTTGGGAAGGACCAAGTACATAACAGAGAGAGATATCAGAGCTCTCTGGACCAGGGAAATGTCAGCAGACCTGACTGTTGATATCAATGTAGTGACCCTTCTCGTGAACCAGACTGACCCTAAGAGCATCATAACACATGTTTGCGACTTGATGTCAGGCACCAAGATCCATGGAGTGGTTTTTGGAGATGACACTGATCAGGAGGCAGTAGCTCAGATTTTGGATTTTATTTCATCTCAGACTTCTATTCCAATTCTTGGAATTCATGGCGGGGCCTCCATGATAATGGCAGATAAGGTAGGAAAAGTTATTACAAGCTTTTACTAGTTTAATGTATTTCATTGGTGTCAGTCTCTTATCACAAGTAATCAGTACAAGCAGTTAAAAAAAGATGCTTCTAATTGTCTTTCTGTACTTAAAAAAAAAAAAGCATTAGAACCCTTCTTGATTGCTCATCGAATACTTGGAAATACTTTGGGGTTCATGCCTGAAACTCAGCTTTCTGATACTATAAAAGCAGCCCTAATGAAATTTTAGTCTCCAGCACACTGAATGATGGTCAGTTTAGAAATTTTAATAGCAAATATCACAAGTGGATGTAAAAACAACCTCAAAATAGTAGGTTAATGAAATAATTTTATATATTATCCCCAGAATCATAAACAGATGTTCTGTGGTGCTTAAAAGAAACAGCAAACAATAGACCTGAATGTATTTAAGGACCACAGTAATAATAGGACAATAATATTAACCCAGACTTTAGTGATCTGCTACAGTGTATTAATTAAGTAGTTCTTGCACACTCGAACCTGCTCTTGCATTCCCTATATCTATTAAACTAGACTTTTGTTAACTGGGTACTTCTGCTTTCCTACTACAGTTCATGCAAACCCATAAAGGGGTTGGCTGAAATCTGGAGATAATGACAGATTGTTTTGTTGGAAAACATCTCTTTATGTAATCTGTCGTGAGACTGGAGCAACAAGTGACTCATGTATCAAGTTTCCTAATGCTGTAACAATTGTTTAGGAATCCTTGCTGGCACTGCAGCACTGATGTTGTGCAGTGATCACTGCTGTTCCTGAAGCAGGTGCTTAGCACCGTGCAGGGCTGAGCTTTCTGGTGTGGATTGCTGAAAATCAGAGGAGCCCCCACTGTGGTGTAAAAGAGGAGAGCTCAAAGAGGGAGTTCAAGTGTGGGAAGTCACTGGTTTTCCACTACATGAGGCTTTTGAACGTTAATTGTAATTTATTTCCTGATATTTCCATCCTTTAGGGCTTCATATTAATTGAATATTGTTTCTTATAAATGACTTTTGAATAGTAAAGAACTCTCTGAATACATCTGAAAAAGAAGAGGACCAGACATATTATTTTGTGACTTGAGGGGGAAAAAAGAAGCAGGAAACTGACAATGATTAGTTATGATTGAGCAATCAGTTTTGACCTTTGAAACTTTTTACCTCTGGAAAAGACTTTTTCCACAGGGATAAGAGATCTGTTTCTCTTGGTATTTTGAATGGTCTTCTTTTAAAACTTACATAAGGAGAGGACAATAAGTGCTGAATTATGGCAGAGATTCTATAAATATGGCTTTGACATCTTGATTTATGTGCGAAGATCATTACATTCAGTGCTACTATCTTAAATGCAATTGCAGTGACCAAGTTAGAGGCAATTATTTCATGTGCTTTTAAATTACTGTACAGATATACTTGTCTTTAAACCTGGGTTTATGTCTATTTAGGGCTTCTTTTGATTTCACTTGCCTGTCTCTGCTAGTGTAAGAACACTTGAAGATCCCAGCCAGTGCTGGATCAACTTCCCACTCAGTAGCAAATGCAGAAGTTACTGATACAGATCTATTTTTTACTTCTATGTAGGACCCTCTAGAAAATGAAATAGACTGTTTTTCTTGTCTCAGTGAGTTACTACTTTTTCTCTGTATGCTAATATTGTCATTATTATATTACTGCCTTTGATTTTTAGGGGTTATAACAGTTTGCTAATAAAACTTTTGTGATGAAATTTGGCTTCTGAGATTTGCACTTGGGAAATCAAAATTCTCTTCTATGGGTTAAAACAATCTAACAGGGCTGTCTATAGTAACTTGAACTGGCTGAAGGAATTATTTGTTCATGTAACTAGAATTGCTGTAATTTTTGACTTGGCCTTTGCAACGTGCAAAGTCTTGCAACTGGGTTTGGAACATCACAGTAATGAGACTTGCATGTGTCACTCAATTAACACTCATTTAGGAATGAATTCCTGGGAGATGAAGGTGAAATTCAGTGCTGTCACAAAGGCAGGCGACACGAAGTCTGAGGGAAAGGGACTGCAAATGTAAGATCTTTCAAGTCAGTGTCAGGATTTCAGCTGAAACCCATGGGTGTTGGCTGAATTGTGAAGGTTATTAGTGTTTAAAGTCTTTTGTCTCATGCATTGAGATGTCTGGATGTGCAGAAAAAGATGGTCCTACTCCTGCCTGTGCCTGTAGTTCTCTGACACTAATAAGGTCATTTCATTTATATCCTTATCATATGTATTCTGGTGGTTGTTATATGATGCTTAACTGTCCTAAGCTGAACTAAACTGAAGGCACAGAAATGAGAACTCATCTATAATGCTCTATACTGCTGAAGACTTTACTGAATGACTCAGAGGAGATAAGCTTACCATATCCTCTATAGCTAATGAATACAATGTCAATGTGAATCTTGCATGATGAGCCATATCTTAAAAAAACCTGAGGTTGTTCTAGGTTTCTAAAGATGAGATATGCCCACATACAGAGTTTGCAGTGATTAATGCAGGACAGGCAGCTTTTGAAGCACTGAGTGCCCGTGTGAACATCTGCAGTGAACGCTGTGTAGTCTAGACTGCCACCCAGGCTGGCCCAGGTGGCTCTGCTCTGCTTTGGTTTGCTCAGAGTTTGCCTGCACCATCTGAAGATACATTGCCTGATTCAGACAATGAAAATAGGCATGTGAAGCCAACAAAACTGGAGTGTTTTCTGAACCTGGCTGATGTGTTTTCACCTGAAGTCAGTTGTTAAAAACTACCACAAGCCAATGTGACACTCGAGGATGTATGGCACCCACCTGATCCCAGCTGTGCTGTAGAGATACCCTTTGGACAGTGCCTCATGCTCTGCCTCCAGCTGACGTTATCACCTGCTCCTGGCAGGAACTCTCCTGCCAGTGAACGGCTCCTTGGCTTTGGTCCCCGGTTCTGCCAGACTTCAAACATGTTCAGATGTGGGATAGTCTATGGAAACAAGATGAGAATTGTCTGGGGCACCTGTGCCAACCTACTGTGCATCAGCATCCCTTGGAGGATGCTGAAAACAGACTGGCTGTTTATTCGTCTTGTATCTCTTGACATTTGAAAGATCTCAACACAAACATTACTTAGGAACTGTTTTCTGACTCGAGCATTTGATTTCAAACAGTTACGTGTTACACCACTGATTATAATGATAATATTTGTGTTACTTTTTAAAACCAGGAAGTCTTAGTGGTTAGTTCTGTCAATACTAAAAGGTTTGTTTCCTACAGGTGTGGGGGGAAAGAAAAGCCCCTCCATATTTTAAATACATCCAGAAATACTTAGTGTCTTTGGACCCCACTGCCTTTGCCTATTGCAGAATTAATCTAACTTCTCATAAGATATCTTTCTGAAACGCATAGCTTGAAGCATTTTACTGTTGTAGAAACACTCAGTTGTAACACTGGACAAGAAGCATTAAAGGTGAGGGTAATTTTCCAGAAGGGCTATCACAAAGTGATACTTTTTGAAACAGCTCTGGAAATGTTATGCAAAATAAGTGCTTTTCAAAAATATAAGTACTATATATTATATTATAATTCTGTAGGAGCAATGAAGGTCAGAAGGGTTTGCTGTAGGTTGTCTAACCCAGCCCTGGCTGAATGATGAGCTAACACAGAATTCAGATCATTAGATCTTCTATTCAAGTTTTGAATGTCTCCATGGATGCATATATACCACAGCCTCTCTGGGCAATCCGTTTCAGTACTTAACCTTTCTCACCATGCAAATATTTTCATTTTATCTCATTAGAATTTCCCTTGATACCACAGGCTCTTGTTCTTTTGCTGTGAACCTGAGTCCAACTCTCTGTGTAGTTGTAGGCTGCAATTTTACTGCTCCTTACCTGTCACTCTCCTGGGGAAAATAAGTTCGCTCAGCCCTTTCTTTCACCTCCAGTCCTATAGACTCACTTGGATGTATTGATGTCTCGTATGGGGGGACCAAAACAGGACTGAGCACTGCAGTGTGGGCTCAGGAGGACGGGAGAGGGGGATAGTCCCTCCCCTGGAGCAGCTCTGCTCCTGCTAAGGCAGCCCGGCGAGGCTGTGCTGCCGGAAGGGTGCACTGCTGACTCATGTTCAGCCAATGGTGGGCCCCCCATGGCTTATTAGAGTTAATAAAAGAGGCGTCTAACTGTGACTAAGCAGTGAGTGAAACTACTTTGAAATCTCGTTCATTCTTTTGGTGGATATTTTTCAGGTATTTTACTGAAATGCTTGCAGGTGTTTGCATTACTTGTCATTTTTAGCTCATTATAGGTACAGCTGGGATTGCTCTGTTTCTCCTCATTCCTGAGATGCCAAAACTATTCTGCACTTGTGCTAACCAGAGCTCTAAGCCCAGCCTTGTGACTGTGATCAGAGCTCACCCAGACTCTGACTCTGGTATTGAGTATTTATGCTCTCTTAACCCTGTGTGACTTTGTTCAGAACTCTTAAAGTTCCTCCACACATCCTACACCTTCCACATAATGCAGTGACCATCTAAAAAACCAAATATGTTCAAAAGCCACACTTCACACTTGCACTATGCATAAGTGTGCTTCAATTCTTATGCTTTCAAAGTTGTTGTGATGAATGGCTGTGTGTGTTGGCTTTGTTTTTTATTCTAGAGTCTTTGCTGGAGGTCATACTTCATGGATTATGCTCATCAATTCCTAGGTCTTCCATATGTGTTATGTAGATTTCTGTCCAGCTCATTTAGTTGGCTTGTTAAGGCAGTTCTGTACTTTTTCTTATAGAAAAATCTTAAATTTAAGGTTTTCTATAATAATTTCTTGTTCCTGCCCTTACAGATAACTGATATTAGCATGTGTATGGCACTGTACTTCTGAGCATGGTATTGACTTTGCTTTTGTTACTGTAAAAGGCTGGAAGATTAAATTGTATATTAATAAATACTTTAGTGCAAAAATACCAGTATTCATATAACTGGTGTTTCATGTCTAGAAATAGTAGCTTGCACTATTCTGTTTCACAGAATACCTCCAGCTTCTGCCTCATTTAAAGAAGCAGTTGAGTTTGATTTTTTTTCTTCCCTTCTAGCTGTACTAATGCCCCCATGGGAAGAATAACTTTCAGATATTCTAATTTTTGTTTTGAGCTGCAGTAAAGATGTAGCATTGACCTCCTTGCCAGTCTGTTTACTTTTCCATGTCTGTTCAAGTCAGTCTGTATGCACTTCTTAAGATGAATACATTTGTAAAGATTTTTAGAACTAGAATGCAATCTGCAGTTGTACCTTCTACTCACACATGTCATAATCACTGGTGTTAAATGGTTAAAAGCGTGCTTGGGATCTGTCTTACTCAGGTGAATGAAGTGAGTGGAAATGATATCTTGTGCCTTTTTTCATCAGAGGCAGTGCTGTGTGAGGGGTTGGGGCAGAGCCTGCTGGTAGGCATTGCTTTTCCTGTACTGGCATCTCCAGGAGTAAGTCAAGTTCCAGCAGCTGCTGCATTTGCTGCTTTCAGCTGGGTTTTGGAGCTCAGAGGAGCATTATATTAATGATGTGAGTCTTGCTTTCCTGCTCTTTCTCCCATTCCATTTCTTAAAGGATTTTCTTAGCTATTTCTGAGGCAATTATATTATTCCTAATTCTCTTGTCCACACAAATTCTTCCTCCAGGAAAGCATGGAGGATTTTCTGGAATACTGTGAGAGTAGACTTGAATTCTTAGGGAGCTGAACGGAGAGATATTTAGTTTAATTTTCCTAAGTAGAAGCAAGATGGTTTAGGAAAGATTAGGAATTTCTGTAACTAATAAGTAGATTGTAGGAAATGGAAGTCTTCTGGAGTTTACTTGGTGTTTCAAGTAGTTTAGTTGTGGGTAAAGTGCCAATTTTTTTAGCTTGCTTGAGTTGACAGTTTCAGCTGAGCCCAGGGTGTGTTCCTATAAACCTTGCTTATTTAGGAGAGAGGAGTGTTTGGCTTCACTTGGATTTTGATTCTTTACAGTAAGCAATATGTTTTCATCTCAAAGGTACTGTTTTCTTTCTCTTCAAACTGTTCTTTAGTTCTTGAAAATCGAACTCCATAAGTGTCTTTGTCTTGAGCAGCAACACTTTAAAACTGCTAGCAAGTCAGTGTTGTAGATCATCCATGCAATCTCTCCAAACTATTGCCTGCCTATAGGTAATTGTAACACAGCAGACTCCTGAGCTGTGAAAGTAGGACACCAGACCTTCAGCATAATTTTCTGCTTGCAGATATTCCTGGTGGCATCTTCGGAATTTGTTTTCCCAAGGACATTCTCAAATACTAAATTCAAAGTTATTCCCTTTAAGCTACAAAATAATTATAGACTATTACAAAACACATAGGACACTTCTGGCAATCTGAATACATCCAGAGATCATACCTGAAAACATAAAATTATGCAGTGTCCAGGAGGGCCTTTATATAATGTCCAACACTTTTTTCATGTTTCATCTGTTAATTATTTCGAGAGAATTCTTAGATTATTTGATTAGACAGCTTATTAATGTTTGTGGCTTATTTGAACTAACAATTTAATTTGAAGAATTTCCTTGTAACTTTTGGCCTTGCTTTGAAGAATCTGGGGTAGATCTGCCTACACTGGTGATGGTACAAAGGGCTTCGTATGGATGTAACAGAAGCTTTGCAGTCTCTAGCTGCTTTCATTTTCTGCAAATCCATGGTCATCTGCTTTGCATGTACTCTTTTCTTCCCCTCTTCCCTCCTCCCTCTTCCTCCTCTGCATCCACTCTTCCCTGGAGCTATGAAGTTGTGTGGATTTTACTGAGGGAGCCCAGCCTGGATTGTCTCCACACCATCTGTCACCATATTGTTCGTTTAAATCCTTGAGATATTTTCTTCTGTACTTTACTGAAATAAATACATAAAGCTGCAGCAGCATCATTGGCTATTTATATTAGATTTAGACTTAATGTCCTTAGGAGAAAACCCCTGTGCTTGCATTTGAGGTGCATAAGCTACACGCAGTGTGTAAAACTGGGCATGGCTTAATCTTGAGTGCAGAGCTCTGGTTACGCAGCGTCTTCACCCTCCACCCGGAAGGCCCCTCTGGCTTCTGGGGATGGACACCCAGCTGGGGGTCTCAGGGCCCTGGAGGGGCAACACTGCTCAGGGATTATGCTCTGGTTCTCTCCATTCTCTCTAGGAAGAGGTTTTGTGCTCGTCTGTAAATGCATGATGTATCTTCCTCTATCCTGAGACTGGATATACTGGGTCAGGGAAAGGCTGAGACTTTCAGGTTTTGTGAAAACAGAACTGGAAATGAGATTGGTTAGATGGGGGAATGTTTTGGAGAGAAATTAGAGTGCAGAAGATATAATATACTATATATGTAGTATAAACCCCATAAACATATATCTCATATAATATAAATATCAATATATTATGCATATTATATATTATAATATTATATAATATATATTTTAATATATATGTGGTATAAAAGCTGAAAAACCCCTAGGAAGACAGTCTTGTTTCCTAATATGCAAACATGATATTCCCAGTTGCAGATAGAGGTCACCTGGTGTCCAGCACAGCTGTGAGTTTATGGTATACAGCGAGTGTTGTCTTGCCTTTCCCAATAGCAATTTCTCCTGTACTTTTCACACACATGAAGCATAAATGACCAAAAAGCCTTAATGATGGAAGGAGAAGGAGGTCTCAGATGTACAAGTTCTTTTATTTAGGGAAGAGCAGAATTCCTGATTAACCTTTGTGAATGATTTAAACCTCTTGAAAAAGCAACAGTTTCTAGTCTAAATTAGTGACTAAGGTTTTATTTGAATACTGACTCTTTAAGCTTCACATGCAGATTAAAGAAATCATTCATAAATGTATATATATAGACAGTTTGTGTAATCCCTTCCCCTCCTCAACAACTACAGAAACTGAGCTAAAAGTGACCTAGGAAATCCAGCAGTGTATCTGAGGTCAGAATCTGGTCATAAACTTGTAGAGCATGGCCAGTAACTTAATTTGATTGTACATTTGTCAGTCTTACTTAGCAAGATTAACCTGTATTTGGACAGGGGCAAATTTCAAGCAGGAGTGCATTTCCTTTTGGCAGTAACACACTGAGAAGCACATCACAGGGCTGTGGATGAGATTTGAGTAAAACACCAATATTCTGCATACAGTTCCAAAATGCCCTCCATTTCTTTTGGAAGTCATCTTTTGTTTCATATTTGGGCATGAGCAGATCTGAGAAAGCCATGTCTGGGGTTTTTTTATATACATGCACGTTCTTCTTACTGCTTTTTTCCAGATTCCCTTGCTGAAGTTGGAGAGGAAAGGTGAGACAATAGAAGGTTGTAATCCTCATGCTTTTAATATTTTTTGAGTATATTGCTTTACTTATTTCTCGGGATGGAGCCTACAGGTAACAGTGGTTTGGTGTGCAGAATTAGCTGACAGTAGTATAATTTCCCAGGAGGATTCCAGACACCCATCTTTGAGCAGCCTGGATAAAGCAGATTTTTCTCATATGAAGACCCTATGTCTTTCAACTTTAAAATTATGTATCCCTTGATCTGAGCTTTGGGTGATTTCTCTTGGAGGTGCTTCATTACCAGAGACTTCTCAGTCAGTGTTTTCAGCTTCCTGTCTCCATCATTAGGTTTGGGAAAGGAATTTTCTTTTAGGCTTTTAGTGAAGATAGGCTGGGCTGTTTGCTTGTCACAAGTTACTTGCTGCAGCGTGACTGAGGACACCAGTGCTTGTCTTGCTCCGCGGCCTCCCCTCAGTGTTTCTAACTATTTATAACCTGCCTTTTGTGCATCTTGGAGCAAGATATTTCTATAAACACCTTTCATTCAAAGGGTTGCTGCATGGGAAGCTGCCTATCTTTTTTTTTTTTAGTGTCCTAACTTTTGGTTCAAGATTTCTGCCTGTAACTTGATTGATACAAAGTTGTGTCTGTCTGTGCTGTCCAGCTTGCTCCTCCACATGACTAGAATTAGCACTAGGCATGCTTTGTTTTCACTACATTGATTTTGTGTCTAGTGGAAACACTGTGTATGTAGAACCACTATGAAAGAGGCAGGAGCAGGGATTTTACAGCCACCTTTCAGCTCGACACCATTTACAATACAGTTAGGAATGGCAGTTATAATTGAATAAACAGAAAATAGAATTAAGGTGATCTGTTTTATAACTCCTTAAAGCAACTTAAAAATATACAATTACCAGACAAATTACATGTTATTTTTTGCGTGTGAGGCTAATGAAGCGTTCTGACTAAGTTGTGTTGGCAGAGGCATCAGAGCTGTATGAAGTACCTAATTGGGATGAGAAGGCTTGTGAATTCATCATGAGAAAACAGATGCAAAAACTCTGAGAAGTGTCTGCATTCTAGTCAAGTATCGTGTAGGATGGTCTGGTTTATTTTCAGTAGTCACATTATCTTTGTAGTAAACAAGCTTACCCTGTCCCCTTGCGTTTTGATCTGTTTGCCAAGCCCTCTTCTCCCCGTTCTCTGTCTGCATTTTAGCTACTGTTGCCTGCAAAAAGGCTGATGTTTCCTGCTGTGGCATCTGGGTTCGAGAGAAAGATGTGGTGGAGGACTCCCTTGCTTAGTATGTGAAACTTTAAGCTCTGTCCCATAACTATGTAACAGTGAACTAGTGCAGAAGTTGTAAAAAGAAACATTTCCTTTCTTCACCTGCTCTTAGAGTGCCTTTTCCTTAGCTAGTCCATTCCATATGCAAACCTCCTTCATCCCACAGCTGCTTCCACATACCCTCCTCTGCTGTATTCATCTGCATCCATCTCTTTGCTGTTCTGCTTTATACTTGATTGTCACGTTATTGTTAGAGTGGCTTTTTTCCCCGTTTATTACCTTCACTTCTAGCAGAAGCAAGGGTGGGTAGGAGAGAATACACCTCTCTGCTTAAATTATGTATCCCTCAATATTAGAAGTGCTGGGACTCTTTCAGTGTACACAGCACAGATGATAGCTGTGCTAAAGCATGATTAATTGGAGCAAATTAAAATCCTCTGGATCCCCAGAAAAAAGTGAAAACTGGGATGAATTTAAGCCAAACCTCTTTCTATTTAATAAGCAAAAAATAGAGAAAGGAATAGAAATTGAACCAGGTGAGGTAGGCTAATGTTGGTAGAGAGCTGAGGGGCTAGTAAACTGATCTTTGTGAAGAAAGTAGCATGAGAAAACCAGAATTACTCTGAAGAGTTTTTACCTCAGTCTCTTCAGAATTCCTGGCCTTGGGATTTTGGGACAATTCTTCAGTCTTAAGTCATGCCTTCTGTGTTCATTGACTAGCTTAATGTGCTTGTACAGGGGGACACTTGCTTTTCCTGGTGTAATGTGGGGAGTCTGGGTGTAGTTAAATAGCTGGAAATTGATGTATTGGAGTGTCTACTTGTATCCATTCCACTGCAATTTAAAGTTTCCCTAATGCTTTTATTTTTTCCTTTATAACCTCTGGGACAGGATCAGTCTAAAGGCTTTCCTGAAGATAAAATCCTCTATTTTGCTGTGCATTTGGCTGCCTACGGATGTCATTCTGTGTAAACATATTCATTTGTATAGAGAATGGAAAGATTATTAAATAATTCTATGATTTGTAGTAATAGATGTTTTCTTCACATGTGTATGTTCACTCAGTTCAGGTGCTTTGTGGGGGTGCTTACTACCTTGCATTTTTTAGGAACCGAAATCTGAAAATATATTCATAATTCCCTTTCAGAATAACTGAATTGAAAGTAAATTATAAATTTCACATCTCCCATTAGGGCCTTTAGAATACTTGAGGACAGGACAGACTTCCAGGTAAAATATGTGAAAGCAAATTGCTTCCCCCAGTTAGGTGGTGGCTGAGTTTCCAGTCTGCCCTGTATGTGAATGAGTTTTGCTGTTGCTTTAAAGATACTATTCTGAGACTCATGTTCACTGGCACTTACTACTAAAATTGTAATTATGTGTACTGAACAAAGTTCTGGATCATGAATTACATAAATGCTGATGTTGTCTAAATGACTGGTTGTATCACGAGGCTGAAAGTGAGCCATGTCTTCAGAGAACAGGGCTCAGGCAGGAGCCAGACAAGGATGGCTTTGGCTCTTTACAGGGTAGGCTCACTTGTGGTAGGAAAAACACAGGTCTGTGATGCTCTCCCTACTTCAGGTTAGGTAAGGTAAAAAAATTATCTTCATAAACACTTCCAGATGACTCATCCTGTCATTGCTACCAGCCTTAACAATTTTAAAGGTCATGTCACACCTTTTCTAACCTTTCGCAGAATACAGGCTTTAGGCTACAATCTCCTGCTTTCCTGTTGTTCTTAACTATCCATCACTATTTTATAGCATAAGAGTAGTTGGAATATTTCCAATGGTCAGTGAAAGAAATGACACTAAATTAGAGGGCTTAAGACAGGTGTAAATAATAAAAATGTGCACATTGTAATATCCTGAACAGTTGCTCAGTAGCTTTTCACTATACACAGATATTTTTGGGTTCCTGATTTCTCATAAAACCACATCACAGGATCTCCAAATAAAAATTTAAGTGAATGTGTGGGGAATTTATATGGAGTCAGCTGTCACCTGCAGCATATGTGCCTTTAATGGTCATTGAAAGTCATTTTTGTGTGCTCGTTTAAGTTGTTTTCTTTCTGGTTCCTTGCATGGAACGACAGCTAGCTGGACAGGAGCTGGTGTGTGACTTAGCTTTTTCACTGTTAGAGGCAGAGATCTAAAAATGGTGAGATATTTCAGCTGTAATAGAATGGAACAGCCCAGCTCAGTAATCCTTATTCCAGTGTAGGGCCTACTGATAAGCTGCAGTAGAGACCTCAGTGGATGCTGCCTGAATGCAGTGGAAAACTTCAGCCCAAATAAGATGGAACTTTGCTCATTTCCTGCACTCTACTGAATTTTTATTTTTTTTTTAAATGTATAAAGTAGGTTATAGTCTTGCCAAACCTTAGTTTTAAGTAAGTTATGCAGAAAAAAAATTCTCTAGGTCAGCAAAAGCATTTCTAGAAGCTGAGGAGAATAATTCTACTGGGACAAGATAGCATCCAGGTCATATACAAGTCCACATGGAAAGCAGAAATCCTGCTTGTGGGATCCTGGCTGTGATGTGATTGATTTCATTGTGAAGTAAAGGACCCAGAGCAAGTGCAAAGTAAGCAAATACTTAGTCTTGTAATGCTTACTTAATTGCTTTTCCTGAAGATTTGAATGCTGTGATGAAAAGAGACAATGGAGAGGG
Source organism: Acropternis orthonyx (assembly GCA_035583155.1). NCBI lineage: Eukaryota > Metazoa > Chordata > Aves > Passeriformes > Rhinocryptidae > Acropternis > Acropternis orthonyx. The sequence continues at coordinate 6,069,810 of JAWWEU010000034.1, read as the reverse complement.
TTTTGCCTTTCTAATTAGGGTCTTAGTATGTTCTTTATATAACAGGGATAAAGATGCAGACAGTCTCTTAATACCTGAGGTGGAAAGGCCAAGCAACACGTTTAGACTTAAGGCATCCTCTGCTTAGAAGATCAACCTCTAGTTAAAGGGATGGTTTGCTGTGCTAAGGGCTGTAATTGTACTTGAGGTGTTCTTTCAAATGGTGGTCTGGATTGCTAGTGAAGTACCTTGTTGACAAGCTAGCTGGTTTTATTAAAGTTAAATCTGATATTTTATTTAAACTTCATTTTCACAGATTTTTGTATTACCAGGTCATTTCAAGGTTTCATTTGCATATTCCACCCAGTTAAAAATTCTGCTATGAAAACAGCTTTTCTAACTCAGCTTGGATGGTGGAATGTTTTACTTAATAAGCATTCTAGTTTGTATTAAAGAAAAATAAATTCTCCTTCCCTTAGTTTCTTTTAAAATCAAATATGTAAAGTAAGGCTGACTCCCTCTTGAGCTGGTTATTCTTATTATTCTGTTACTATAGCCCTTAAATATTTGTAACTGAGAGTTTTGCTGCCTCTTTCCTTTTGCCTCCCGTGGTGACTGCACAGTGTGATGGGTTACACAGGAGTGCTGGTGTTCTGGGTCTTCCTCTCATACATAACTTGATCAAGAAAACAGCCATAAAGTTGAGCCTTGATGTAAATTGTCTGTAGACAAGCTTGAAGACTTGCAGCAGCAAATACAGACTATTTGTCCTGTTTTAGATTTGTGCGGGCTTTAATCAAATGCTGAAGAAGCTTCAAGTGAAATGGCTCCTGGGAGAGTGGTAACTTCACTTCTTCATTTTTAAAATTTTCAGTGCTGACATGTGTAATCGCTCAGCTTGCTAAAAATAAAAACAATCCCCTGCCCAATACAGACAAATAGATATGAGATGCATATTTTATATCTAATGGGTATGTCATGATTTTGAGTACAGTAACAAGTAAAAAGAAGTTAAAATTGCCATTAGGATGTTGGTGAAAATCTGCTTCATATAAAGGGCAATACAAGTTATTATCTTTATTTCTGTGGCCTTCCTAACTGGACACTGTACCTTACTCATGGCATTCCAGTCTAGTGGCTGTCATAATTTTGGAGAAAAGCTGAGTTTTTTTCTTCTCTCTTTTTTTTTTTTTTTTTTAAACAAAACCCACCCCCTCCTATCTGAAAATCAGTGTCTGGGATTTGTCCTAAATTAATTTCCTGCGGAGAGAAGAGTTATGAGTTTGATCTCAGCACAATGACTCTTCTGGATTATAATATCTCTCAGTAGAAATGCACTACTTTGGTTTTAACTGAAGATCAGATCTTAATTTTTGGCTTAATCGAATCCTTACCACAGGCAAATCTAATTCTGGCATACTATTTCGACTGCACAGACTTTCATTTCTGACTAAGGATTGGAAGGATTAACCCAGATTTTAGCAGTTCTCTTCATGACTGGGTGGATAGGATTAAAATCTCTGTGCTGCTCACAGTGGCTGTTTATTCCAGTTTTTGATTATTCCTTATGTCTGTTGACCAAAACAAGAAATTTTCTGAGAATAAGAATGCAGCTAAAAGAACTATGGTTAATTCACTGGATTGTATTGTATTTCAGTTTTAAAAAAACCCAAACCAAACATGCTTTTACCACAGTATATACATTAGATTATTCTAGATTTATTTTGTAGTTTGCAGTATTATTAAATTTCTCATCTTTGAGACTGTCCAAATAGATATTTTTAGAAAATAAAATTGGGTAAAAGAAGAATGGGATTAAGTTTAGTTGGACCCAATTGTAGCATGAAGTTCTTTCTAGGTCTGCATTCTTGACATTTACGAAGAGCTTGAGATAGCCATACAATGCTAGAATGGCGTTGCCTCCAAATCCAGCCAGGCTTATATAAATGTTAGATTTGGCAAAGATGAAGTGCTATGAGTAGAATCCTAATGTTCTGCTTATCAGCAGTCAAGGACTGTGATTATCAGCCTTGGAAAGACAGACTAGCCTTGGGATTCTTGTAGGAATATAGCAAGCTATCTTCTAAGAGTTTTTAAAGCCTCATCTCCGAGAAAAGGATATATTTCCTGGGGAAATGTGAAATCTACCTTTTTATCTGAAGTGGGAGAATTTGACTATTCTTTGGGTATTTCTGCCTTTTTGTATTTTATTCTTTTGTGCCTCAGGCAGCATTAGAATTCTCAAGAGAGATGTGATGAAGACATGCTCTCCACTTGGAAAAATGGTGCTCTTTGCTTGTCATCCTGCTTTATTAAGGAAAAAGAGAACCCGTTAACAGGAGTTCCATGGTTTGAAGGTTACAGTATCCATAACAGTGAAACCTCTGAGTTCTGTGGTCCAGGCTCACCACGATCTGCGTGTCAGATGTGCTTTGCAGTGGTTTATGTGACATAAATTTGTGGGCAGTCAGGGTTGCAGTTGCAGCTGTACAGGCTTTTAATGTCTGTGCTGGACATGCATTGTCATTCTGTGGTGGTATTTCTGTGTCTACAAATAATCAGGTATTCTGGACCACCCAACTGTCTCTGACACTGAGAAATGGCTTGGTGATTGTTGTGATTCTCATTCAAAACTTTGGTTTGTAGACTAAAATCCGTTACTTCTTTCTTGTGCTCTGGGGAAAGGGTTTCTAGTGAGTGCCATGAAATGCAGGGGATGTCATGAGCTGATATGTATGCAGTGAATATAGGGAGGTAATGATAATGTGATTATTGTAGGGAACCAGGTCAAGGAAGTAGAAATTGCTGTATAAGTACAATATTTTCTTTCTAGTGAGGGAGAAAAGCTGATGGAATTGTTTGTGAAGAGACGGAGAGGAACCATGTTTCCTCATATTGGGGGAAGAATGTATTAAAAAAACCCAAAACACTTAGATAAATGTACAACTAAGTGGTTTTATGGATTTCAGGCACTTAGTAAATTAATTTTGGGCTTCTGGTCCCAATCCCTTGTCTTCCCACAGTTTGTTGGTATCACTTCACTCCTGAGATTGTATCTGGAGGAAATTATTTCCCTCCAGATGAAAACCTGAGCAGGAAAGATAGGTCAGGTTGCTCTAGGCTGTGCTCCTTGCAGGTGATGTGTGGAGCAGCACATCTGCTCCCATAGGCATGAGCGGAGCACAGCCCTGGACCTGGAGAGCAGCAGCTGCCCTGAGCCTCAACAGCAGGAGCTTGTGCCACTTCTATCTGTGGTTGATTTAAGCTGTGAGAAGGAGGTTCAAAAACTCAGTGAGACAGAGAATGAGACCAAGAGATACCAGTAAATGTCCCAAGCATTGAAAATCTCTCCTGACTGTTTTCTCTGTGTTGTTCTTCACTGCTGTCCTGAGGAAGGGATGATTTCAGGTGTGTGCTCACAGAGCTTGCAGAGTCTTCAGCTATGAAGGATTCTTCAGAGACAGCATACTTCATCTGGCCTTGTTGAGCAATTGGAAATTAATGTTACTATCACTGAGAATTTGATTTTATTATTGAAGAGCTCTTTAAAAAGGCTACAGAAGGTAATGCTTTCCAGAATCCGTAAGTTTTGTGCAGATTCAAGCTGGGTAAGGATGTGTTCTCAGTACCCAAGGGAGGCTCTGCTCCAAGTGCAGGACATGATATACAGCAGAACATTAGCAAAGAAGACTGTAAAACTTTAGTTATGCTCTATTATTTGTTTGCCATTCTATGTGGCTGTGTTTAAAGAACTGAAATGGTGTCCTTGCAGGAATGGAATATTCCTAAATAATGAAACAGACAAAATCTTTTTACTGATAATTTGCTGTGGCTGGAGAGGAAGGTTCAAGTGGTGTGCTAATTAATGCTGTGTATGGTCTGCAACACCTGGTTAGAACAGTTTATAATATTGTTTTTCTGCAAAAAAGATTGAACAGCAAATTGGATAAAACTCTGTTTCAAAAGTGACCAAGCATGTTTCTTCCCTGAAGCAATTCAGACTTCTTCCAGACTTCATTAATACTGGAATTCTAATCTGTTTAGCTCTTACAGCTGTTTCATTTTTAAGGACCTGCAGAAGCCAATTATTTTGTTAAAAAGTGCTTATTAATGAAAATATGTGACCATGGAGAAAGAAAAGGCCAGTGCCCAGTGCAGATATGGGAGGGGGGGGGGGGGGGGAGGCGTGGCAGGGCGGGTAAGTGTGAGGTCCTCCTAAGCTGTGCTTTTTGGGAGAGAAAGAAAAAGTCAGAGCAGCATCCTTGGTTTTAGTGTTTTAAGTGTTTGTGTGATGACCCCTGTTTTTTGCAATGGGAGTGAGGTAAAAAAGGATTCATCTCGGTTTGAAAAATAAAACAGATGCATGTTCTGTTTCTTTGTGCTTGTGTTGTTAAATAAGGAGGTATGAAGTGCTGGAAACAGGTAGTGTAGTTTTTTTGAATCCCTTGCCAGGCACCAGTTTCTTTTGGAAGTACATGGCTTAACCTCTGAGATAGTGAAGGATTATCAGTGTTTCTGTTTTCACTAATTTACTGAAGAGCATATACAGTCAAGAAACAAACTTGTGTTATTAGCATAGCCAAAGCTCCTGGAACTGCCTCTGTGTGCATGAAAAAAGCCAGTCTGGGATTTTTTTCCCCCTCCTCTTGTTTCTTCTATCAGCTGTGGTTTTGGTTTTTTATTTTGAGAGGACCACCATCTACTTTCAGCTTTATGTTCTTTGTATCACGTGCCTTGATTGCCTTCATCCCTCCCCATCATGCCACTGTCTCTCTGTTCTAGACCTGCTTAGCTGTGAGAGCTTTGGAAAGGTATTCTGAGTTAAAGTTGTCTTTTACATTCCTTTGCTCTTTTGCTGCATCTGATCTAGTGTGACTGGCACACAGAAGCCTCAGGGCCTCAGCTGAGTTGCCTGTGGTCTGCCTCTGCTGAAAGTGAGAGTTGGCCTCCTGCCTCAGTTTCGTTGGAAATGCCTGGGAATGGCAGCTGTGCTTGGTCTGCTGTTTTGAACAGAAAACTTGTAGAATTCGCCCTGTGTTTTTTCCAAAGTGAGGATCAACATGCTGCAAAGAGAGCAAAACAGTAAGAAACATCTATCTAACAAGTCAGCAAACGAGCAGTGTCATCTCTTATGTTCCATGGTGCTTTTGAAAAAACCTCCATACATTCACAGCTGCCAGTTTTAGTCCAAGTTAAACATGAGCTCACAGTCAGACCCTGATTTTCAAGCTCGACTGTTCCCATAGTAAACCCGTCAGTTTCTAAATGCCTAAGTGGCCAAATGGACACGCAGGTAAATTTGTTATCCTCAAAGGACTAAGCACATTACAAAGGCATACACTAGCGTGTAAATAGTTGCTCACATATGAACCACTGATACATGTTTCCTGCTGTGGTGTCATCTATTGAGGTATTTATTTTCTGTTCTTGTCTTTAAGAGGTAGCTGACAAGTCCTGGTAAGAGATAAATTTGCTCAAAAAGTGGTGCTGGTAATGAAGAGGTATTTCTGTGAAGAGGAGGAATTGGAAAGGTTGCAGGCCTGACTCTGAGAAGGGTATAGGGGGCAGGTTCCTTTGATCCTCTTGGTACCAAGAAATCTGCAGTTCAGGCTGACACTTTGTCCGAGGAATGGTAAATCTGCTTTTCTAAACTTCATCTGTGGTTTGGGAATAGCAGCAGTTTTTACTTTATCGTGATTTCAGGAATGGACTGTTGAACTGTGCTGCAGTGTTACCTTTCTGCTCATACACAATTTTTGTGTATATTAGACATATAAAGTCTTTGTGTAAATATTGGTAATATTTTATGGCTGCAACAGTAGACATGAGCAGATTTGGAAGAAGACACTTGCCAAAGTGTTGTAACAGAATGAAGCAGAGGATCCTGTTGTTCATGCTGTCAGAAAAGTGGTTTCTGTCAGCTGTATGATTTTAGTCTTAGGGGATGGGGGAAAATAAATCAGTGACCCAACATACTTTTCCACTCTGGCACTTATTGACTTTTCCCATTTTCTCTGAGTTAGTCCAGTGAGCACAGTCTCTTATTGACCTGACCAGGTATATGGAGAGCTGTATTTTCCTCTGGCATTTAGAGCACCTGCCATGTTGATTAAAATCTCACTGATCTGGTTCTTTTGGGAAGTGCCTTGATGAAGGTTTAAGTGATGAGCTGTGAACTGTTTACCACTGCAGAAAGACCATCAGGTAAATAAGCTGGAAATCCCAACTGAGAACAAGTGCCCTAATAGGATACTGGGCTTGAATATTAATTTTGCATTACCAAGTATTCCCAGTAGACGTGTAATCCACTGACTGTTCAAGTAACCCAGTTTTCATGTCTGAATCATCAGTATGACAACTACCTAGGAAATAATGTGTGGGATCTGATATAATGAATCATGAAAATAATGAAATGTTCTTCTTCTGTAGTGTTTGGTTGGGCCTTTCATTGTGGGTAAAACACCTTTGATTACTGAAAAAGGACAATTCAAAACAATGAACCAAACTAGTGTGTATTTTTTAGATTAACTCAGCATGTTCACAGCTGTATGTGCATTGAGCAAAAACCTAGACAACTTGTTTTTCCACTGGGCCACACCTTACCAGGGTAGATAATTGAGCTTCGATGAAAGCTGAGGCATCTTGAAATGGTATCAGTATTGGGGTAAGCTATTTAGCAAGTGTTACTGTGCTTTTCTGTGAAAGAGCTCCTGTTATGAGGCTGTATTAACCCACTGTGAGTTAAATTTTAGCTATGCATGTCATTCAGTAAAAGCAGAAAATACCTGGAATCCTGAATGATGCTTTTCTATTTAAAGTATTTATTCCTTTTACATTTGCGGGAGTATTTCTCTGTGCCACTGGCCTGTGAAAGACTAGAAATAAATCCCATTTCTGTTCTTCATTTGTTATTCTTCCATAATACCAGTTTACTGAACTGTTTAGGGAAGTTTAGACGTCTTGTGTGACACAAACTAACATTAACCACAACATTTTATGAGTTAGTACCAAGGACTCCAACACAGTACCACAACAATGAGGTTTTTGTATCACAGCATTGCATCTCTTTCTATTCTTTACTTTGAGAAGGGTAAGCACAGCACAGGAGAACCACTGGGCAAAACACAGTATGAGGAAAGATCACTGTGCTTTGAAGTCTGAAACAAAGCAAACAACCTTGAAAGAAGGCTGAACAAACTGAAGGTGGCTGATGCAACAGTGGATGTGTGCAAAATTAAAAAGCAAGCAGAGCTGTTTGTGTGGTGCCTTTCAAGGGGAGAAAATTTGTGTCCCATCTGGGAATAATACCAGAGCGTGTCTGTAGAAGACAGACAAAACTGAGAATGTTTGCAGTGTGACAGTGTGCAAAGTCAGTCCTGCAAGTAGCGTGCTATTGAACGAGATGGTTTTAGCCCAGAAATAGGTATCTTGTTGGCCCTTTCTATTGTCGGTGTTAAACTTTTCCCTTAAACTTGCTAGTCATTATTAATGATAATTAATGTTACTTCACCCTGTAACATCAGAGTTAAAATGGCAGCTTTGGTGAGACTATGGCAAAGTGGTTATGGGGAGAAAAATGGGTATGTGACGTACTGTTGTAGAGGGGGTAAAAGCACTGACATTGTCATATGCAAAATGTATTTTCTGATTATCACACGAATAGGTGTTAAAATTGCTAAGAGGAATGTGTTTTATATAGTTCATGCTGTGAAATGCGTTGTTTAATGTAGCTGCATGATGTATGGAAATGCACTATATCACAAGCAGTACTTCCCATTTGAAAGATGTTTTCTTCTGATTCATATTAAAAGGTGAAAACAAACAGTATCTACATAAAAGAGCAAACAGCAACTATTTACAAAAAAAAAAAAAGTTTAACAGGGATCTCAACTGATCCCTCTGGTTTGTGTGCTTGTAGCAGGAAATTCAGGGCTTTACAGAAGATTGTTCTTGTCTGGAATACCCTTGAATCAGTAGTTACAGTTAACTGTCCCTCTCTTGGAATACAAAATATTTTTCTCTTTAGAAAAAGAGGAACAGTGTCTGTTTAAAGATAACTGATAGCTTGCCTCCTTCAAATTGTGAATAATGTCAGGATCCCCATCTTGGCATGCACTACTGAGCTATTTTCAGGAAAGTGAAAATAAAAGCTATAATTCCCCCTGGCACATCAGGGGTGTAATGGAGGTGTCTGGCAGCATTTCAGTAAAACAATTAGGTTTAGTGAAAAGGATTCCTTCTAGGAATGACTGTCTGTCAAAGTACAAATAGAGGGTGAGAACCTACTCCCCAGCTTTGGTACCTTCTGGACAGCAAGTTTGAAGCTCTTGCCAGCTAGCACAGGTGATATGTAATGCTTACCCCAACACTTTTGGATTTTAGCTTATGTATTGAGAAGCAAGATGTTTGAAAATTAGACATGCACAGTCCCTGAGATGGGGCAGAACCTCAGATATTTCATTGCTCTGTTTGTAACAGGGTATGGCAAGCGAAGGCAGCTGACGTGGTTAAATTTTGGACAGACTTCTGTAATTAATTATTTAAAATAAATTTTAGGAAGAGATCTGAAACAATAAACATTTGGCTCTGGCTGAGCATTGATAGCACGATGATTCATATCCTTTGTATAAGCTGGAAAAGCAGAAGCACTTGACAGTTGTCACTTGCAGATCCATAGGTCATTGTAGGGCATGTAACCAGGGTTAAATTGACACAGAGACAGGTATTGGAATGTTTCCTTGAACAGACATGACTAAGAACAAAACCTGACCAGTGCTTATTTTGCTTTAAAGGTTTTATAATAAAGCCTTCTTCGGCAAACAGTGAAATTAGCTTTATTTAACTTTCATTTCTGGCAATTCAAGTTGGTGACATGTCAGAAGTGCTTGTTACAGTGACACTAATGGTGACAGTTCCTTCAGAGCGGTTGTGTTTTATCAGAGAACACAGGCGGGGCTGGTCTACATGGAGCTTACCTTGAGGGCACAGGCTGCTGCTTCATACTGGGGATGGCTTTCTGCAAGTTTAGTAACTTTCATTGCTTAATTATTTAAAATATGTAACCAAAAAAGTTGAGGATTATTATATTTCTAACTGATCTTGTGAAACATAATGAGTCCATCCTTTGCTTATTTTATGTGTGGGAGTTGGCTTTTTAGGTAGGGTGTGTAGAACAGGGCATGAAAATATTGGATGACTGTTTTCTCCTTTTCATGTTACAGCGACTTTCCTTAAAATACTTTTGCATTTCTTGTTGGCAGCATTAGAAGTTTTCACTTTCCCTGCAAATTGGAGAGCCTCAGGGCTCTGTACTTCACTGGATTCCTCTGCCAAGGCACATCAAAGTGGAGAAAATTCTGATAGTATTTCCCTGTTGTTAGATTCCACCTTTACCTTGCACTCCTTTTTTACTGTTGTTTCTGGTTGTGTCCCACCTTCTTGTTACAACATAAGGCTGCACCTGAGGAGGTTATTTGGGCAAGAGATTCTGCTTCATTATCTGGTCTCCTGCAATTGACATAACATTGTTGGACCCCCTTGCTCCCTCCTCCCAGGAGCTCCAATGGCAACTCTCTCTGGTGTGGAACTCCTGCAGCATCTCCCAAATTCAAGTTGATCTTTGTGACCATGTAAATATTTGGTGAAACCTGCAAGGTCCCAAATCGAGAATCCAGCATGCTGTTTCATTCCAGGCAGTTACCCATGGATTGTAGAATGTTTAGCTGATGGCTTGGAGACAGATTTTGTGAAAAAGCTCTTGCATCCGTTAGCTCTCTGCTGGAGATTACAGGGCGAGATTGCTTTAAGCATGTTGTATTCAAGTTTTTACATAACGCTGAGTCGAGGGAAAGCACGCAAGCATTGGGAAAGTAAAACTTTGGCTTGTAGGTTTTCCTGGTTCTTTTTTCTTAAGAATTCAAAATTTTCTTCATGATTTCAGGAGCCTCTTTTGGAGCAGCATGTGTGTGTTATGACACAGTTTCTCTGGGCTGTCTTTTTCTGTTAAGATATGTAAAGGAATCTTGCATTTTTCATATGCAGTGATCCTGAAGATTAGCCAGACTTATGCTGTGGCAGGTGTAGTGTTTCACTTTTGATTTTAATGCTACTTAGAAAAAAACCAGAGCTTTTTTTTTCTTTCCCTAGTCTGCCGTATAAATTTTTCAGCCTTCATTGTGTGCTATCAAACCTGCCTTCTCCACTGTTATCTGTTTCCAAACTTCAGTTAAATGCTGGTATAAAGCAAACACATTATTACGTGTAGTCAGGGCTGGCAGTTTTTTGTAAAGTATGCAAACTCCTTTACATGCATGTTTGAGGTTTTGGTATCAAGATGTGCCCTAATTAATGTTCACTCATAACTGCACCACTGAGGAAATGACTACTGTAGCCTCCAGTTTCACTTATGTGGGAGATGACTTAAACTGTGGGATTAACAAAATAGTTGGGTATATTTGGTAGAAGGATCAGTAGTGGTTGGAAGTTACAATTTAGAAATGAGAGTTGCACTTCCTAATGATCCCTCTGAGATGAGTAATTTTGATTATCTCTGATCATCTGAATATTCAGGAATATATTACTATAACACTGTACATCTGCTCAGAGTATTTAATGGTGATTTTGTGTGATGCTAATCATAAAAACTTACAAAACCCAAAATCTGGAACTTAGGTTCAATATTCTGCAGAAGATGAATGTTTCATGAAAAGCGTTCCCTTTGTAGTTTTGCATCTTTTTGAATGCTGAATGTGAACAAAAGGAATCCCCTGGCTTATTACAGAGAGGATCCATCTCGCAGCTTTCACATTCTTTCACAAATTGCTTGAGAGCTCTCAGGTGTCTGACTATGATATCATGGGCATGCTATGTCTGTGTCTCCTGCTTCTAAGATGATGACTTAGTAGCCATCAATTCTCCATTCTAGCTCCATTTGCTGCCTGTATGAGGCTTTCAGCTACAAATGTCAGGGTCTGTTAGAACTGCTTGTCTCATGGAAAAGTAAAGTACTATCTAGTAGGAAAATCTGAATCAGTCTGTCTATATGAAGTTCTTCCTAATATAACCACAGCTGCTCTGTACAATTCAGAGCCCCTGTGTATTGATTCTGTGCAGTTGATTCAGTATGTGAATCTTGTCCATGTGTGTAAATAAGACCAGAATGGATGTGTCCAGATGTGGCACCTGTACTGGTACTGGGCACAGGCACCAGGCTTTAGTGGTAGCCCTGGAGTGTGTGTTGGGGTAAGAACTCAGTCCCTGTCACAGTGGAGTTAAAAGGGAAACTCTTCTTGATCTGTGTTTGTACCAACTGTGTGTACCAGCTCTTGAGGGTCTCCTGGTTGTTTCTAAAATTGTGTGATTCATCACTACATCAGATCTGTACCCAAAGGAAATATCTTGTGTGGGTGTGTGCAGAATAACCTTGGGAGGAATTGCAAAGGTTTTTCATTTCTGTCTCTTATAAGCAATGCAATAAGAGAAAAAGGACTTATAATTGTGATGACAATAATAACTGCTGGTTTTCTTCACAATTTAGGGCCAGTGAAGTGTATTTCTGTTATATAGGGCATATAGGGTTATGTGGGTTGTGAAATGCCAATGTGATCCTTTGTAGCTTTGGTTGTTCTAGGTCAGCATTGATGTGCATTGGATTTCAGGATCTATGAATGTCAGTCTGCCACATCATTTATATTTGGATTTATTTTTAGTTTTGCTAGTTGAGTAAACTTAGAGTTTGGGGAGGTAGACTTCAAATGCCCAGGAGACAGAATTTCAGCAGTTGCAATCTTGTGCCTCACTAAAGAAGTAAATCTTCCTTGGCAGAGTGTCGTGACTGTACCAAATGCTCCTGCTCAGGGTTTGTTGCTGATGAATATTCTTCTGTCCTAAGATCACAAATGCAATTTCTTCAGACTGTTAGAGCTGTTCGGTGTGGATTACATGTGGGCATCCCACTGACAGAGTTTCCAAGTAATGTTCTTACTCAATGATGCCTGAAGGTACAGGGTTTTTTTGAGAAGGGGTTAATTCACAGAATATGCATCCCTACTTGTTCAGTTGCCGCGATGGCTGCCAGTGGAGGTCATGGATCTAAAAATAAAGGTCAGATGTGTCCATTTCAGTGTAAATCACCAGTACCATGAATCCAAGCTGGATTTTCTTTTCAAAAACCTATCAAACCTGGGACATATATGGTTCTCCAGTATTATCTCAGTGTTTCCTACCACACATGCCTGGCTGCACAGTCCCTTAAAAATCTCCTGGCAACCTTGCAAGGAGCATGACATTTTACATTGTGAAGGTGGGAGACAAGACAACTTGCAGACAGTTGTGGGGGTTTTGGATTGGGTTTATTTTGCAAGCTGTTTTGGTGTGGCTCACAGCCTGCCTGGGGTCAGCCCCTCATGCTCAGTTTTCCTCTGCCCGAGGTAGCAGTGAGCTCACGTAGGGAATGCACTCTGTGAGCTGCAGTGGACACTGGGACTGGGCTGGGGAGCAGAAAGGCTCCTTGCAAAACTTTTGGGAAGGTTGTAGGGGACTGGACAATGAAGAAGGAAGTGTTTGCTGATAATTGGGATTGAGACTCTTTTGGGGTGGGAGAGAGGCAGAGATGTTTAGTGTTGCTGTGTATGACATGAGAGTTAAGGCAGGTCACATAGGGGAGATATTTGTATGTATATGATGAAGGGAATGAGGATGGGTAGGCAGAAATGGAATTAAATTGTTTTTGAAAAAAATAATTCCTGTACTTCTGAACAAATGCTTTTCTTCTGTCTTCCTCCTTCTTTCTTCGGTCAGATCCATTGCAGCTCATGCCTGGAATAGTTTTTTTCCCCCAACTCATCAGTAGCTCTTCTCAGTGCACCTTTTCCCGTGAGAGCAGGGAGAGCAGCTTGCTGCTGCAGGAGGAGAGCATCTGTGAATAACTTCTAGTCGTGTTCCATTCTGAAAAATCAATACAGCTGGGAGATTTCAATCTGAGGCAGTATGCCTGTTTTCATCTACAGCTCACATGAAACCCAAAATTTATGTGCATACTTCCCACAGAAGCTCCCATCTGTTACCTTAGAGTGCATTTTCATATGTATAAATAAGCTTAATTTGCAGCTGAGAGAACATAAACAATTACCTATATGCTCTGTAGGTATCTGAGGAGTTGCCTTTTGCATTAATGTGATGAAATGAAGGCTGTCCAAGAGTTACCATTAATGTTACAGTAACTCTTGTGATCAAGGATCAACTTAGATTGTGCATCTCCCTTTACAGGTGTTTTCATTTCTCACAGAAAAATTAAATTTAATTCAGCCAGTTCACATGGCTGAAAATAAAATACTTGAAAAGCAAAACTTTTTGCATTTATGTTTTTGATACTATAATACTATGTATAACTACCCAAAGTTTCCAAAAGAAGCCAAACTGCAGCTTTATAGTCACCTACATAAAAAATAGGTTACACCTTGTTTTGAGTGTAAATTATTGGTCTTTACGTACCTCATTGAAAGCTTAATTGCTATCGTATTTCTGGACCAGAAGGTAAACAAAGTAAGTCTGAATTAATTAAAATGAGCTGTTTATGAAAAGGGTTGCTGGAGAGATTTTATTCTGCAGTTTAAATTAAGAAAGATACTTTTGAGAACATCATAGTAATTCTATCTTACATTGAATTTGGAACGAGTGCAAACTCATCTTCCTTGTCTCAGACCCCAGTTCTTAAAACTTTCTACCTGACCACACAGATACCCAGATCTGTATTCCATTGCCACAGCTGTGCTTTTCGTGTGTCATTTGTATTGCAGGTGAAGAGGGTCCATAGCTTTAAAGGACTGACTGTGTAATTTGTCATGTAATTGTCAAGTTTTGCAAACTCCAAACCAGTACCGCATGTCCTACAGGAGAAATTATTTTCCTTCAGTCATCCTTCTCTCACAAAGCTTTCCTGCAGTTTCCTAAAAGATTATTACAAGTGTTCTGACAAATATCAGTGACTTTTGACCAATAACCAGAGGCCTGTAATACTCAACTGGAGTGCAGGAAAGTGAATTGGGAACTAACTCTACTTGTGTTTCAGAAGTGGGCATCAGCTCCAGGCTGGGAGCAAGGATGCATAGATTTGTGGAACTCTCTCAGTGCCATTCTGTGTTGTATAAGTAAATATTCTGACTAGAAGGTTGAAGCCTTCCTGGAAAGAAAAGTGTTGAGCTGTAGATTGAAAGCCTTGTCTAGGATCAAGAAGAAACTGAATCCTGGTAGGACAGAGAAAGCATGTCTAATTCTAGGAATTTCATCTGAGTTGAAGAAACAGCAAGAGAGAGGCTTCAATCAATAACTGTTCTGGTGAACAGTATCACTGGGCTATTTCTGCAGTCAGGTATATTTTCCCTATCACTGAAGAGTTATGCAGTGAGAGTCCTCAAAGCCTCTTCTGCTCCATTTGGATAGCTCAGTAAAATCTTGCCTATTTAAAAAAAAAATATCCCTAATCTTCTGTTATTTAACAACAGTGGAGAATATTTTCTCAAGTCATGTCCCAGCAGAGAGACCCTCCTTTGCTTTACTGCCCTGGCTTTAGCTGTGCTTGGCAAACCCGTAACTGGATCAACTGCAATCAGCAATAGCCCAAATGCTGCAGTGCCAACACCCGCACCTGTCTGAACTAGGAACCAGTGCCTTTTGAAAACCTACTGGGCTTGAGATGTAGTGGCCCATTTCGCATGAGAGAGCAAATAATGAATGTTAATATGCAGTGAATTTGTCAAAAAGCATTAATAGGAAAAGAGTGTGTGTTGGGAAGCAATTAAACCTGAGCTGATGAGGGAAGCTCACTCTACTGTGAGATTACCTGCCAAATATGCTTAGGCAAACAAAACGTACATTGTAGAGAAACATTTCATGTCATAGCCATGACCTCAAGTGATATTTTAATGATAAAACTCATGAATCTGTGCAAGTTATTTTTTTATAAAGCTGGTTGGCTTTGCAAGCTCTGAGAACTAAAAGGTCTCTTTCCAATAATATCCCTGAAGATGTAGGGTTCTGTTGTATAATGAGTGATCTAGATTAAAGTTGCTGACATTCAAATAAAGGCACCCAGTGAGAAGATCCCAGCAGTTCTCTTGCTGGTTCTTCTCACACTTCTAGACTGGATTTTACACTTTCTTGAACAGATGAGATGGAGCTCTCTCATAGTGCTTTCTTTACTCTATAAAGAAGTGTGAAGCAGCTTTCTGTAGAGAAATAGGCCAAAGTCACTAGAGGTTCTTTGACACATTCTCAGTCTTGTAAATTTTCATGAGTCTACAACAAGAACTCCTGAAGCCTATTTTAATAAATATAAGCTATGCATTTTAGTTTTAAATAAAGGTTGCTTGTAGATGAAATACACATAACTTTATAAATATATCAAAGTGTTAAACATCCATCAAAATTACCACCTGGTCCAGCCTAGTTCCTTAGTGTAGGTAGGAAAAAAGCTCTGAAGACTGCTGGCCTTGAGGCTGCTACAATAGGTATTGACCCCATGGTGATTCTGATTGTTTGTTCCTCAAGTTCTACAGCTGTTTGTAGGATTCTGGAGTGTAAACAGGACATTGGATGATGGTGAAATGGCCAAGGATGAAAAAGTCTATCTATTATCTCAAGGAACATTTAAAATTAATTTTAATTTCAAACTTTTGGAGACAATTATCTGGATAAGAAATAGTTGCATATATTTAATGTAAAATTTTTTATGGAGTTCCTTGAAAAATTTTTCTCTCTGCACTGCTGTCTAAAAATAGACAGGAAAGTAAGTCACAACTTTTATCTGAACCCAAATTCCCTATGTTTGGGTTTTCAGTGCAAAATTTCAGCATGATGCTTTGAAGAGTGCTGGGCTACTGTACTTGTGCAATGGCTGAGGAAAAAGAATTGCTGACAAGGAAAGGCTCATATCTTTATAGCAAAGGAGCCTGAAAGTCTGTGTCAGAAATTAGTTTAGATCTTGCCTGTAAGTAGAAACTGGATTTTTCCAATGAACTTTTGTTTGTTTCTGCCCTTTGCTCTCTACTTTTGAATAAGACATGAGTCAACCATTAATCCACTTCTGAGTTCTGAAGATAAAAGAATGGGGGGATAATTTGAGTGATGCAAGGAAAATGATTTATCTTCCTATTCGATCTGCTGCTAAAGGTAGTTTATTGTATTAAATCCCTTCAACTGCTGCACATAAAGTTCTAATTCCTATCTACAAACCTGACCAGCGATACTGAGCTGCATCCATAGAACGTGGCTTAATCAGCTCAGTAAATGTTGTATCCAGTCTGAAATTTGCTGGATCCTGTGTGTGAGGATACAAATGCATTTAGGGATGTGTTGAATAAGTCTCACTTGTCTGGTGGTGTTCTAAGGAACCTGACTGTAGGCAGAGAAACAGAACTGCCCAGTATTTTGATGTTTGTAATACCAGCCATTTTCCTGATAAATGCTGTGTGAAGAAAGGACCTTTTCAGGCTTCTCAGAACCCTTTCTTTTCCTTCTGTCTTGCCATGAGTGCTTATCATCCCTTCTAGTCTTTGTCCTCTAGGCTGGCTTCGTACTTGCCACTTCACATATCTGCACAATGAAGGAAAGAGATCTTGAAATCGAGTAAGCCTTCAGTACTAGGAAATTATCTAATTAATATATAGCACTTGCAATTCCTTTAGTTATTTTGCTTGTGCTTAAATTAAGAATTCATGTTTGCTGAACAGATATTGAATAGCTGTAGCTCATTGAGTGGGCATAAGTCAGACTTGGTGCAGTCCATGTAAGAAATGTAACTATTTAAACTAGATGTTGAAAACTGTGATGTAAATACGTTTTTCTCCTGACCCATTTCATTAGGTAATGTGCCTATAATTTCTACTTTGTATTGTGAGTTCAGCTTTTAATTCTGTAACTGCGTTTAAATGCACACCATTTCGTTTCAAATTTGAGTCCTTAAATGATGTTTTTCCAATTCAAATATCATGGTAAAATATATTCCCCCAGAGGCTTGGTACAGTGTGAAAATGTGCGAGTAATGGATGCATGTGCAGTGTGCATCTTCCTACCAGATGGTACTGCTCAAATTTATAGTGTTGCATAATCCCTTTAGAAGGCTGAACAAATTTGGTTAATTTTAACATTTCTTTTGTAAATGTTGAAGGATTTTTCCTCCAGTGTGTGATGCAAGTTCACCTCCAGTTTTGCCACAGCACTGATCTAGTCCACAGACACCTGAGTTAAAAGAAAATACAACATGGGAGCTGTTACCAGTTGGAGGGCAGGCAGTTTTTGATTGTTGCAATGTGGGTCTTGATTCTGGCATATCAGAAAAGTAAGACTTTGCATTTGAATCTACAGTTCACATGAGAATGCATTGGTGTAAGGAATGACTTTATTTGATTACTGTAAGGAAACTTGGTGAGCTGCTTTTGCTTGCTGCTTCCCTCACAATTGTTTGCACATTTGAGTGTCCAAGCTGTGGCTCTGCATACCTGGAGTTGTTAGAATACAGCATTGAGCCACTTGTAGTGTTATCTATTTCCTCATGAGTCAGAAATTGCTGTGGAAACTGAGGGATGTTAGTGTTGGCTTAGGATGCTGTCTGAATGAAACATAGACTCCTTCAAATATGCTTAACAAATTTAGAAAAATTCTTATGTTTCTTAACATTATGTTAAATGTAAAGAAAAGCAATAAAGCTGTCTGAGAAAAGATGCTTGCAAAAGTATGCTGGGTGAGTCACTTTGTACAAGCAGATGTCTTCACTGCTTAAAATGAAGACCACTTGTAAAACATGAATTTTTAGAGATGAATTATCAGGCTTCTGCCAGACTTGACCTTGGACAGAATTCTGTAGATGACTAACAATCCATTTGCAAATATATCTCTACATGATTTCAGCTTAAGGGCAGTTTACTTTGGAGGAGGAAGGAAGCAAACCTGAAAGGCTTATGGTACAAGCAAAATGTTTGTGTCTTCATTTTCTCTGCAGCTCTGGCTGCTGTTTCCTAGGAGAGTAGAATGGAATAAGTTCTTATTTCATCACTTCTTTCTGTACAACTTATAACTCAATTTTGGTTTTGACAAGAATATCTGTATCCTTGTAAGTCTATGGGACCTGATGGGATTCCTCCAAGGGTACTCCAAGAACTGGCTGATGTCATTGCATAGGCCCTCTCAATGATTTTTTGAAAGGTCTCAGGCATCTGGAGAGGTACCAGTCGGTTGGAAGCTGACTAATGTTGTCCCAGTTTTCAAGCAGGGCAGGAGGGACGACCCTGGTGCCTACAGGTCTGACAATCTCACTTCAATGCCTGCTAAAGTTTTGGAGATCAGTCTCGGAGTTACCAAAAACCATCTGGAAGATGGCATGGTCATTTGTCACAGTGAGCACAGGGTTCATGAGGGGGAAATCCTGCCTGAAATACTTATTTCCTCTCATAACAAGGTAACCCATCTAGTTGATCAAGGGAAGCCACTTGATGTAATCTTTTTGGATTTCAGTAAAGCTTTTGATATTGTCTCTCCCAGTATGTTTCTGGACAAAGTCTCCAGCCCACAGCTGGATAAACACATCATGGGGTAGGTGAGCAATTGGCTCACAGGTTGAGCACAGAGGGTGACAGTGAGTGGGGTGACATCAGACTGGTGACCTGTCACTAGTGGGGTTCTGCAGGGCTCCGTCCTCAGCCCAGTTCTGTTCAATGTCCTCTTACATGACTTTGATGCAGGACTTGAAGGGATACTGAGTAAGTTTGCCAGTAATACTAAATTGGTAAGAGCCATTTATTCCCTTGAAGGCAGAGAGGCCCTGTAGAGAGATCCTGACAAATCAGAGGGCTGGGAAATCACCCACTGTGTGAAATTTAACAAAGACAAGTGCTGGATACTGCACCTGGAGTGGGGCAACCCCAGATGTGTGGACAGTCTGAGGAATGAGAGGCTGAAAAGCAGGGCTGGGAAAGGGCCCTTGGGGTCCTGGTCAGTGGCCAGTTGGCCATGAGTCAGTGGTGCCCTGGCGGCAGGAGGGACATCCCGGCCTGGGGGGCATCAGGCACAGCATCACTGGCAGGGGAGGGAGGGGACTGTCCTGCTCTGCTCTGCACTGGGGTGACCTCACCATGAGCACTGTGTGCTTTTGGGCGCCCTGTATAAGAAGGATCTAAAGCTATTGGAGTGTCCAGAGGAGGGCAGTGAAGATGGGAAGGGTATCTTTCCAGAATGTGGGTGACAAGAACTGTACAAAATAGTATTTTGGATGTGTGTTTACTGGTGCTTTGTCCCCTGGCACTGCCTTCCTGTAGCTGTGCCACAGATACTGTCTGATGCATCCTGAGATGAACTTTTTGTTCTCAGAACCATGTCCCATCATGACCAGTGATTAATTTAATTCATACCAGGTTATACATTTTGGGGATGAAATACCTCGCATATCACCGAACTTGTGTGCTGTATTAATATTGTTGACCTTGTCTAGAAATACACAACATTTATTTCTGCAATAAATGTTTACCAAGAGTAGCTTTTATTCCACTTTAAAAAGCATGATTTTTCAAGGTTAGGTAGTGTTGAATGTACATTGATATTCTGAATTCAACATGTTTTACAGGAAAATTCTCATTTTAAGAGGTTGTGAATTCTTTTATGTGCTGGGAGCAAAATGGGAGCCTGTTCTGCTTCAGATTGTCCTCCTTTTTCTCTACATTTACAACGCAATTCCCATCCTTAATTTGATAAACCCAACAAAACAGTTTCCAGTGCATTCTGGACTCAGTAAAGATAGCCTGTTTTCCCCAGTTAAAGTACTGTAAATTTGTGGTACCTTCATGGTTCTAGCTGAGCAGCTGGATTAAGATGATGGTTTAAAAGCACTAAATGTAAACCATTTAGTTTCATTTAGAACCATCAAAGTTTTTTATCTGTTTCTTATTATAACTTCTAAGAAAGTTCTGGGACATACACTTTTCCATAAGATCTGTGGGTTTGTGCAGGGGGATTAGTCAGGGCTATAAAATTAGCAGTATTGTTTCTGTCCTCCCTTTTCCAGATGATGAGATGCAACTTCAGATTATAAAAAAACCTTAGGTAAGATGTATCAAAAAGAGTGGAATACTTGGTTCACTAGAGCAAAACCAAACTATTTTAAAAGCAATTTAAAGGTAATTTAAATGTTATCAGTTTTAATTGATTAAAAGTGAATCATGCTGCCCATTTTGTTTCTAAAATATTGACAAAAAAATACTGGGTAACACTGAAAGGGCCAGAATATGAGTTACATTAAAAAGCACAGTGGTGACAGCACTGATTGCCCCCACTACCTTGCTGCAACTAATGTTTTGACTTTTTAGTGTATTTATTTCTTCTTTTATAAGATTTCCTAGTCAAATCTTGAGATTTAAAAAAAAAAAAAGATCTCTTGAACTTAGTGAAGGTTACAAGAAAGAAGTAATAATAAAGATATATCTGCTTTAGTAAGTTAGGATTCATATTCTGGTCCAGACAAGATCTGTGAAATTAGACACTCAATAACACCAAATTAACCCTTATGTTAAGCAGTGTCTCTTTTGGCCAAACCCTTGTGTCATTGGTGGCCAAAATGCTACCAATGACTGTTTACTGAGAATGGACTGTCTTAGAACAGTTTTTCAAGTGCCAAGACGAGCTTTCCTTGATTTTTTCCTGCACTCTGACAGTTGCATAACAACTGAAATTGTATCTGTCACTCAATTTGTCTGTATTTTGGTAATTGCACAGCTTACTGAACTTTGTTCTGAATCTGCAATTAGCTACTTCTAACAGAAAAATGAGTTACTATTCCAGTCTACTCAAGACTTGTAATTGACTAAATTTGGCTCTTCCAGGAGTCAGTATGTCTGTCTGTAGTTCAGCCTCATTTATAACTTCATGGAAGACTGATCTTTGCTTTGTACTTCACGGCCCATTGTGCTCCCATAAGGTTAAATGTAGCCTTCTCTCTATAACTGTTCTATAGATCTAAAATAATGTATTTCTTTTAGTAATGGTTAACTTTTAGACATTTCAGACATACTTGTTCTTATTCTTACAGCATATGGGTTTGAGACTAAAAGGTTCATGCTTAATTATATGGAATTTAATAAATCTAGCAATCAAGCCATGCAAAGCAGAATTTATGTGTGGCAGTGAAGCCAGACTGTCTAGAATACAAAGTGATTTAGGGAGAAAAGCAGGACCTTGGAGTGGGGAAGACTGTGCTATAACTTTTAAGCTTTCAGATGCAGGATTTATTTTTTTCTTTCCTTTTCAGTAGAGGGATAAAAGAATGGTGTTTTGTTAGTAGAGCAAGAGGCAGTGGTTTAGAGAAAATGTTTTATAGCTGCAGAAGAAGAGTAGGTTGCATGCATTAATTCTAGTAGTAACAATACCATGGTGGTTTTATAGATAAATGGCCCTGGATATTTGTGATAATTTATGCCTGAATTTTCTATCTGTAAAACAGATATTGAGAAAGATAACTCTTTTCATGAATTTTCTTTTGGAACAGTGTGTGATAGTGTTAATTTTGTCTTGTCTGTTCAAGATTTTACATAATGGATGGTTCTTCTGTATAACAGAACCTTCACTGAGTTTTATCCTTTGGAACATTACAAAATTCCCGTGTTGCTTGGTACAGAAGTACTGTAGTCTAATCTAGAGGCAATAAAAACTGAAGTCACAAGGAAAATCACATCCTAAGAATGACAATTTCCTGGAGAAATAACTCATCAAGGTAGGGAAGTTGTGCACTGTTTTGATGAGCTCTTGCTCTCAAGTTGAAGAGTGTCTTGAAATAGTAGAAAAAGGGTTTGGCACCATTTGTTCTTCCTCCCAGACGGTCCTGGTGACAATATAGGTTACATCTGTTTGTCTGGACATGTGATGCTGACTAGTGATGACTTTCTGAAGTCTGGCATATGCGTCAAAGCAAAGTGATGAAGTGCTGAACAAGCCAAACCATTTAAGGACTTTGGTGCAACCTGGAACAAGTCCTGGGCTATTTTGGTTCTTGGCCTGTGAGAGAGCTGTTGTGCAGGTCTGCACCTCAATCAGTGTGAGAGAGATCCTGGAATAAGAGTGAGAAAGTGCTCTCTGTAAAAGGCTGTAGGCAAAGCTATTTTGGTGGAGAAGCAGCCACAACAGCTGTGATGAGCAGGGCAGTGTGGGGTGGGAGTGCAAGTCATGCTGTGTACAGCACAGGGAGGCAGGTGCTTGTGAGGAGCCTCTCCCTCCCCTCCCTCTGCTGCAGGCTGACTTATGTGCTCTGGAATGGCTACTGGGTGCTTGGCATGCTGCAGTGCTTTTGGAAAACTGGGATGAAGACAGAATGAAGTGTTGCTGGAGAGTGTTTGTGTAAAAATATATATGCTTATATATGTACACACGGATAAAAAAAAAAGTAAAAGACATGACTTTATGACATGACATCAAGTATTGTGAGTATTACATATTTGGAGCTTCCCACTATGACTCTGCCAGCTTTACAGGGGGGAATATCTAAGTCAACCTGAGGCAAAAAAATGAGGAGCAGTGAGTTTCCAGCTCAGTGGAGCATATTTCACCTCTTCCCCAAGGGGAAATGTAGAACATTTCCTTATAATTCAGGTGTGTAAATGAGAAGCACTCCAGGTGCATTTTATGAGTCTTCTCTTGTGGTTGCAGCTTACATACAGAATCATTTTTTTGATGGTGGTATTTAAGCTGTGGTCACTCTTATAAAAATAATTTGGTTGTTCTGATTCATTTGCAGCTGATCTAGATGTCAAATAAGAAATTCAGGTTTAGCATGCTTATTTGCATAGTTTTACACATTGCAGGAGCACGACCATCAGCATATAAAAGATATTTTTGGAAAAGAATATACTATCTATAAATGTACTGTTTCTTTAGAGTTCTGCACTGTTCAGTTAAATTAATGAAGATGCCTAATTTATTAGATAAAAAAATACTGTTGATGCTTACATTTCTAAAGGATCATGTAAGGTATATAAAAAGTGAGTTTTGATCCAAGCTGAAATGACAGCACTGTCCTACCCTTTTATTCATTAGATACTTTGAGGAAATAGCCTTTGACACATACATCTCAGAACAAATGTATTTTACCATATTATTGACAGACTAACAGCCCTGTATAAGTCAGTGTTTCCTGCAGTTCAGCTCAGCCTAATTTGCTGTAACAATAAGGTGCCCATGGGCTGAGGTTGCTGGACAGAGAACACTCTGTTCTTTTAGGAGGGCTTTCATCAGTTGTGGTTTCATTATTTCAGTATTGGTGCCCTGTTGACCAAGATGATGCACACAGGTATTGGAAGAAATTCCCTGGACCAGTGGAATCCTGGACTGGTTGAGGTTGGAGGGAACCTCTGGAAGTGATCTGGCCCAAACCCCAGACTCAGGCAGGGTCACCCAGAGCAGGCTGCCCAGGACTGTGTCCAAACAGCTTCTGAATATCCCCAAGGATGGAGACTCCACCACCTCCCTGTGCCAGTGCTCGCTCACTCTCACAGTGAAAAAGTGTTTCCTGATGCTCAGAGGGAACCTCCTGTGTTTGTTTGTGCCCATCTCTTCTGACCCTGTCACTGGGCACCACTGAAAGGAGCCTGGCTCTATCTTCTTTGCACCTTCCCTTCAGGAACAGCAAACAGTGAGAAACATTATTATGGACTGGAAACAAAAGTGGAAGGACAGAGGAAGCTGTCATACCACTTGCAGCTAATTCAGAACTGGTGTGGGAAAGTGTTCAGCATTTCAAGTGATAAAACATCGCCTGCCTTGAGATCTTTATATGGTTTTATCTTCATAGTTGGTACAGATGGCAACACCTTACTCAGATTTTAACATCAGAACTGAATGTATTTTTATCTTTTTTTGCTATTCTGTTTATATTGAGTTTATGTTACGGGAATGATCAAGTGTTACAGTTGTCCTGGTTTTCTTGTCTCAGCATTCTCAAGGATGATGTGCTTTCAGTGAGAGACAGCACAAAATGAGGGTTGAAATATTGTGAGTGCTGCAAATCTACATAAAAGAAATATCATGCAACTGAATGCCATATTATCCAAGTAAAGAATCCTTCATGCCTGGAATAAGGTATTTGCATTCACTTGCTATTGTCTGAACCAGGACTTTTCCCCCTTTGCCTTTGAAGCAGAAGTCTTCTTTGAAAATGGTTCTATATAGACCAGGTTTGTAAATACAGCAGGTGACTTTGAAAAAGATTGCTATAAGCCTTGGGGGTATTTGCTTATTTATGTATTTAATTTTGAGGGTTTTTTTAATACATTTTCCTTTTGACTTCTGGAGAATCTTAAATTGTCTGGGAGACTTAGCTTTAATTCAGTGTGCAAGACAAAGTTGGATGTGCCTCTCTTGGACAATGGTATAGACTGGGTCTCACTTGCATATCCTGTGCCAAAAAGTTGAGAATTGCAGTGCCACAGGGGATGAGCTCAAAGCTTAAATATATAGATTCTGGAACATGAAATTGAAAAGGCTGAAAAAAATGTGCAAAACCATCCCTTAAATCTGATATTTTACTGAGAATTTAAGTATATTTTTAAATTGTAATCTTAGAAGTGCTTAAAAACAAGTTTTTGATGATGCAATCTCTGAGGGGAAAAAAGTAGTAATATAATACTACTTTTTTAGAAGTAGGTTAGATCATCAAATTTCGCTCAGGTCAACTCACTATTCCAGCAGGCCCTGAAGAATATTCAAGTAAAAATAGTTTGTATATGTATGAGTACTTGCTAACAAAAGCAGTCAAGCAAGCACTGCTTTGTTTGACTACGTGAAGAACTCAACCCCCGTTTTTCGTATGGTACAAAAATGCTCCAATCTCACTTCTGAACTTCCTTCCTTTCCCTCTCTCTTCATTTGCAAGGTGATGTGGAAGTGCCCTAAACTGTAAAAATCCACGGACTCTGCATGTACCTAGTATGTTTTTAATAATTTTGACTGTGCAACAAGTTAAATGTATAAATTATCAAAATTCGAAGCAGAACTCTTAAGTTTTTGAAACAATTGCAGAGTATAATAGGAACTCAGCAACTGAAGTGTGTGTGTGTACTCATTTACCGAAGCACAAAGGAAATCCAGTAATCCCCTAGAATCTAATTCAGTGTTGTAAAGTTTTATTATCTGCTAGTTTTAATATGATTTCAGTGAAATTAATAATGGAAGATTTATATGATCATCTTCTCTCGGTTTATTTCTTCTTTTCATTGCTGATATAGTGCTTGTAATAATTTTTGTCTGGATAGCCAACATTGTTTTTCTTGACAGAAGGTTGTATTTTGCAGCTTTGATAATGATCAGAACACATTCAGAGAAGCTCCCTTTGGTTCTGTAGTGTAGTACATGAAACACACTGAGATGTGAAAAGCAGTTAATAAAATTTTTAGTTCCTCTCTTAGCCTTTTTATTAACTACAGAAATATAAATGTGTTTCTTCAATATAATCCTCATAATTCAATTTCTTTAGCCATTTAAATAATTTTATGTTCTTTGTGTCCTTCTTTGTCTGACACTTCTCCCAGAGTTTTGAAACAGCAGACAGTTTTATAGGTGAAATCTTGGTGCCTCACAGAGATCATCTGAATGTCTATAAAAGTGGCACAAAATGATAATGGCTCTCTCTTACCTCTGGTACATTCTTTTATAGCTGGTTGAAAACATGGAAAGCTGCTTAAGTAAGAACTTCTTTCTGACTGTCATTAATATTCAGATAATTCACTTTTTATGCTTTCAGTGATAGTTTTCTGATGGGGCACCATTTCAAAACATTTACAGCTCCTTACTCTGGCAATCCTATTGGCCCTTGAGTTGCTCCAAGCTTTATGTTTTAATCTCACTGCTGTCTTGGCACTTGGCTGGATTGTCCCTCCAGCCTCTGCTGTTCTATTTCCTGCCTTTCAGATCTACAAGGTGTCCTGATTAGTGCAAAGATAAGGCTTGAGATGACCCTGGTGACTCTGGGTCTAATGTTAAATGGCTACTTAAATAGTTCAGTGTTCTAAAAGCCAAAGTTACTTTCCTAACACTATGTAAAGATCAAACAAGCGTTTTAGTCCCCAGCTGTTGGCATAATAATCAGTATGAACCTTTGAGTCCTAGACCTTCGGCAAAAGGCACATCTCTTGTCTCTATGGAACTTCTTAACCTATCTCATTGACCATTCAGTAGACTTGTTGGCCACAAACATACAATGAAGCCTATAGAAAAGTTTCAGTGGTGGGTCCCTGAACAACCATTCACTTGAAAAGGGCCATCTTTGAGCCCAGGAGCTGCGTTGAAGCTTTTGTGGAGACACATCAAAGGCTCTTTGGTCAGAGATCAGCTTGGAAAAAAGCTCCATTCTTAAAAATTCACTTATAGTCCTTAAAATATTGTAAACAAATGCTGAGAAACCTGAGTAAAATTACTTTTTTTTTTTTTTTTTGGTTAAGACTAGTGTAAAGAACTTTTCCTAGCACTGAAAAAACCTACTTGAATGAGCATTTTGGATGTAGCGTAGGATTTGCTTTTGTTACAAGCTGCAGAAATATACTGGCTGATATAAATCCAAAGCTGGCAGAAGCTGGATCTCTAGATGGTCTTCCAGGACATTGTCCAATGTGAGAACTCAATAACCAGCTGTCAAAAACCCTCCCAGTCCTAGTAACTCAAAAAGTTTGCAATTAATTTCAGAGAATTTATGTAAGTCTGTTTCCCAGTGCTGGTATTCCCAGTGTATTCTGCAGTGTTCTCATTTAACTTACAAGTTTGCAACCTGCCAAAGACTAATCACTCCTGCACCAAAGGTAACAACATCTGCCAATATTTATATTAAGAACTGGGAGAAAATTCTAAGTGTAGAGGTGTAGTAATCTTTCTGTTACAGAAAAGACAACCATCACACATAGCCAAGCACACATGTATGTGCATGTGCAGCCAGTTCTGCAAAGTGTAGTCTCCATTTATGAAAGTTCCATTACCCAAAGCACTTAACAATGCAGTTTTACTTCATTTTTTAAGCCTTGTCTTGAAATTAAAACGTTTAACCTCTAAAGCTGCTTTCATGTTGAACAATCTCTACAGAGATTTACCTAATTGTTCACAAATGTTAGTCATTATGTTTAGTTGTGCTCTTTAAAGGTAACTAAAAGGACATGATTTATTCTGAAGGAGATGCAGTTTTCCTACCATCTTTTTTTTTCCTGTTAACTTCTCACTTTTTCATTACTTTCTCTGTAGAGAACTTTGCTCTTACCGAAAAGAGTTGTGGTAGGAAAGATTTTCCACTTCTAAATATATTAATTGATACTTATTTTTTTAAGCGTTACTGTTCTTTATGGTACCTGGGCAAGCCATGCCAATTTACGTCAGATGAACACAATACCTGCTGTGTGCCTAAAGCAGCTGCCACAGGCTGAAGCATTCTGGGTGCACCTGGTGAGAGATTGAATCATACATTTCATCACAGGCTTTAGGGAAACTTCTGATCCTTCTACAGAGACATCACTGCAGTGAGTCCTGAAAGGGAGGGATCTGGTTCAACATGTTTGCAGCTCCAAGGAAATTCAGTAATATTTTAAGTAATGATCAGTGAAATATGACTTATGGAATCAATTCCAGCATGTATTTCAGTTGGAAGATCAGTCACTTTACAGAACACAGGCAGTGTGGTGAGATGGTGTGGTTCATGGTGAGACAGGCATGGGAAACATTCAGTGATCCTTTCTGGATGGATGTGGATGTGCTTTCTACTGCAGTATGAATCTTTTCAGACACACTGGTGGCTCACAATAACCTTCTTTATGAACTGTAGGTGATATGCTATATGCTGTCT
Source organism: Acropternis orthonyx (assembly GCA_035583155.1). Taxonomy (NCBI): domain Eukaryota; kingdom Metazoa; phylum Chordata; class Aves; order Passeriformes; family Rhinocryptidae; genus Acropternis; species Acropternis orthonyx. Next base: position 6,041,984 of record JAWWEU010000034.1, on the reverse strand, counting down.
GGTCATCCAGACAAAAATTCTTGGGGCAGAAGGGCCTTTGCACAACCCTTGAATGCTGATGGAGACAAGGAAACATCAGCAGTGAAAAGTTTGCTTCTACCATATGATAACCGTGTGCTGGACAGACCCGAGACTGTGGGGCTTGCAGGGGTCTGGGGGTTACAGGCTCTTGAAGCAGTCTGCTGCACCATTCCTCTCCAAAGTGAAGAGGAGGGACCAGGATTCTTTTTGAAGTCTCCTGAAACAGCAGGCAGCCATACCTGTAAATAGATGATAAGCCTTCTTTGGCTGCTTTCTGGTTTTGCTTTTCTTTTTTATTGACACTGCTCTTTCCACCTTCATCTCGTGCCTTTAAGTATCTGCTACAGTTTGAGTTCTAAGTAATAATGAATCACAAACTTAGCATTTAGCTAGCAGGGGGGGGAAAAAGGGAGATGCTTAAGACTGAAGGGTTTTTCCTGGTGCAGGAATTCAGTGTGAGTGATATAATTTTTGTATTTTAAGGCTGAACAGACTTGTCCTCTTGCTATTCTGAGCCTGTTGCCTTCCTGGGCAGTGGAGGTGGGTGGTTAAGCCTCATGCACAGTGCGAACTTGTGGCGCTCTGCCACTGTGTTAATAGTCAGCGCATGCTCTCAGTGATGAAATATGAAAACATTTTGATGGTACTTAGGAACAGGACATAGCAATAAAATTTGCTTTCTACTGTGCTGTCTTACTGCTGTCTCTTGAGCAGCATATGCTACTGCTTTGCTTGTTTGCTTCATCACTGCCTGTGTTGTCGGGCCAACAGGTTGTCACAGGTAAACCTGCAGATGGTTTTCTTAGCTTTGATCCAATTTGTCTAATTTGTAGGTTCCCTGTGACTTCCTGCTTCTCCCTGAACTGTGAGACACAGCAATATTAGAGCCACCTGAAAACACTATGCAGCTCATTTTCAACTACATTACCCCAAGCATGTAATTAGAGCAATTAGTAAAGCTCCCTCTGTCTTTCAGCATTCTTGAAAAAGCACCCTTCTCATGCAGGTTAAGTAAAACACCCCAGGTCAGTAGCTAGACAGTTAGACAAGTCATTTAAGAATTCTCTTGATGTGACCAGGACAGGGTTTATTGCATGCAATAAAACAATTTATCAGCTTGGCAAAAGATTTGTAATGATACTGTTGTTTGGAATTCATAACTGGAGAAAAATGAACTCTGTTTTACAGTTTTTATAGTTGCCTCTTTGCAGTGTCCTCATCCATTTCAATAGTGGGGAGATTTATAAACACCCCTGGAGAGCATTCAGGATGCTACAGAAAATATCTTCCCAGAAGTAAGCCTCATTTCATGGATATGGTTACTTGTCTACCTTATGCTCTGGAATATACATGTTTTTTGTTTGGCATTTTGTTTATTGGTAGTTTTTGTGGTGTTTTTTGTTTTGTTTTGTTTCCTTGTTGTTGTTTTGGGGTTTTTTAATGTTAATTTCAGATTTAATGTCATCTGCCAAAAGCAGAATATTTAAAGTAGTTAAATATGGAGTTTAAATACTGTAAGGAAACAAGGCCGTTGAAGCAAAATTTGTATTTCTGGCCAATTCCATACTGTGGTGGGTTCCTTCTTCCTGTTGGCTTGGCTGACAGTCCACATGGCTGTGTTGGAGTTCAGCACTATGGAGGGCTGGCTTGAGCTACTAGCATTTTGGAGGAAAAGACTATTCTGTGCCCCAGGAAAAACCTGCCTAGGACTGTGGAGAAAGCTGAGAACACCAAAAAATGCAGCCCTGTAAATTACTTCAGCTGAAGACTCTTGTGTCATTTTCAACATTGCCTCCAGGGCTTGGTTTGACTGCCTTACTGCTTTTAACTCTTTTGGATCAAATCTCTTGGCTGTGAGTTCGTGGTGGGTTTGGCGAGTGGGTGCTGCTTTTGGGGCAATTCAAAGATGTCAAAGTGCTGCAAGAGGTTCCTGGATGGAGAACTGGGGACTGTCGTATTTGCACCTCTGCCCTCCAACTTACCTCAAAGGGATTTAAAGCAGGATTTAGTGCTGCAGCAGATTTCTTGCGAACTCCTGGCTTTCCTTGTGTGTTTTTGCATGGGTTGATAGGGAGTGGGCAATTCTGTTCTTCAGGATATTTATATAGATGCGAGCTCTTACGGCATGTATGCTGGTATATATTAGTTCCTTCTTTTTATAGACTGGTGATCTGAAATAGAAGTGACTGGCAAAGAGAAATGTCTTAAGGCACTTGAGCATCTTAACAGAATACAAAATATTTCATAATATATATTTACCTACTTAACCAAGAAACCTTCTTCATGGTTCCCCTCTGAGGTTTAAGTGGAATTGTTAATGATTCACACTGGTCTTCTCTTTCCTGATTTTATTTATCTAACCGTCTTTGCTTATATGTTTTCTCAAGACAATCATTGCATAGCTCAGTTCTTTTGGTATTTCCAGTATTTCAAGAAGTGTTTCTGCAATCTGCCAAGCAGTGTGTCATCCTGTGCACCTGGACTGGTATTTTATAAATCCCACCTTTTGAGCTCAAGTTGTAACAGCAAACGTGCTGCTCTCTGGAGGGGCAGAGGTTCATTTCCCTCGGTGGTAGCAGGGGGATTGTCACTGTAACACTGTGGAATATGGTATGGAACATGAGCATGTGGCTTTTCTGCAGGGGGTTCTTTGTGTGCTTTAAAGAACCAGAAAATACTATCAAGCAGAAAAAAGAAGCAGCTACCTAGGTAAAAAAAACCCCTAAAATTATTTCTATCTGCTAAGCAAACAAAGTATACCATGCTTGGTCTGTGCAAAAAGCCAATTGTGGGCAAGGAATTTATTAAATTGACCTTCTAGTTTGTGGAATAGTGAAAATAAGATTCTGTGCATGTAGAACAAGCTCTGCTGCAGCAATGCACTTGCTCCTTGTTGCTTTGAATGTCTTCAGCCTATTCCAAAATCCAGGCCTGAACCTGGGGTTTGTTTAGTTAACAGTTTTCTTGTGTGCTTTGTTACTAGTCTTGTGAGCACATTGTGTATCCAGAGATATTGTTTTTATTCCTTGTCTCCTTTGCATAATTTGATGTACATGGAATCTTCATTTGTACACAAGTCCAGGACAGGAAGGTGTGTACAGAAGCCTGACAGGTAAAGGATAAATTAATACTAGTGATTGAATTTATAATATTGATTTGGAAACATTCTTGTTCAGTTTCTTTTTCTGACAAATGTACCTATTTATACAACTGTCTTCCTCTCTGTTTGCCCCTTCTCCATGGTTTGCCAGATTTGCTCTTTTCTCCACAGAGAAAGAAGTCACAGATCTTAGTTTTCTCCTGACCTTTCCAGCTCAGCTCCTGAGGAATTCTCTGTTTTGACATGTTTATTCAACCACATCTCTAAACAGCCCTATGCCTTAGAAGGAATCTATTGTCTAATTACATCTATGTGCCATAGGCAATTTGGTATACTTTCTTGGATGCATAACTGGCCAAAATATTTTTACAAGCATCTCTTAATCTCTCATATGAACTTTCAATAAAAAAAGAAAGAGAGGAAATTTAAATGTTATCAGTAAGTGTGTCAATCATTAAAAAAATAAAATGTCTTATAAAAAAAAGTCTGCTTTTGTAGCAAAGCAGACTGTGCTGAACTGGTTGCATCACATACGCAAGCTGTGTGTGGTTTTCTTGCCACAAAAAGTAGGAATGTTGTCTTTCCAATCCATCCTTTTTTTCCCTTATGATCTTGGTCTCCGAGGTAGCTGAATTGAACACAAGTGAAGTACACACACTGCAGTAGAGCTGATCTACTAGAATGCAGTTGTTACATAAAACTTTTTGAAATGTTAAAATAAGAACCATTTTGGAGATGGAGTTAACCAAATTCATCCTGTGAACGAATGATGGATAGCAGGAGAGTGATGAACTACCCCAAACTTTAAGGGCATCTGGAATGCCAAGTAACATCAATAACCAGATCGGTTTCCTACCACGCACACCGTCAATCTTGTTGCACCAAGTCCTCTTGTGAATCCTGCAGTGATGAGACAGAGTTATTATTAAAATCTTGCAATTACTTAAGAGATGCAATTCTAGTGAAATTAGATAAAAGTGAAAGTCTATTTCTATGCAGACCATGTAATTTCTTCTGTTGTATAGGAAATACAGTATTTTTGCATTTCTCGAAAGTACTGCTAAGTCTTCTGTGAGTGATCAGAGCCATATACAGTTATTTCTTTCATGGATCTATTTCATTTTTTAAAACATTTGCTTCTGGTACAAAGAAAGTATATAATAATGATATAATATTTTTTGAGTCAGTACTTCAAATCCCACCAAGAACAATTTGCACTTTGACTGCTGTTGTGAGGTGGCTTTTCTCCAGACCAGACAAGCCAAAATTCCTTAGCTGCTCCTCACAGGACATTCCTTCCTGAACTTTTCCCAGCGTTATTGCCCTCCTCTGGGCACACTCAAGGACCTTCCCATCCTTCTTCAGGATGCTGTGAATGTAGTGACAGTCATAACTATGTTTTCTTACGTCACAAAAACCGGATTGCTGTTTTATACATAATTATAACTGTGTTTTGTGACTCCAGATCTCTAAGATCAAGTCTTCAGGATAACATCAAGGTTTTATGCTCAGTTTTGCCACATGACAGAGGTGAGAGAAACCTTTCTATTGATGTATCAGTTGGTGTGCGTAGGGGAAAATGAAGGGAATGAGATGAAGACAAGCAGGGAGGGAAGAGGGCAGAGCACTCAGTGACACAGTGCTTCAGGTGAGGCCACACCTGTGCTGAATTGCCTCTTTTGGCAGGCTGGGCATGCTCTGTTTGCCCTTTTGGCTGCTGGGACATGCTGCTGACTCCTGGAGGAATCTGCTGCTGACCAGCACCCCAGAGCCTGTTTTCCTTTCAGTTGTCCAGCTTCAGTGAAACCATATGGTTAATGTCTGATCTGCTGAGACCTGGCTCTTCTCCTTTGTCCAGGCATGGCCACTCACCCTGGATGTTAGTGGCAGCTTTGTTTACCTGTGGATTGTTTCCCATTTCCTGACCTTGAATGAGAATTGTGCCTCTGCTGTCACCATGAATAGTTTTGAGGGGGTGCACACAACCTTTTCATCAGCGTACTTGACCACAGGCAGACGCTTCTTCAGCGTAAACCTTGGTGACCTCACCAGGTCTCTGTCATTTTGAATTCTGTTCACGATGGTTGTTTTGGTCTGTTTTAATGTCCTCTGTACTAAAATAATGGCAGGATCGAATTATTCAACAACTGCAGTGTCCTTTTTTATACAAAGAGATGAGAAATGCACAGACAGCTGGGCAGAGTTCACAAAGAATCTACTAGAAGTAATATCAAGAGATTCTTGGCCAAAAGTCACCATAGTTATTATTTTACATCTTTCTATCAGGAGTTAAGCTGTATGTATTGTGCTGAGCAGATGGAATTTTTTATATTTTAAAAAGGTTTTTAATAGCAACATGAGTTAGTTTTTAATGTCACCACCTACTGTGCCGAGTCCTGTGGCTTCAGTACATACCTATGTATACGTATGTAAATGTATACAGATCAGCTACTGAAAAAATAATGGAGTTTTTTTACGTACAGAAGTATCCCAGCACATTTTATAATCTGGCCAGAATCCTTCTGTAGCAAAATATAACTAAAAGATTTGATTCAATAAAGGATTGTTTAAGCAGCTGATCACTTATATTGTTGCTTTTCTCTTGGAAAGAGTTTCTGTTCTGAAATGTAGGTTTCCATGTTTTCCTGCTCAGGATAATGATAATGACATACCACTAGTGCAATGGTGCTGCTGGGTTTTCTAATTGCTGGTGTGATCTCTGCTGGAAGATCAAAACTAATCATGCTGTGCTTGATAAGCTGCGAATGTAGTGACAGTCATAACTGTATGTTTTCTTACTTCACAAAAACCGGATTGCTGTTTTATACGTAATTATAACTGTGTTTTGTGACTCCAGATCTCTAAGATCAAGTCTTCAGAATAACATCAAGGTTTTATGCTCAGTTTTGCCACATGACAGAGGTGAGAGAAACCTTTCTATTGATGTATCAGTTGGTGTGTGTAGCGGAAAATGATGGGAATGAGATGAAGGCAAGCAGGGAGGGAAGAGGGCAGAGCACTCAGTGACTCTAAAACCACAGCTCTGCTCAGTGGAGTTTTCTCTCTCTGTGAACGTGAGTAGGTTGTTTAGCTGTAGAGTATGACTGCAGTGGTAGGAGTCCAAGCTATTCCCAGCCTCTGCAGCAGTTCCCAGCTTCCTGGATCTGTTTTTGGGTAATAAAATTATTATCAAAAGAGCCAAGAAATTTGAAAGTTCACTTCTCACAGATCGGTAACCTCTGTACACCCATGAGCCAGGTCCAGGTGGTCCAGGAGAGCTGCTTCTGCCAGAGAACACTCTTTTGTTGGCTTTAAAAACAGCTTATAAAGCTGTAAATGCTGGATAGGTTTGTGGATTATTAGCTTGGAATTGGAGATATGGATCTGATATAAAACAAAAATACCATTGGCAAAAATCAAAATACCTTGTAATAGTTAATGTAGTACAACAGTAATGTTGAAATAGAAAGTAGAATTTATAGAGCTGCTCCCCAAATATCCACTTCACACTTGTAAAACAAACTTGCAAGTTACTAACAGAAATAACTTGGTGATTAAACACAGAATATTAAAAAAAATTTGCTTTGTCCTTAAAAAAATATCTATAATTAGGCCTACTGTACATAAGGTTTTCAATGTTTTGTTTTTACTCCATAAATCTTATCTTGCTGAAACTGGAGCATCCGTGATGTTTGTCCAGGCCACCTGGAAATCCTTGGTATATCCACTGAATTGGGCAGATGACCTGTTTGTATACAGTAAACTACTCATGTTCTGATATGTTGTATTTCCTGTCCAGGTGGGTAACATGTACAAGTTTGGGAAGTTCCAGAATGTAACTTGGTCTCCACATATGAAAGTACTGTAAAAATCTCTGGGTATTATCCCCTTTTGCTGAACTGGGAGATGACAGTGTCTCATTTCAAAACTAGAGTTGTTCAGGAGTTGTTTTTCTGCCTGTTCTTAGTTAATTCTCACATTGTCTGAAATACATTAAAGATCTGTTCAAACAACTGTGCAGATAAAAATGCAGAACAATTATAGAAACGGCACATGCTATATAAATGTATGGTGTATTAACCTTCTATAAAGGAAGATACTCCAAAATCTTTTATTTTCAATGAATTCACACAAAGGTGAAATGTTGAAAGTTTCTTAAAAGTTAACACTAAAAATAAGGTGATCTTTTTATTAAGTAACCTACTGCTGAGAAGAATACCACTGGTTATTAATTATAAAGCAGTTCTAATAACCTTAAAAGTCATCTGTAGTTGTTTTTCTTTGGAATTTAGCTGTTTTTTTGAGGGAGGGCTTTTCTTTCTCCTTATGACAGAAAGAGAACGTGGTTATCTCAGGAAAAAAAATTATTAGACAAGCATGATCAGAGATGAGGGAACACCCAAGGGACAACTTCACAAGCCTTTGCTCAGTCAACTGTGCAATAAAGTGCAACCTTGTGGAAGTAAAGACACACGAGAGGCAGAGGCAAGGCTTGTCCCAAACTTGAGTCTCTAAGTCTTCTGTAGGTGCAGCTTCACACTAAAATGTTTAAAAATTACTCTGGATGCAAAATGATTTGTTGCTGGACTTGCCAAAGCATATATATTCTGCATGAAATCAAATACATTTTTATTATAGCGTAAAGATGTAAATATATACATTTAGGATTACTGAGTTTTGTTGCTCTGGCAAGTGAAAGCAGGGAAGGACTGGTCACTAGTCTGAGCTTGTTAGCTCTAACAGCATGCAGGGACCACTTTATAAGGTAAAAATTAAAAGGCTGCTTGTAGCAGATGTCACATTTGATTTGATATTTCCTTTATCTCTGAAAATTATTTCTAACTAATATTTAAGGAGCTGCAGACTAATCAAGTAGTCATTTTTTTTGTTACAGTATAACATCAACCCCCTCAAGCTATTTTCTGACCAGAAAACGTATTAATACTCCATGTATTTAAACAAATAAAGGGCTAATGCATTGATAGCTGAAACTTGACTGGATTCTAGCGAGTGTCTTTTTATATTCTTCAGGGAAGTGGGCAACGTGAATGTGACAGTGACTTGGAGAAGTGATGGTTCAGTGAGTGCTGGTGGGATCAGACAGTGTGATGCAAGTGTTGCTTTGATGGATCTCGGGGGTGCAAAGGCTGTTCCCTCTCTGCAGTGACACAAACGGGCCTGCGCTTTCCATGTGGGCAGTGATCCCACAGTGAGTCTTTGCTCATGTGCCTGTGCGTGCAGAGATCTTGAAGGAGTTTGCAAAGAAGTGAGAAGGATTTGGTCTTACTGAAGTGGTGGGCAGTTATCCCACAGGCAGGAGCAGAACTGAGGTACATCCAGCTCCAAGGAAAAGCTCCAGCAAGTATCCGAAGCGAGAGAGAAAGGAATCGTCATCATGCAGTGATGTTGTTGCAGATAGTTGGTTATGACTGAGCAATTATAGAAGTTCTACACTGGATGTCACACTGAATCCAGCAGTCAGCCTCAAATGGCAGTAAGTAGCCAGCTTCCCACTAAAAGACTCATAGTGTTACCCAGGGAGCTACAGAGACTGTTCTGCACCTGGCATCCCACGCGTGCCGAGGGGATGGAGCGCCTCGTGATGTTGGATGCTCATTGCGCATTGGTGCATTAGCCATTTCTGTGCAGACTTTATCTCTGCAGGCAGATGGTAGTTCAGCAAGGTCAGAGAACTCATTCATTAATTGGTGCTGATACTTAGTTTCCTGAAAAAAATTGAGCATTTAAATTTATTTCCAAAAATAATTAAATGCAGGTTTTTGCTACCTGCTTGAGATATCCTGGGCTATTTGATGTTATGGATATTCTGTATAGGTTTGGGATTGTGGAAAGGTTTAATAATACGTTTTCATTGCATTTTTTAAACATCTTCTGTTCCTGTATCCTGCATTGACTAGTGCACCCAAAAATTAATTGGAAACACAGCTAATGCTCAGGAAGTGCATCAGAACTGTAACGTTGAGTCAAGACATAGATATCCGTACTCTTTGGTGGTTCTGCTTCAGACTTTCAGCAGAAAGATCTGCTTTTGCAGCTTCCTTCACAATTATTGCCTGATGTAGAGATGGAGCAAAATTATTTGACTTTGCGTTGTAATGCTGTTAGTAACTATTTAAATTCCTGTGCTCTGAGCCTTTGAAAGGTTAAGAACAATTGCACATGTAGTCTTGTGGAGAGTTGGGGTTTGCCCCGAGGGGTGAACTGCCAGAGGGCATCCTTTGGAGTAAAACTGAACAAGGGGATGTGAGAATGGCTGGCACACTTTTAGGGTGATTTGTGTAGTTGGAGTTATTTTGTGGCTCCATTGTAGTTGGAGAAGATAAGGAAAAGGAAAAGTTGCTTCTTGTTGGGCTGAATACATAGAATGTTTCCTCAATGGCTTTCATTAGACATTCTCATTTTTAACATTTGTACAGGGAAGCAAGTATGTAAAAACCCAAGGAAAAGTTGAGTGAAGGCCAACAACAAAGGTCAATATTTACTTAGAGATTTCCTCTAGCAATGTCTGTTCTCTGTGCAACAATGTTTGGTTAAAGAATTAGGAACAAACTTGATTACTTGCCATGACCTTTTTAAAACACCTGCCCCTTTGATCCATGTGATGTCTGCATATCTGTTGAAAAGTTTTGGCAGTTTTTCTTCTTATATAATTTTTTTAGACAGGTATTTGATATGGGAACCTGCTGATGAAAACCTTCTTATTAAAGTGTATCTTCTCTGCTGGTAATTTCAGGCCTGGCCTAGCTAGTTCTGCTTTCAACAGATTTTGTTTTCGGACTTAAGATAGGCTGCCTAAATCTTCAGCTTCTAGATAACTGTTGCCTTAAAAATAAAACTAAGTATTTGAAATTCATATGAAATGAGAATAGAAACAGCTTTTCTCCAAACTATGTACAAAACTTCATAGATAAAATGAAAGCAAATGCATGTTTGCTTGTTTGTGCTTGCTGCCATATTTCCCACATGGTGCCTGGTATGTGCTCAGGGGAGAATATTTTCTGTGCTGTCACATCCTTCCATCACATGGGATAGCAGGAATTCAGGGGCATGAGCTAGAAATGGAGACTGAAAGGGACTTTATCTTGTATTTCTTCCTTCAAGTTTTCTGCAAAATGGGCAAATTGTTAAAATCTGTTCAGAGCCTGTTCAGTGTTGTGGAAAAGGGAAAATACACCCCTGCATGCCAGCTGGGTTGGGGTTTATTTGTACTTGTGCCATGCTCTGAAGAAGCACCTTTCACGCAGGCCCATGTATGTGGTGCTACAGCCAAATGGTGGAAGAATTCACCTGGTGGACACAGCAAGTTTTATTTTTGCTAGAAACAATGGGAAGATGTTAATGGCCATGGCCAGTGGCTCAGCATGTGTGGCAGCAGCATTGTATTTTGAGTGGCTGTGTGTATGTCAGGTCCCTTGACCTACACTAACATCTCATTGCTGTAGAAAAGTGATTGGAATATTACTGTCCAGTGGCTGAAATTTGTGAATTACTGAGCATGAGCTTTGAGAGTATACAGGTGTTAATGCCACCTCTTTTATTTTTGGTGTCAGGTTCTACTTTCAAACATCACTTTCTGGAAATGCTGAGCACTGTAAAGCCCACTGTGGAGACCACACACCTGTATGCTGGGTTCACTTATTTTGTGTATTGTAGATGCTTTGCTAATGTTTTCATGAACTCTCTTAGTGTCTGAGGTACCTGTGTTCCCTGCAGCATCCTGCTGGCTCCCCTCTCAGAGCAGATTGGTGTTCGATATGGAAAATCAAGGGCTTTACTATGTAGGTAATGAAACCTATTGATATGTTAACAAATGATACTCCCTATTAGGTGTCAGATCATTGTTTGCTTAAGATGCCAGTCAGCAGGAGAATATGAACTTGCTGGAATCAAAAAATACAGTATGGGTGAGGGGCGGGCATGGTGCCTGGATCTCAGATGAAATTTTTGGCAGATCTTGTATGATCCTGTGACCAAGCATCATGATGACCATTTTAGATCTTGAATACGAGTATGCCTCATGGTGAAAGTGTGGGAGGTGGTTGGTCTGAGAAGGTCTGTGCACAGGGTGCAGGACTGGAAAAGGTAGGGCCTTTTTTTTGGAGGAATGCCCTGGGCAGAAGTAACTGTTGGTGGAGAGCACAGAGCCAGGAATGCTGCTGTGGGTGCAGAAACTGTGGGAACAGCTCTGGCAGCACCAATCTCTTGTAGTTGCGCTCTCCCAGAACCCTTCAGAAATGCTTTATTGCAAAGGCTTCATTTTCTTTCCTGGTTTTCAACCTGCTCTGGCAGTATGTGCAGCCTTAATAGCCAAATACACATTACCAGGAATCTCACAGACAGAAGAAAATGAGCCCTTTCTGCATTCAGTGACCATGTCTGCAATGGGCTGGCAAGGCGTTGGAGCAGGGCCAGCTCTCTCTGCCAGAACAAACAACATTTCTGGGGCTGTGGAGCTACCCTGGCACTGTGTGTTTAGTTAAAGGTTTAGTACTGGAAATGCATGAACAATTAAGACTTCATTTTCTAAATGGAGTGAATTTTGTGGTTACAGAAGAGAACACACTGCTTGGGATTTAGTGTCTTTGGGGCTGAAACATGGTCTTACACAGAGAGACCTGCTGTTTACAGAAGAGCTGACTGAAGGCAAGACAAAGGAAAGTTTTCACCATGTTGTACTACCTAGAGTGAGATTTATCTACATCGAAGAAAGCTGCCTGATTTTGTAGCAAGTGTAATTCAAAACATGCTTTCAAATTATGTAGGTTATTGCCTCTATTGTAAAGCAAGACAAAATGTTGCTGTAGAGATAATTTTATCTACTTTCATTTGTATTTTTTTTTATACTTTTCACTCAGCTTTTTCTGTGTAGAGATTTGTTTGTTCCTTGTAAAACTTGAGTATTATGACACCATGCAGTTTTAGTTGTTAGGCGAAATAGAAAATGTTAAATTTTAAGATAGAATGCATTTATCACAATGAATTATTTATTTTAATCATATGTTTATTTTGTGGAGAAACAAAAGAAAGGTGACAATATTCCTGGTTATGCTGAAGATTTTTTTTAGCTTTAGTTTGGCGATTTATATGCAAATCTTTCACTGTTTTTTCTTGATTTTTACATTCCCTGTAAACTGCTGAAGTGAGTGGTGCGTCACGACTGCAGGTGACATTAACCACAGCAGCGTGAGCAGATGTGCCTGTCTCTGAAATTGTTTGGAAATCACTGTTATCGCTTCTCTATTCCCCCTCTCCCCCCAGACTGTAACTCTGTTTGGAATTGCCGCAAGTAGAAACTGAGGTGGGGTATGTTTGCTTTCCAAGCAGTTTATGATGCAAAATCTCAAGGTCTTAGTTGAAAAAAAAACCCGAAAGTGCTTCTGCTCTGGAGCAGTGCTCTGTAGATGGCAGCATTGATAGGCCTGAGTCCCTCTGCTCCCAAAGGAAGAGCAGAGTGGGGAACTGCGGGCATGTTCTGCTCCTGAACACAGATATAGAAGTAGCTCTTGGTATTTTACTTACATGCTTCATAGCCCACTGACTTACAGCTCATTTCAAGGCTGTACTGGTGTACTTAGATAGTTTTGGTAATTTACACTTCTACTTTTAGTGGGACACATTTATTTTTTTTCACCTGTGCATGTTAAGTTTTATTTGTGAGACTGGAAGCACGTCAATTATTGGTCCCCTTATTTGGTTAGATATATAATATTTTCTGGCTTGAACTCTTTCAATAGCTGTAGGTACTACATGAATACAGGCATTATTATTGTTCTGTGTACTCCTGCTGAATTATTTTATACCTGGTGTTTTCTGGCATTCACAGATCCTATTTTTTGGTGAGCAACAGTGAAACTAATTCTAAGAGCCTGAACCTTCAAGATGTTGTTTCCTTACCTTAATTAAGAGATTTTTTTTTTTGCTAAGGATCAAATAAGCTTTATTAGGAAAAGAGTACTTAGTAACATTTTTAAGAAATAGGTACAGTCTTCTTGCATGGTGTCATCTGTTTCTGCCTGTAGGGTAGGGAATCATGGTTTGATGTTTTTGGAGTCACCTGAACACTATTGTGTTCTTAGTATTATTTCTAAACTTACGAAAAACTATAGCTGCTTCTGTTTTTTGGATGCTTTTAACTCCAAAAAGTTGCACCCATAGCTCTGTGTTGGAAAAAATACAAATGATGCAAAGATGAAGCTAATTTTTTTTTCTGGTTTCAAGCTTCCAATTTTGCATCTGTTTATAGTCACACAATTTTATTTTCAAGGGAGACTTAATTATTGTGCATTGGCAGCTATACTTGCTCTGAATACAAGTGAGAATGTTAATGAAATAAGACTTAATGGAGTCGGAAGCAGGAAAGGAGTCTGAGTTTTATGATTAAAAACTGTCACTTTGTTGTATATGGATTTGTAATTGTTTTCCCCAGTCATTTCTGATTTTCAGTGCATGAATTAAGACATATAGATCTTGATACTCAGAAGTGTGGACTGTATGCAAATGGTAAACCATAGCTGGAAGTTAATTATTGTGTCAGTTCTCCGGATCTGCAGTCTGGATGTTGGGTCAGTTTTGAACACAACTGCGTGTTGCTGAATACATTGGTTGCAGCCCTTGAAAATCCAAGGTACTTTTAACCTCGCAGAGTATTGAAAGTTAATTTGCTTGTATCAGTAAATTGCTTTGAAACTCTAGACAGAAGAGTCTGGAGATTGTCAGAAAACTGAAAAGTATTAATTGTTATTGCAATATAAGCTTTAGTACTTTAATCACTGATGAAATGCTTAGAGCGTGAGGCTCTGAGAATGAAGTAGGAATGTTCCTGGCTTGCCAGCATGTTAACATGCTAAACAGTCTGCTTCTACCCCCAGTTACAAGTAAGGCAGCCTAGATATTTGCTTCAAATAAGTGTAAACTTGTTTTGATGACTTTTCAATCAATGAGACAAAATAAAGATATGAAGGTAAAATCAATATAGGAGCAGCTGCTGTGCCCCGACACCATGGAATGGACTGAGCAACAGTGATGTACAGAGATTAAAAATTAAAAACCCCTTCAGATATGTAGGAATCACTACTACAAAAGGTGTTAATGAAGTTGTATTAATAATAAAACAGGACTTAGGGTTTCATCCTAGTACTGCTTTGATGCCTACATGGGCTTTCTGACAGTAATTTTGAGGAACGATTTAACTTACGGTGACTTTTTTTATTTTATTTTTGGCAAATTAGATCTAACATGATTTGGTAAGTCATAATATCTTCCAGTTCAGAGCAGATATTGGATGGATACTTCATTTGCTGTTCCATTTCTATCAACTGCAATGAAGTCATATTATAGACTCTGCTTAGTTTCTGCTGTTAGTTTCTGCATTATGCAAACTACTAAAAAGCCATATAAATTAGGGAAGAACCTTTTATGCACAGTTGAAGTGACACAAATGCACAACCTAAAAATAAATGACCTTCAGTTGCCTATTGTCATGTTAACTTTTAATTTTTATGTGCTAAAGTCTGAAATGTTTTATTAATTGTAATAGGCCCTATTTGTGTTGCTCTGTTGTTTTCATTTTAATTTACCTTTCTGACTTGGAGAGCAAAGGTCTTTTTAGGTGATTCTGTATATGTTGGTGCAGAACATTGACACTCCTGGCCTTTTCCTCTGATGCTCCATCTCAGCCTGAGTAAAATTTGGAACATAGTTGGGATCTGCATTTGTCAGCTTAAAAATTACCCACCCCGCATTCTGAAATCCTCTTGGTATGCTGAACAGGTACAGAAGACACGATAACAGGCCATGTTTGCTCATCCAGCCCTGTGTCTTCTCCTAAAGTCTGACCTGCAGGACCTGTTTCTAAAATTTCTGAGATAATAGTACCCCTGGGACCACTCAGTTTTGGACCTTGTGTCTCCTGGCAAGAGCTGCTGGGCCCGAGGGATTAGGTGACTGGAAGTGCATTAAGAGTTTCAAATTTTTCCAGCGGAAAGTTCTGGTTTAATTTGTCATCAACAGAAATGTTTTATGTTTTGTCCAGTGACCTTGTGATGGCCTTTTTCTGAGACAGTTTTTACAGTTTGGCTGAAGTATTTTAAATAAGGTTATAGGAGAGAAACAACAGTGAAGATGAAGAGAATCAAAATGATTCTAGAAAGCACTGGCACTGTTAAAGGAAGTGTTTCTCCCTCTACATACCTTGCATGATTCTAAGGCAAAAGAAGAACTCACTAATAATTAGCACAGCTAATTATTTAAGTCAATCAGCATGGGATTTCCTAAAATAGCAAATTATATCAGCATGATTAGTACTGCTTTCTTTAGGCTCTAACAGCTTTCTGCTATTGTCTCCTCGGTGCTATGTCTGTATTCGGCATGAAAATGGACAGCTTTTCCCTGTGCTGATCCTCTGTGGTGTTGGAAGGTGCAGTGGCTGTGGGGCAGGCTGGCCTTCACAGTTTCATAGTTTGTCCCTCCTGAGATGGGCTTGAATTCTTTTTTTTTTTTCGTATTTCCTTTCTAATCTTTCTCCTCTGACCACATTTTAGATCCAACACCTTCCTTGCTATTTCAGGTATTTTACCATCACAGTGTTTCAATGAACTGCAGTAGAGACCAAGCCCAAGAGGCATCACTGTCAGTGACAGACCATTAGAATTGGGATCTAGATTTTTAGCTCAATACTCTTTTGAGTCACTGCTTTGTCTTGAAGTATGGCTTAAAATAGCTACTGAATGGGGAACAAGACAGTTAATGTAGATATTTAAGGTTCCTGTGAAATGGAGATGAAGGAAAAAGGAAATTTGGGGCTCTTTAATGGGGTGTCACTCAGGGTGACAAAATTTCCTTGGGTGAGTGTGACACAGAAGAGCTGCTGACACCCCAGTGTAGACTAGGCTGTCACAGGACATCTGAATACCACAACAGAAGCAAAGGTTTTGTCCATCTGTTTGTTGCTGTCTCTGAAAAAAAAATTGGAAAGCTGGATTTTTATACTTCATAGGGAAATTGGTGTGAGAAAAGCTAAATTTTCATCTGTGGTGATATCACTCTTTTTCACAGCACAAAGGAGGACTTTTATGCCAGAAAGAGCCAGATACTGCCATTTCTCAGACTACGCAGCCTCTCTCAATATAAAATGATGCATGAAAATGTTATATCCTGATAATAGACTCTACTTAAATGTGAAATGTGTCCTTGGAGCTCATTTTTATAGTGTTGTAGTCTGCAAGAAATTCTTTTGTGAAATAGCTTCCATTAATGCTTCTGAACCTTCTCTTCTGGAACAATTTTTGCTCCATATTAAGCCCTACTTCTGTGGCATACCTTCACTTTTAAGTACATGCCATAACACACAGATTTGAGTTTAGATGCTGATTTGGGTTTAAGTTATTTTATATCCTGCTTAATAGTTTTCCTGAGCATTACCTATTGGCATCTGTGGGGAAAAAAACCCCTCTGAAATACTCACCCTTCCATTTGAACAGCACATTTAGGAAGGTGGCATTGCCATGTTTATTCCATTATATCTTGCAAGGAAGCGATAATTTAAAATGATTTAATAACTTGATCGTGGTGAGTATTTTTAGTTGTTACTTTTCTTCATCCCCTTCTGTTTAGTTAGACATCAGTAATGCATAGAAAAGACTCATTATGAGGCTGCTGAAGTTCATCTGGTTTTAAAGGTCTCATTTTTCTTTGCTTACCTTGGCCACATCCTTGATGCCCACACTCAAGACTAAGACTCTTTAATTAGTTTGTCAAATTGGTGAGGTTCTCATTACTCTAACAGTGCAAAGAAGTAGGTCAGGGTTTGCATGACCTGACAAATGTGAGTGTTAATTATATCTTCATTAAAGGAATTAAATTTTGGTGGGTATTGCTTGGTAAGAAAGGGGCAGTTGAGTTGATACGTCTCTTGGCTTGCAGATTGCATAAAATAACTTGCAAAGAACAGAGGACCTCTGAGGATTGAAGGAGCTGAGGTTCTGAACTTGTTGTTGTTCTGGACTCTCCAGGCACACAGAGGTGATTTAGCCAGTTTTGTGTGCTGGCAGCAGCTTGTTTGAATACAGTGATGGGAAAGAAATAATGAGACAGTGGCTGGAGCATTTTTTGCTGGTGAGTCCAGACCATCTCCAGTGAACAATTGCTGTGCAGATCTAGGTAGCTACACACTTCTTGGTGTCACTGTTAGCCTTTCACATCAGTGAGTCCTGAAAAGACTCCTGCTACAGAGCTGAGACTGCTGAATCACTTCCAATTAGAGCTGATACGATGTTAATTAGCCCGGTGCTGCTTAGTAAGCTGTTTAGCACTTGTGTCTCACCTATAATATGTGCTAGGGAACCGTGGCTTTCGTTTGAGCGAGCCAGTGAGTTTCTGGAAGTAGTAGCATTGCCTTGAGACTCAGTCTGATTATACGAGGACTGATTTCAGATGGACAAAATTCCTCCTCATTGAGTATTTTGCTTGTGAAGCCCTATGATCCATAGTAAAATGATCCATTGTTGGTAACCTTAAGTGGAAGTTCTCTGTGAAATGGTTCACAAAACACTAATGTGTTTACCTGTGTGTTTAACCTAGAAAAAAAATGAATATGGAACTGTGTGCAGAGCAGCTGAATTAATGATGTTTTCATTCTACGTTTTTATTGCTTTTAGCTATGTGAGTTCAATATGGCTTTAATTGCTGTGTATGTGTGCTTTGCATATATTCATTCTTATGGAGATGGTGAGTATCTCAGAGTTGGTGCTAACACTTAAGATGTTGTTGCCTACTTAAGAAATGTCAAGTGCCTTAAGTATTAATAACACGGGAGAAGCTTAAACACTTAAACTGGTTCAAATCAGGTGCAGGTTTTTAAGGCAAATAAATGACTAAGTGCTTGATGGCTCTTCTGTACAGTTTTAAAGTGCTATTGTTTGGCCCAAGCGAAATCATAAGATGACTCCAAGCAGAAAGCACCTGCTCACTCACAGATGATCACCTAGAATGAAGCTTGGAAAATGTGTATCTTGTACCAAGTGAGGCTGCTCTCTGAAACTAGACTGAGACATTCACACACATTCCCTCAGCAAAGAAACTAACTTGAATTCCAGCTGTGTCTATTAAAACAAATGAAAGCTCCCCCATCCGCATCTATAATTTAATAAGTGTGTATTTTTATATTCTCTGTAACAGGCAATAGCTGTTTCATGCCTTTAATATGCAAGATGTGTTTTTTAGGCTTTTTTTATAGGTACTATTAACAAGGCAGCTTTAGTAGTTCACCTGTTTGATTTGTCTTCCTGGAAAAGTGTTTGACAGTACTGTTAGCTCAAGCTTCTGAAATGGTGCTGGGATTTTGCTTGGGAGTTCAGACAGAATTGCATATAGAGCAGAAACCTCATTTGAGGTGTCAGCCCTGGAATGGCATTTTTTTAATGTGTATTTGTAGGTATTTTAGACAGCTGTACATGTCAGAGGAAATGTGGTTTAACTGTTGGAAAGCTCTTTGTGGTCATCAGCTAAATCAGTACTCTTGTATTTTTAATAGATGGATGTGTAAAATCAAGGAGTCCTGGCTGATATGTTAATTCATGGCAGTTCATATATTTGCATGTAAATTGAAAAAGACTGGAAACATTTAATACCTATGTGTGGAAGCAATATCCTCAGCTGAGCACAGAGTACAATGGATGGTGCCTGTTTAATTAACTTTAAAATGTCTGTCCCTTGAGGGAGCTGTGCAAGAATCAATAAAAATACGTATTTGATAGATTCATAGAGCTCATGAATTCTGAAAGAAAAGACACTGATCCTAGGGTGCCCTTTTTTTTGTTTTGTTTTGTTTTGTTTTTGTTAGCACTGTCAAGGGAATTTGGTCTGTTTATGCTCAGTAGGTATTTTTGTTTGGCTTGGCATGTCCCTTAGTTTGGGCCCATCACAGAATTGCCTGGTGAAAACAAGAACTGACTATTCACAGGACCATACTGATAACTGTGACTATAATAAAACAAATATTTTGCCATTTCCTCAATAAAATAATTGTTAATAGTAAAAAATACCCCACTCTAAAATGTGCCAGAAATATGCCTTGCTATTCAGCAGTTTAAGATTATAATTTACACAATCATTGATGCTGGTGGTTAAATTTTTTAAATTGCAGGATTCCTGGAGAAAAAGCAATTTGTAATTGTTGCCAGTTGTGGTGACACTAGTCCTTTGAACCCTTTCCCTCATGATTCTGAAAATGCCCAAACAGGATGCCTGTTTCTGTTTTGCAAGAGCTAAATTTTACAAAACTTCATGGTCTCTTTGGTTTTGTGAAAATGGAGGACCCCAGGTGAGGATGCATTTCTAAGTGAAGATCTCATCAGGAAAGAGTCAGGTTCTTAGAAGTAACTTCTGTTAGAAGCTGTTAATTTGCAGTAATTAATGGGATAGCGAGGAAGAAACAGATATGCTATATTCCAGGTCCAGGCAGCAGTCATTAAAATGATTTTCTTTTAGTCATAACTCCTTTTTGACCATCTTATTTTCTTAGCATATTGCTCCATTTGTTTGAAATTCTGTCTCTAGATGATGTGTCTCCTGGGGAGCAGGAATATGAGCAGAAAACTCACGAGCTTAGGAAAAAGAAACTCTGAGTTATTACCAATAATGTAAATATAACAAAGTGTCTCCTTTCTCAGGGAGCCAGATCAGTGTGTGGAAGGTGAGCAGTGCTGGGCTCCTAGTGCTGTTACAAGTATGAAGTTTTGTATTAGTCACTTAAACCCCTTGTTCTTCAGATTAATACTAATTGTCCTTCGTGACTCTTAGGAGTTGTGTTTATTTAATTTGTGGGTTTATCCTTCTGAGTTCCCTGGATGCTTCCTTGGTTTCATTTTCTGCTGAAAAATGCAACACAGTCATTTTATTAGAAGAGTCTAAAGGTCGTTACCCTTGAATATTTGGGAGTTTGCGGATAAAACAGACAATATAAATAAATTCGGTGGTGTGGCAACAACTAAATGTGCTGTGGGGCTGATATGGCTGTGTTGAGGATGGGCTCAGACAGGGAGCTTTATTAAAGGGAAACCTGTGGAACAGGGGATGCTGAGTTCTGGTGTCAGGTGTGATGGTGGCTGCTGTAAAGAGCCGTCCAGCATGGGGGAAAAAAGGGGCTGCTCAGGGAACTACTATTTCCAAGTAATCTTTGCTGTTGGCCAGACAATTCTCTAACAGGCACAGCAGTTTTTAGTAACAGGGTAGAAAGTGAGATTTTGTATAATATCAAGTCACATCAGGCTTTTCTCCTGTGACAAAGCTGGGGAAGACTCCAGCAATGACAGGTGTTGCAGAGATTTTTATCAGGTTCTCAGTATAACTTGGCATTTGCTGGTAAGGAGAGACAAGCAATAAATAAAGAGAGCGAATGCCCAGAAATGTTCTTATGAAATCTAAACAAGGTGAACAGTATTTGGTAACTGAAGATGCTGAGTGGCACGGGAGGCAATGTGTTTTAATCTCCTCCTTTCACTCAGGAGTGGTTCTGTGTGTTTCCTCCTGTTGAGTATCACCTGAGCGGAGCCTGAAGCCCATCAGCTGAGTCCTGTCTGGATGTCACTCCCAGAGGCTTCAGCTCATCATCAACTGTGACCACGGGGAGATTGGTGGCTGAGAGTGGGGCAAGTCTTGGTGCAGAAAGGGCACAGCAGGAGAGGGAAAATGAGATGAACATCAAAGGCTGGTTCTGATAATTTGCACCAGAAATACTCTGTTTTCACTTATGTTTGCAGTCAGAGCTGCCTCTGTCTCTTCAGAGTATTGAATGCCAGGGAATTTTTGTGAGAACTTGTTTAATAGTTTAGAAGTTGAGCAAAAGGCAGGGTGTTTTGGTTATTTGTTTTTGTGTTTTGTTTGTTGGGTTTTTTTTTCCACTTGAGGCTTGAATGACTTTGAATATAATTTCTCTTTCAGTCCCTTACTCTTTATATATTATGGAGTCTCAAAGTTGGTGTCTGATTGTTGTATACTGGATGTTTGCCACAATAGATTCTTTTGAGCCTCTCCAAGACTTTTTAATTACAGTAACACTTTCAGATACCTTTTATTACCGTATGTAGCTGTAGACAATTAAATGTGTAATTAGCAGAACTTGGCTCACAGGCAGCCAAGTACGAGAACTGTGCAAGACTCTGCACCAAAATGACTCATTAGGATTAGAGGGTTTGGTCTACTTTCTTCATTAGGGAAAAAAAAGTCCTGCTTTATCTTTGGGGAATTTGAACTGTGAGTAGCAGTAGCTGAGGGTGGGAAAGCCAAACACCTTACCCTACCCCTCATTCATAAGGTTTTCTAGGAAGAGACTGTTTATTTCTCCTGCTTTCTGTAGCTGATTTTGATTTGCTCTTACAATTGCTGTAGCCATTATAATTAAGAAGGTACAGAATATTTTAAGTTTCATATCATTAGGAATCAAACACACAATTTTCAAGAAATGTTTATTCTCTTAGTGGCTACTTACTATTTGCATATCTGTTTTTGCATAAAACAGGTAAGTCAAACCGTGAAGTTTTTATGGCATAAAGCTATAGTCAGTCAACACAGTCAGGAAATTATCAATAGCAAATAAAATGCATTTTGTGTAAATAATGTGTTTTATGCTTGAGGGTGCAGAATAATTAAATAAGGGCATGAAGTTTGATAACTGAAAAAATGCTTTCGCTGTCTGAATCTATCAAAGGTCCAATTATATCTAACTAGCACATGGAACATTTTCTTAATTATAAGTTTAGCATATTTGAACAATAGACTTTACAGAAAATGGAAGTTATTAGAGAACTTTTGTTTCTTTGTGTCTGTAAAGTGTTGGAAATTTTTCAAATGACTTCATCTTGGATTTGTTTGTATATTGTCTTTTTAAAGAGGCTATGGCTTCATGGTAGGTTGTTTTTGATAGCAATACAACATGAAGTTATGCCTGTTTCCTCACCTTCCCCCAGACATCTGTTGTGCCAGCACGTTTGTACGGCTGTGCCGTGAACCAGATCAAGGGGCTGATCTGCTTTTAAAGCAGCCTTGTAAAGTCTATATGATATATGGCCTCTTTCCAAAGTGTGAATGAATTCCCAAAGAAAATGGCTGTGGGAAAATGGGAAAACAGGTATTTCCTGTGCATGGCATCAACTTGTTTCATGATCAAAATGAGAGCACAAGATCTGCTCTTCCAGGAGCATTTCTGGATCAGAAGATCTCTGCCTTGGCTTGCTGGGAGAATTGGTAAATGTTGGATGAGGATTCAACTGTCAGTGAATCCATTCACTTGTTTTACACGAAGAGGCTAGATGATTTTGGGATGAGAACTGCGAGGATCACCCATGGCTTTGAGAAAATTTCTTGGAATGCTTTATGCTCACAAAAGTAAATGTTTATAAAACCCTGCAATGCCAAAACCCACTGATGTCACTGGTACTGCCAGTTCCTAAGATGTGTGTGCGCAAAAAATAGTTTCATTTTAGATCTTTGAGTATGTTGGTTGATTTTGACCCTCCACCAACTCCTCAACTAATCGAGGTTTCACAGCTAAGATATTACAGAACCAATTCTTAGTTCAAGTGCCTTTGTATGGGATATGGCACAGGCACGGAGTTGGGGTTTTATGTTATATCGGTTTTGTCTGTTTGGTTTTCAATTTATGTCTAAAATGGGATTTGATCATAGAGGTAATAGTCTTATGAATGCAGCCCTTAATTTATAAGAATATGCCCCTTAATTTATCAGAACATGCTGGAGGCATTCCTGCACTTTCTCATCTATTTGATTAAGTTTTCCCTCATTTTCCACTATAATGGATATTTTCTTTGTAAGAAAAAAGTCCTTAGGTATCCTCCCACAGACCTAAAGCTGCATTTGGCAGACTGAAAACGCTTTGACAGCTGTTTTTTTGGGTCAATTAAAAATAATGGTACACTACTGATGGTAACTTTCTCTTTACCATGCCTGGTAGGATCCAGCAATCCTGAGGGAGCTGATGTTTGAATGCAATGTTTGATTTTTCATAGTGGGTTGATAGATATCACAAGTCAAATATACTGTGCATTTGACCCAATCCACATTTTATTTGGTTTGAAAATACTATCTTCCTACCACTTCTTTTTCTACCACTGACTCTGCTCAGTGCTGTTAAAGCATTGTCCCCTTGTAGGTCTTTACTAGAGACTTTCTGTCTTTACTGCAAAAACACCTGCTTAGAACTTTGAAAATGATCTAGGCAGTGCTTCCTTCTGGTATCCCCGACTGCTCTGCTCCTCACTGAAAAGCGTGTAAAAGCAGCAGTTGGAGACTTTCGTTGTCAAATGCTGATTTTTTGGTTGACATCAATGCAAGGCACAGCCTGTGGCCAACACTCCTGGCTGCCCAGGTTCATTGGACTAGAACAGTTTAATCTTCTGCGCTGGAAGGGGTGAGGCTGAGTTTAAGGACCTGTCACTGAAAAGCTGTGCACTCACGTACAGCTCATGTGGGTAAAATCCTCTGAGAAAGGAGCTCAAATGTCAGATTTTTTGCTGCTTTGATTCTACCTGTTTCCCTGCCTCTGTGTATGAATATTTTAAGAAAAAGTAATTATTTTTAAGCATGATTATGTGATAGTGATAAAACATATTCAACAGTTATGGGCTATCTTTGCAAGTCTAAGACTGATATGTTGATACATTTTATATTCTCAGCTAAGGTGTTTTTGATTTTTTATCTTGTTTTTCTTTTGTCTTATGACACCTCTCTCAGTTACAGTTATATTTTTCCTTCCAGCGATTTTTGGATGGGTGTTAAGTCATTTATGTCATCTGTTGATGAGCAGAATACTCCAGGCTCCATATCACTCAATCATTTGAAAGTACTTATACATTTCATTGCTGTCCTGGAGAGTCCAGCAGTTCATTTCATTAAAGTTTCTAGACTTTTTAAGTAGTTCTCCTGATCATGCCTCAAAAATAATTATGGCCAGTGTTGGAAGAATGAAGAGCTTTGGAAGCCATGGAGGCACATAGCTGTAAAAACTCCATGAGGAATTCCAGTATTTTTCAGCCAATTATAATAGCTTTAGGCTATAGGGACTAAACATATTTGGGGCTTCATTCTGTGTTGGCATTGCAGGTCATTTCTGTATCGCTGTGAAATGAGACAGGAACGCCAACCCTCTGAGTTGTGGAGGCTTTTGTGTCACCTCAGGGACAGGAACTTCCTGCAGGGAGTTTGCACACTGCTATAATTTTAATTGAAATTCCCATGTGCTGGAAAGCCTTCCACAAATCTAAGCTGACAAACTAGCTCAGCTATGAGAAGTTAAGGATGATGCACCACTTCTTGTTGGTATAAACTTCCTCTGGTAAAATAATTAGAAACTCTGAAGTAACAGAATGACTGCTTGGGATGCATTTTTGAAGCTGATCATGAGCTGGTTTTTGTGCCATGCTGTGAATGGTTCTGTGTCAGAGCATTGAACCCTCTTCAGCAATGTAGATGTGAAACTGCAGCAGGTGTCCAAATAGTATTGAGTTGTTTTGAAGATGAGTACTGTGACAGCTCAAGACATTGCAATATAAGCATCCAAATTTAACAAAGTTTGGTTAATCCCAAAGGATTCCTTAATCATTGGGGAACTTAATATATAGATTGAACAATCAAAGAAAAATTCAGCTTCCAAAGGGCCTCTGGATGTCATCTGGTCCAATCATCTGCTCAAAGCCACGCTGACTTGAGATCAGGTGCTTTGTAGCCTTACATGGCTTCACTGTTTTATGAGGTTCTCTTCTATTATCTCCATCTAGATAGATACCAAGGCTGTACATACCTTTAAGGATATGATTCCCTGCAGTCTATCCATAGCTCTGACTGCAGTGATCTCAGTGTTGTGACATTTTTCCTTCTTGCATAAACTAGAACGTTGAGGCTAAATTATTCACTGAAGGTTTAGCAGAAGAAGCAGGATAAACTGCTCTAAGCATCCAGCTCCTAGAAAGACATTGGGAAATGAGATACATTTTGTGAAACTCATAATATCAACTATTTATTCCACTGCAAAATGGTCTATTTAAGACTATAATCACAACTGCTCTATTTATGCACAGTTTGTCTTAATTAAGATAATTCAATTTAATATCTTCAAATATATATGAATAAAGGTAGATTTTTTTTTTTTTTACTTTGTGCAGTCAGCAAACATTTGTACTGTGCATGATAGTAAACCAAATGCATCATACCGTTTCTTTCTTTTCTGGCAAGTTTTGAAGAAACAGATCAAGTGCTGGCAGCTAGCACAGCCTTTTAGGTCTAGGTAGCTGGTGATATTCTGCCCAGTTTCTTCAGCTCTTGCCAGGAAAAAGAAGGAAGATTTGGAACTGTATTTGATTTTTGCTGTTTTGATGTAAGTTCTCTGGTTTCTGCTGAGGGAGCACAATCTCATTGTTGTACATGCTGCAGCCTGGGAGCAGCTGCAACCTCAAGGTCTAGAAGTCTGAGATTTTAAGATTTGGTCCTCCCATAAGTATCATCAAATATTAACCTTCTTTTGAAAATACCAATTACCTGGGTTAGTGTAGCCATGTAACCTCAGAACCTGTTGAATTTTGTCATTAATAAGCAGAGATGAGGTGGCTGTGAGGTTGATTCAGGTGATGTTCTGCCATGCAGCTCTCAGGCACCCCTACATCTGACTTTTCAGCCATAGATCATCCCCTGCTTAGGGCAGGAGTCCTTAAGTGGCAGGGTCAAAGTCATTTCTCCCTCAACCATATGCTCCTTTAATGGTGACAAGTGGGAGTGAGGAAATATGCCTCTCTTGCAGCTTTAGAAAGTGCTTTAGTTTGGTGTGTTATGGACGCTTATTTCAAAAAATGCTCCAAGAAACAGGACACATGGATGATACTCTTTGGTATGTCTTTAAGTCTTCAGGGAATTGGGATAGGATAATAAAAGCTTCAAGTTGTTTATATTGATTCCAGAGGAATTGTTTTGCCTGGTTGGAAAGGATATAATTTAAAGGTCTGCTTTGTGTTCCTGGCTATTAGGTTAGTAATATTTATTTTCTCTGCCTTCCAAAGAATCTTTGCACGTGCTTAGATATGTGTATCCAGTGTCTTGATTGACCTTTAAATTTAAAGGTCATCTTTCAATCTTAAAATTTAGCTTTTAATTGATATTTCAAGTATTTTCTTTCTTTGAACAGAAAAAATAACTTTTTTATTTTCATTTTCTTGCTAGAGAAATTACTGATTTTTATTGGGAATTTTTTTTTTTGTTTGTAAAATTGTTAGTGAGAAATCAGTTTCTACCATTCTGAAGTCCATTTTTCTTTGCCTTGTCTTACCAAATGGGTGTCTTCCATTCTAAAACCATTTCAGGATACTGATGAACAAACTGTGACTTAGAATTTAATTCAGTGGCAGTAACGCTGAGGCCATGGTGCTGTGGCAATGGTGGATTTGGCTGAGGATGAGAACTGCGATATATGTAACTGAAACCTGAGTAACCTCCAAGAAGGTTGTAGAAGCCTCCAAAAGAAGGTGTTGTAATTCTGAACCTTTTTTAGGTTCATTCCAAGTCTTCCCTAGGGTTTAGTCAGCGCAGAGGGTGGGGGAAGAAGGATGAGTGTGTATTTATGGATGCTAAGGACTGATTGATGGGATGGACTGTGAGAGAAGTATCTCAGTATGTGTTTGATACAGATCTGTGACAGTGGTAGCTGAGCAACTGTTTTCTGAAAGCATGAACTGCTATGAAGGTTCAGAAGCTTGTGATTTCTCTTTGTTGGCAAAATTTCCAACTGTTTAGATGGGTGTGGAGCTGTGCTTTGCTTACAGAACTGCTTTCAGTGACAGCAAATACTTACAGTAAACTTGCAAACTCAGTGTTCCTGGTATCTCTTCTTTCTCTTCCTTTTGCTTTTTGTTTTCTTTCTTTTACTCCCCCACAAACTCCTGTACTTTTCTGTACATGTTAGTGATTATTTTTCTATACAATTTTTATGGTAATCTTTTGAAAGTTGCTTGGCAACTACTAATTCTCATTTTTGAGGCGTTTGCGTACAACAATCCTGGGCTTTAAAGTGTTTATAACAATCTCAAAAGAGAGTTGTGTCCAGGAAGAATCCTGCCTTTCATACCTGGAGGCTTATGTTCTGGTTAGAAAGGCTCTTCTGTGAGGATTCACTTCAGCACATCATCTGCTGACCAAGATAGTTCTTGCGAAGACTGATATATGTTTTCAGTGTTTAAAACGATGATTACAATTAAATGAAAGGAGTCAGTGATACTCCTTGCATGATATGTGGAATACTGGATTTCTACTCTCACTGTTCAGCCCTGTGGCACAATGAAATGATAGGGATTTGGCCAGGACAGCCATGACTCAATCTTTTATTCAGTAGGAGCTTTGCTGACTGCTGGGAAGAGACTATGCCCTGCCTCTGGCTTAATTCCAACCTTCTGCTGAAACATTTCTCCCCGTGAATGGCTCTTGTGCTTACTGTGTTCCCATAAAAGCAAGAAATGCTATTTTGTGCTTGTTTTAATAGTGAAGGATTTAATACGAACTCAGTCTTGACATCAAAAGGCCATTCCTTGGTGGAGGTAGGAGGTCTTGGTACCTCAGTTGTCTGTCCTTATTTACATCCATCTCTCCCAGCAAGTGGTCTGACTCTAATTCAGGTTGGCAATGGTGGACTAACATGTTCTGCTCTCTGGTGATCTTTAGTGATACCTGCACAACACAATAATGTTATTTGCCCTCTATACCCACTGATTAATTGTGTCAGCTTATGATTTCTGCAATTCTGAAGCTTGTGCTTCCATATCTTTTAGCCAACTCTGTAGCATTTAAAACTGGTTTGAAAACTCCTTTGGGGGGCAGTATGAAAACACCCATAATTAACCACATCAAGCATCTAGCATGAGTTCAGTAGAAGATAAATAGCAATATGTGCTTTCCCTTGGGATGGTCTGTGAAGTTGTGCTTATCAGAGAGTGAAGCATAGTGTGGATTTTCGAAGCAAAGTCCACAGCTGGTGGCTTTGCTCATCCCCATCTATCTCCTGAAGTTTCCAAGGACGCTGAGGCTCCATGGTTGTCATTTGCCAATGTTCAGAAGTGCAATGTCCACTACAAAAGCAGCCAGCTGTGGCACTTGCCTGTGATCTGCAGCCTTTATACACTTAATTCCCTGATGCTGCAGTGTAAGCCATAGGACGTACAAGCTTTCAGGGTTACTGTTTTTGTTGGCTCTGTTGAAATTGTCCAGGTAGATGCTGTTAGAGAACTGTGATAGTTCTCTCAGAGGAATACTGGTAGTTGTTAAACACAGAGCTCTTCTTGAAAATACTATATGTGTTAGGAATATACTAGTGCCTGGCTCCCAAAGGAATTTAGGCTGTGATAACCTTTTGAACTTAACTGGGCACCTACCTAAATATCTCCAAGAATTTGAGCCTGAAGCCCACAGGTCAGTTTACTCCTGCAGTGCATGTGGCCTTGGGAACAGCATTCAGCTTTCAGAGGATCTTCTCTACTGTAAGAGTGAATTAAACCAAATGTTTTCTTCTTGTAAGAGACCTTTTTTTCCCTAAAGGATAAAGAATTTAAAGCCTTTAGCAATGCTAAGCACAGAGTTAGAAGTATCAAAGGAGAAAGATAAGGATAGATGGCTTCTTTGACAGTTTTGTCTCCCTGCTGTGCCAAGTGACAACCAACATCTTATTCTTAGAGGGAAGCTTTTCCATGCTGGAAATGGTGGCACAGAAATTCTTTCATTTGGCCTCATTCAAATGCAGTTGATCCTGGTGATGCTTCATGCTGATGGCAATTTAAATTACTGTGCATCCTATGATAGTAGGGCTCATTCAAGGGCCATCAAAACCAAGTGGGGCCAATGGGAAAAGTTAGGTTCAGTTTTAGAAGAGCACAGCAAAAAGCACTCTTAATAAAATTAAATCTCTGGTCTCATCTGGCTGTGTATCTGGAAAAACTGCTAAATTCAGCATTTATTCATGAGAGAGTAAATTATTCTAATTTTATTTATTGATTGAAGCAATGCTAGGTTAAGCTAATATCATTAAATTCTTGCGCTCTTCAGCATTGATGTAGCGTTTTGCAAAAACACAAATAAATATGTAGATGTCTTTAGAAAATCTGAGAGATCAATTTTTAGACTGTTTTACAGACCTTGCTAAATTAATCAGTGCAGTCATAAAAATGTTTGCAGAGGCACTTTTCACTTGGACTGTCAGTGAGGGGTTTAGAGCTGTAAAAGGACACTACCTGTTTTTAAAACCTGTCCTCTCTCATTAGAATGTCTTTTGCAAACACTGTGATGCACACAGGGAAGAATTTTGTGTGTAAGTACAGAATATATGTTTTGAAATAGGCAATTTTTGCTGGTGGACAATTAGAAGTCCACAGTTGAGTACTCTGAGACTGTATGAGAGAAATTGAGCCGTTTATGGAATAGCTTTTCCCTCAAGTGAAAACCTCTCCAAGTGGATTTGAATAAAGAAGCATCTGTATACATACCCACAATGAAAGTCTGATGCAAGCTAATTGCTTTTGTGTGCTTGTTTCCACTTCATTTTTCAAGATGATATAAAGAATCTTGAATGTTGAATGGAGAGAGCAGTTTGGTCACAGTTCTGAAGTGACGGGTACATTCTGGAAATCCTGCTTTGGCTGTTCAATATCCTTTGTTAAGTGGCAACGTTTCCTTGTTTGCTTGGATAACCATGTACAACTACATGGAAAACTGTGGAGAAACCCTCAAACACAAAACCAACCAGCAAACACTAAAACTGTAGGGACTTTTTTTTCTGCTTTGTGTCTTTTCCATTACAACAGAAAGCAGCAGGGAACTACAGAGGGCAGTGGCCAAAGAGTAAGTGCCAGCATGAGAACACCACTGCAAGCTTTCCTTAGCCAGAGTTCCCTTCCCTTTGGCCTGCAGACCTGGTGACTTCTTAAGCACTGAGCATGTGTTTCTTTTGTCTTGACTTGTCAGCTTGAACTGTTGTTATATGGAGTTATTGGACAGCCAAATCAAAGGTGTGATGATGTAGTAACACTATAGTTAAAACTCAGTGCATAGCAAAGGTAGTAAATCATGCTAATTGGTTGTGTTATTCATAGTAATTTAATAATAAATAAAGCATTAGCATTACTTTATATTTAGTACTATACCAAAGTACTAAATAATATAATATGTAAAATAAGTATTAATACATTTCAAGAGTGAATAATGATTAAAATAGTATACATTTTCCTTGGTACATTAGTGGCAAATCTGGCTGATGTTGAATTTGCTGAGAAATTTTTCTTGAATTTAAGTAGAACTTGGAGTTGAAAGATAGCTACCTCCTATTTAGTTCCTGTAAAACCGAGAGTCAAGTTTTTCAGTCTATGATTTGGATCTGCCAGCACGTTTATTTTAAAATAATAATAATTAAAAAAAATACTAATAAAATGAATTAAAAGTCTGGGCAGCAGCTGCTGAATCCTGGTGTGCTTTGTACTCCCTGCAGTACCTGTTTTACCGTCAAAGCGCTGCTCTGTGCAGATGAGACGTGCATTCTGAATTTAAACACCTGGTTAATGAGGAGTTGCATGGGAGGGACATAGAACTTTCTCATCTTTAATTGTGAACCTGTTTTGTCTTTTTCTTTATCCACTGGACATCCTGGCTTACCCAGGAGCTAGCATATCTGGAATAAATATTGGGAGGAGAAAGCTCTCCGTGTATCTGCAACAAACACTGCATCTCTGGCTGAGCCACTTTGTAATCACTCCATCTAATCAGTGCTGCTTTTCTGGTCTAAAAATGAAGGCTTCCTGTTTGCTACAATATCAGCAACTCCAGCTGGATATTTTACCTTAACCCACAAGGAATACATAACAGTGTGTGACATTTTTTGGTCAAGCAAAAGCAATCACAGAAGTTATTATGCGATGTGGATTCGGGTTCAAGCTGATCCTAAGGTGGGTGTGCTTAGCTAGACCTTTCCCTGTGCAATGAACTTTCCCCCAAAATTTCAGATGGTTTTAAACTCTAGGCAAAGATTTATTGTAGTGAGCAGAGGTCCTTAAAAAGGTGTTAAGCAGCAAAAATTGGAAAATTTCCAAGAGAGGACAGAAACAAGAAAGGTTTATATACTGACTTCCCAGGAATCACTTTTCTAAGATGTGATTACTCTGCTTTGCTTTCCTTCTACAAGATAATTACAGACAGACGTGTTGGGATGAACTCCTCTGTGTTTAGGAATCATTGAAACACTATAATGCTATGTTTATGGAAAGCCTGTAAATTAGCTATGACTGCTCCAGACATCATCACTGTGGCTCAGCACACGTGGGGTTCAACACCCACAAACAGGCTTTTCCTGCTGAAAATGACATTTTCGTTTGTCTCAAATGAGGATCCATGCACTAAGGGTCACTTGGGAGTATGTCTGTCTTCCACTTCTAATTAAAACAACTCATTTAAAGCAGAAGGAATTTAATTTTCTTATTGTTATTTGTAAAGAGCCCGAAAGTGATTTCTGTTGTAGCCTTTTAGCAACAGAAGAAAATGCTTTCCACAAAACATTGAGGTTCTCCATCCAGGAAAGCATTATTCCAGGAGATTTTTTTAGAGGAGTCCTTCACAGATCTGAAAATTAAGGATTCACCTTTTTTAAAGTCTTACAAAAGAGGTTTGCACCCTTTTTCTCACAAGAAGACATACTTGCTTTCCTGTAGAAAAAGCAAACATTTTCTATTGCTGGGTATCAAACATCTAAGCACTCAGGTGTACTGCAAGGCTTTAAATTTAAATTCAGAATGTCAGAATTTTCTAATCAGAGATTTGTCATGTATGCAAAACAGGGCATGCAAGATCTGCAGAGACGAAGAAATGTTTGGGTTTGTTTTTGAAGGTTTCTTCCCCCCATTTATTGTTTATATACCACTTTGCAAGTTTTCATATGTGTTGGTAAAATCTGAAAAAAATTGGATTGCATGTAATTTAATTCTATAAATGAATCATACCTTTTCTTGCTCAAGAAACCTTAGAATGTGGTTGGGTTATGTTTGGAAGTTGTTATGAACATATGCCAGTTCAGGTATAGTCCTGCCCTTAAGTTCCTGTTGTCTTCCTCACTGCCTGTGACATTGTTTTTTGGATGAATGATTTTCCTGAGCCAAGTCTGAATAGTTGAACACCTCTGAGGTCGTTAGTGGTGATGAATGTGATACATCAATCGTAAGAAAAAGATCCTGTGTTTTGGAGAAACATACTGCTAACATCATAACAACTCTACTGAGATCCTTCATAGATCTAGAAATTAATAAGTCATTTAGGTTAAAATGTTATGCAAAAGGTTTGTGTAATTTGTCACAGATAGTAACGTGGGTATTCACTTTGCTTTTATTATGAGTGCAGGTTTTACAGCCAGGGATGTTGATCAGCTCTAGAACCATTTCAGATTTTGAATCAGGACTTTACTGTTTCGGGATTTGCTTCTGAAAAACTGCTAGAAATATTATTCTGGAAATTGATGAAGTCTTTAACTTCTTGCCAGTGCTAAAGGAAAGAATATCCCTGCAATCTCTCTGTATGCTTGATCTGCATGATGTGTTATGAAATTTGCTACTCCTTTCTGTAGTATTTCATCAGTCTGCCTGTGTGCAAGTGGAGTAAAGCTAAGCTAAATTTCTGCCGGTACACAGAGTATTACTGACATGAAAGACAGGGATGGAAGCACTGGGGAAGAATTGTAGCCTGAAGAAAACTTCAGCCAGTCCACCTTCATTAACTTTAAATAGCCTTGGCAAGTCCGAGGTGTAATCCAGAGAGAAACTTGGAAGGGCTGGGGAAGGGAAATTGGGATATGAAGAGGAATTGGGGTCCATGCTGGAGAGGGAATACAGACAGAGCTCAGAACATGATCTAGGTTTCAAACAAAACAAGCAACAAAATGTTGTATCCCTGCTTACCTTCAGTACAACTCTTCAAAACTTCTATTCAGATTAGTCTTGCTATTCTAGTGCTTAATTTGGCTGATGGGTAAATTATAGGTAATGTTCTTCTGGTAGTAAGTGAACTAGGAATCACTGTTGTTACTCTCTTCTGGAAAATAGCTGAAATAGTTTTGGCATTATAAAACTTGCTTGATTGAAATGGTCTGATCCTTCAGATTTAATGACTAAAGTAATAAACATCTTTGGTTCTGGAGTGGTTTCATAATTTCTTCAAATTATTCATCAACTCTTGAATCATCACTATGTATGTAGTCAGTATGACAGGAGGAATATGTTGTTGCTGTGTGTTTATAAACATAGGTATTTGGGGGTTTCTATGAGGGTTCTACCCATACATTTTATATATTATACATGTTATTGCCCCTGTTTTTTTTGTATGCAGTAGGTATATTGTGTAACAGAGTCCACAGCTTGTTCTGAAACAGATTTTTATTACATGGTCTTCAAATGCTGGATGTAGAGATACCTGGATATGTATAATGATGTGCCTTGGAAAAGATAAAGCATCCTGCAGGGAACTGAACAGTTGTGTGGCTGTTGAGCATGTAGAACCTGGTTGAGGAACAGATTATTCCAGAGGTTCTTGTAACTGTAGTCTTTACTTTTATTCCTGTAACTCCAGTCAGCTGATGTCACTTATTCATAAGATTTAAATTAGCTGGATTCTGCTGAGCATTCTGTTATGCAAGAGGAAGTATGCTAATCATGCCTAATGAACTGTCATGACCTTACCTTTGGAAGGTGTATGCCTTTTGTCGTCTGTTTTGATGCAAATTACATCTGTTATTCTTTTGGCTTATTCCCTTCATGTAGTTTAACCAGCATGTTCAGTTGATTGCACTGATTAATTGGTTGCATCATTAGGATCTGGTTTTAAAAATCCAGGTTTTCATATTTCTCTGCAAAGACCTATTAAAAAAAAAAAAAACTCCAACAAAACAACTGAAACAAACCACACACAGAAAAACCCCCAAACGTACTTTTGATGCTGCTCTGTATGGCCAAATGAGAAATAACAAGGGATGGCCAGAGAGCCTGTGTTATCTTCTAGTGTAGCAGGATTCCTTGGACTGCCTGTTCTGAACATGGAAAGAGGATGTCATATCTTCATGCTGGGCAGGAAAACCAAAACTGAAATAATAATTTTTCATTTCAAAGTCTTAATAAGACTACAAAACAGAATGAAGCTGAGCAGCTGATGTGTAAGACTTACCTGCAGTACTTTACCTGCAGAAACTGCATGAAATAAATGCAAATCTTCCTTAAATGTAAGGCGTTAGTGCCTGTTTAGTATTTCCATATAGACCCTTAATACTGCAGCTCAGCAATAGAAAATATAAATCCTGAATATGAGTTTAAATAGGCAGACATGACTCTGAGATAGTTGGCCTCATCTTATTTCTTAGAATTGGAATGTGATATTTTTGCTTTGATTTATGGTTAGTAATTTTATATCATTACAAAAATCACTGAAATTCTAACCACTCCTGAATTTTTTCAATGTCAATTGAAATCTAACCTAAACTTTGGACATTTAATTAGTTTTATAAATTTCAGTAATAGGAGGTCTAAGTCTGATCAGATAATAATTGCAGAAATAAGCTATTTCACTCTGGTCTGCATCCCTTGCTCCAGTCCCTGCAGTGTTCAGTCTCACCCTTCTCCTTTGAGGTTACTGCTCTGGCAGCACTGAAATCCCTGCACACCCTTCAGCATCTGCAGAGCAGAGTTGGCCATTTTTAAAGCAAAATGAGACACCAGAGCCCGTTTAAGACAACGTGACTCATTTTTGCACTGAAGCTACCAAGGAGTGTTCACATGAATCTGTTCCAGCTTAACCACAAGGGTGGCTGATGGCAATGGGAGGTAACAAATTGCATTTGATTGAAAAGGGGGAGATGGGACAGTGGGTGATTTATTTTAAAAACAGCTGGCTTTAATATTGATTGTCATTCACTGGCCTGAGAAATCTGAGCCAAGTCCAAGTTATCTGTTCTCATGTGTGGATCTTGGAGTGCAGAACTTGTGCAATGGCAAGACATGTTAATGAGAAGGTCTTAGGACTGTGTGCTCACTCAAACTTTGATTAGAAGCTAAAATACTTGTTCTGAAGGTCTTATAGTTGAATCCCATACCTTGCCATGGAAGTAATGGGAGTTCACGTATTAATACAGAGACTAACATAGTTTGTAGAAAGTTCCAGACAAACAAAATGTCCTACAGTTATCTATAAATGGATAATGATGAGACTGCAGTGCCTTCCCACAGGACTGTGGTATATTTGTAGTGATTTAGACTTGTCATCCACCCATCCCTATCCTCCCTCACAGTTTTTTACAGTAGTCCAGTACACATAAATTGGTCAACATGGACTTTTAAAAAATGTACATTAAAGTCTTGGTGAGTGTGGGACAACAATATAATCTCTGTGTAGGGACAGGGCTCTGAAAACCAGGTGATGAGCATAAAACAGGTTGATTTCTCTGGTTTGTGGGATTAAGGGATGGGATTAAACTGGTTTATGAGTGTATAGCCAACTGAATCATAGTCACTAACTAAACTTTTGGTTCTCATAAAATATCCTGAATCCATCTGGTGCACTCCAGGAGTTAAAGTGTATGGGGCCCATGTTTCTGAACTGGCCAGGAATTCATCCCAAGCATTGCAGCTGCTGCTTGGTGGGTGAGAAGAGGTCTGAGTGAAATATGTTAAGAAACTGTGGAAATGTTTAAATAGCTTTGGAAATTGGCTCAAATTCAAGGGCAGGAATATGCTCTGAGCCGTGGGCTTCGCAGTGCCCCTGTGTGCATGGACCAGTTTTCTGAAAGAAACTGGAGAGATGACAAACCTCTCTCAAACTCCCCGACAGTGGTGTTAGCAATCAGGCCCGTTTGTATCTCTTCTGCTTGTTTGTTGAACAAACTACAACTGTTTCTAGCACTGTCTTCTCAAATTCTTCTGCTCATTGTATACCAATTTATACAAATGAGTTGATGAGAATATCCCTTATGCATCCATTTGATTTCCACATGCACTAATGTACGTACAAATATCACTGCTCAGTTGAGTGCTAATTTTGATTTTGTAGTCTCATTTTCCAGTAGTAATTTGAGTCCTTCCTTATAAATACAAAATATTTTCCATATATGCTAATTTCTGCTATAGCACTAAGCATCTTTATATTACTTTAATTATGTAATATTTATTTATACTCAGTTCTCTGCTTTGTGTTGAATTTTGCTTATAAATACTCCATAAAATCTGTTCTTTCTGGGGATTTAGGTAAGGTAGTAAAAACCCCAATTTTTCATAGAAAAAATAGTTGCAGTTTTGTAACTGATCACCACAAGCTGTTTGATATTTGATATTTTCATAGGGAGCAAGAAAATGTGACTGTAGAATAATAAATTTAACTCCTTTATGAGATTGGTTGGGCAAACGATTACAAGAAAAATGGGATTCTTAGTCTTTTGGAAAGGGATGAAACAGTGTGCAAAAGTCTTTCAATGTACACAATTCCACACATGCAGTATGTAATATAGTATGTAGAACATAGATTTTACAGGTTTGAATTTTTTATCAGACTTCAATAGAAATTATGATTCCCTCCCCCCCCGCCTTTAATTTTTATTCCACAGTCAGATGATGTGTTATTTGAGACACTGGGATAAATTAAGTCAATCTGTATCCTGTATTGTAAAGTTATATCTTGTATTATGGGCATGTACGGCAACACATTATCATCCATATGTCATAGTAAAACCACTTTTAGATCAAACTTATCACTTGAAAGAGGAGACCAGAAATTATATCTGTATGGATGTTTTGAAGACGTTTCATGAGGTGTGGCGCTGTGACATGGCTTGTGCTAAACTCTTCTACCTGTTCCTGGGGATAAGTAAATTTTCCAGGAGGAAAGATTTACAAGGATATACATTATACTGTCTCACTCTATGGCTCACTCCTTATTACAAAGGAAACCAGTTACATCTTGGAGAATTGATAGCTGTTGAAATGCAGCTTTAGTGAAAATGCCTTTTTATGACACAGTCGTTGTGCAAATGCATCTGAAGTGACAGGCATTAGTGCTGGCTAAGCTACATTATGAAGACTAATGGATAATTACTGCTGCAATTTCATGAGTTAAACTTTTACTGGCCCTCACTTATTTTATTTAAAATCATGTTACTCTTAGTATTTGTTTAATAACAAGGGTGATTAACTTGAAGAAATGGGCTTTTGCAAATGGCATTTCTTAACTGTGATTTGTGTCTGGTCACCTGTCACGTTGCATTACTTCTGCTCTCTGCTTTCCTATATTTTCTAAAAGAGGACAAATTCAAATGACAGGATTCCGTGTCTGTATTTTCAAATCAAGGTGCTTAATTTAAAACTGGGTAAAAGTTTCCTATTTAACAGTTTATCAAGAACCAGTGGTTGTCCAAATTTAACTAATTATACATGATCCACAAATAGTGAAGGAAAATGTTCGCTGCTACCCATGAGGGAGCTGATTTGTTTTGCACTGTTCCTCTGGCTCTCTTGGTGTCTCCAAATGTGCTGAATGTCTGTCTCTGGCTCTGTGTCAGCTCTGGACAGCAGAACTGGTATAGGGCGTGTTGGAAACATCTGAGCTGCCACCAGAAGTGGCTTTCCGTGTTCTAGTGGGACTTGTGGGACACCCGCAAGACATCAGTTGGGAGCACATCTGAGCCCTCTGCTGTGGTGCTTTCTCATGTCCACTGTCCTTGTCCAGGCTCATAAGGAGGAACTACTTGTTTTTAAGTGGATGGGATTTTGCTCCTTGCCTACACTCCTGTTATCCAAGGTCCTTTGAGTAGCTCAGGGATTCGGAATTCCTTGCCAGTGATTTTAGAGGAGTAGCTGTGTAGAGGAGCAAGCTGAGTAGAGGAAGCAAGATCTTTCCCATGCTGTGGGACACTGGCCCACTCCTGCAGCACGTGGTTGGGAATGCAAACATGTTCATATGTTCTGTGCATGTTTTATAGAGACACTTTTGTTCGGAGTACCCGGTCCTGACCTGATTTTTAGCAACAAATTTACCCCATAGAAGTGAGGCAGGAGCAGAATGGAGCTTTTCTCTACATGAGTGTGTTTCTGCTTATTTCTGTGAGGTTTCTAATGAGCTGACAGACTGTTGCCATGTAGCAACAAACATCTATCCATGAGGAAGAATCACGAATCTTGTGAACTTCCATCCAGGTATCCATCTCCTTAAGAGCTTCATGTGGTTGAGCAGTTCAGCTTTGTGTGGAATGGAGCATGTCAGACAATTTGGCATAGATTTTACATCTTGCTTTTCTTTCCTAATTTTCAACACATGCTGTGCAGGAAGGCTGCCTTATTTAGTAGGGATTTAAAAAATCCACACTTCTGTCCCTAAAATGAGTTGTATCTGCCTCTGAACACAGGACAATCCTTGCTTGCCCCACAGGACCATCTTCCTTGCACAAAATGTGGAGATTTGGTTTAGATTTTTTTTTTTTTTTAAATTACCTGTTAATGTAACATGAGGTATCATCATCTGGCAAACTTGAATTCACATTACTTATATAACAGAGAATTATGATTCGTGGAATGAGGGCCGCAACTGCCTAGTGAGCACTGTGCTGTGAAGCCTTCCTCTGTTCTTCCACGTTTCACCCATATTCCAGGAGTTTTGGTGGAATATATTGCAATATATCACAAAAAATTCAGTCACAGCTTTATCTTTTCCTTTTTGGTACTCCATCATGTCACAGTAAACTGTTGCAAGTTTGAGGATCAATCCTAAAATACGTCATTTAACAGGATGTTTAACCATAGTGAAATAATATACCTGCTGTGAACATCAACTATCAGATAGAAACGGCTGGGATGCTGCTTTCAACCCAGTATTTTTCAGACTGGATTTTGGACACCAGAAAGTCCATAGATTATTTCTAAAGGACCTGCAAAAGAAGAGCAATCTTGTATTCCATAAACTTGTGTTCTAGAATGTGGCACTGGGGGGCACAGACAGGGACAAATCAAGATACACTAGTTTAAGGCAAAGCACATTCCCTTGTGCCTGTTACATGAAAAGCTAAACTGCAACTGCAAATTTCTTAACAAGCTCTGTTACATAAGGTGCCTGAAATGTAAAGAATACTCATCTTTCATGGGTGGAACTGAAAGCACTTCACAATTTGTGAGAACAGGTGTTTTGTTTGTTAGCCACCCTACACAAAAGGCTTTTTTTCTTTTTCAAAGGAGCCCAAAGGATTGGCATCTAAAGCTGTTTGATGCACAGTTCTGTTAATGAAAACAAGCAAGTGCCCCCACTTCATATTTGTAGACAATCTATTTCAGTTAATTGAGTATGAAACTCTTTTCTGAGGACAAGTACTGTAGCAAAAATAAAATGGGCATGGCCAAACTCTCATATCTGTGCAGATGCTCCTTTCTTCCTAAGCCTTGCCCACCTTTGGAAGCTGTTGAGCATCCTGAGCTCCTACTGAACTTAGATGTGATGGCACAATTCAGTTGCATTATGAATAATTGAGGAAGTCTCTTAACTGTTGTAGTCTATACCAAGATTATTAAAAATCTTTTTTGTTTCATACCTAGGTTTGAAAAACTCTGAAGTTTAATTTCCTATTTTTAGGGGAATCTATAGAAGTCCTTGATTTGTGTGGTGTACCTGTCTAGGAGAACACTATATGCAGTGTTGTCAAATGAAACTAATAACAATTTTAGGCACTAAAAACATCAAGCCATATAAGAAGGTTTGTTACTTGTTTGTGTTCAGTACAAGAATGATTATGTCCCTCTCCTCAAGCTATAAAGATATTGTACAGTTAGGGAAGATGTCTTCAATTCTCTTCACGTTGTACTGAACATTAGCAAAATATGGGTTTTTTATCGTTGGAAATGAGATACTCAATTTGCTATAGCACTGCAGTATTTACTGGATCTGGTGTGACTGTGGAATCTGTAATAATTTCTAGAAAGAATTGCTATGCCTTGTAAGGAGATGAACTGCCTTTTGAACATTTCCTTTCTTGATGTTATGTTTTCCCTCTGATATTTACTGTAAATCAGAACCATGCTTAAAGATATTTTGCCTCTGTGTAACTAAGGAAAAGTAACCTAAGCTCAGCTATTTCGTAGAAGAAATAGTTTTACTGCCCATGTAAAATCTCAGTAATTTGAATATATGTTGTTAAAGCTTTTCTGCCCGGAGTATTATTTACTCATGGGAATAACCCTTGGCAAATCTCTTGATGTGTGATATTCTTGCAACTAAATAAGTCAATGCATCCTTACAGAGATTGCTAAAAAGAAAATGTAGATTTAAGTCAAAGGTGTGGAACAGAGTGGGTAGAGTCAGAATGAGTAGGTGCATCAGAGTTTTTTTGTCTGCACTTTTCTGTTATATTACCTTACTTATCATCCGTCAGAGAATGCAATGTCAAATGCTTATGTCCTTATCTGAATGGGGAAAACTCTTATATCTGCCTGTAGCTGAAATCCACATTCTTCCTGTGTTCCTTCTGGTGTGGGTGCAGGAGCTCTGAGCACCGGAATCTTTGTAACTATTTTAACACAAATGTGGTTTCCTTTGTGATTACCCAAAAGCTCTGCAGTGAATACCAGTGAAATATCACTCATTGTTAGTGTATTTTGCACTACCTGCTTATCAGTAGGAATAATTCTAAGATAAGCAGTTAGTTGCCCACTCCTCTTGAGCAAGAATGATATGTAAGTACTGATGTAGATCACATATCAGAAATTTTGTACCTCAATTTGTTTTTGACCTGCTGTGATTAAATGTACAGTGGAAAAGGATATTCATTGCTAGATTGATGGGCTGATCCCTCACTTTGAGAAAGAATGTAATTTCTGTTAGCACAGCAGAAGAGCAGCTGTAACTTTGCCCAGAGGCCAAAGATGGTGCCTAAAGAGGAGAATATAAAGGACAAGCATAAATGGAATTTCCCTTGAGTAAGTTTCTTCAGATCCACTGATCGTACATGAGAACAGAGGAGCACACCGAGCATGTTGAAACACTTTCTTCTAGAAGAATTTAAAAGCAGCCTGTTTGCTTTGGGAAAGTTATGAGGGTTTTGTGATTCTGCCTTCCTCCAAGCAGGTGAGTCAGGTTTGCAGCTCTTCCCAAACTACTTGAGGAACCAAATGCATGTCTTCCTGAAAAGATCAAGAATCTTGACTCTCTCACCTTATCATCAGCTTCCTCTGATACTTAAATATATCCCATAAATCTCTGTTGCCATGGAAAGCTGCTCTGAATGGCTCCTTGAACTCTGTTCAGCCTCCCTCTTAAAAAATTCCTTTCCCATCTGTTTGTCCTCCCCGTGCAGTCTCTTGCTGTCGGAATTCTCCCTTCAGGCCAGTGCCACCAGAGCAGGTACACAGAGGTACACGAGAGTTCTGGCTCGTCAAGGAAAAGCACATAGTTAGAAGCACACAGTGGAAAATTAAATTGGCTTTATATTTCTTCTATTTGCTTAATGTTTTATACTCACCATTTGGTGGAAGGGGGTGGAGGAGGAGGAGGTTGTTTGTTACCTTCATTTTTACTTGATAAGTGGAGATGTATGGAAATGACTTAGTTAATGGCTTTCTGGCTTCTCATCCTCAACACAAATGAGAAGTGTTTTAGCATTCAACTGAGGCCAAATGTTTTCAGATAAGGAGATAATGTCTTAAGGCATTTTTGTTGGTATTCAATTATGCTTATCTTTCTATATAATGTATGGCATTTATGCACACATGCAATACATACTATAAGTAAATAGCCTATTTGGCTTGATTCAGCTGCTATTAATCATAGATTGTTCCTGATTTTGGATTTAATGCTGAATTCTTGGCCACAGCTTATTTAAATGTTATTGTGGGTAAGTAAGATTCTATTTACAGGATTAGTAAGATTGGATGGTGTTGGTTTTAAAGCTCCTAATGGCAAAAGCTGTATGAAAATCCGTTCATGAATTTTGTTGATGCGTGAGCTGTTTGTTATTGCAGGATTTTCTTGTGCAATGCTTGTACTAGATAAGATACAAGATTTGAACAGAGAATCATATTTGTCATCAACCCGTCTAAATCCTTGTTCTAAGCAAATTTTCCTATAGATTGGAGTGTATAATACAGATCAAAGTGACACTGTGAAGTCGTTTTATAATTAAGTGAAGTGCTTTGTGTGTTAGATACCAAATAACTGGGATGAAAATCTGTCCCAGGGATGAATTATTGCATAACATTGATTCTTGAAAATTTCCATAAGCCATTCAAACAACTTATAGTTTTTGATTGCACAGCAATAATATTGTAAACACATCAAATTTTACTCAGCTGAAATACTGCTATTAAACAGAAAAATATTAACAAACCTATATATTTCAATTTAACAGATACCCCAAAACATGTCAAGTAAACTGGATTCTAGCACATTCTATAGAGCAAAGTCGATTTGGGTGACTTATTTTGAGAAGAAAGTGAATTAGGCTGGTGCTGTAAAAAGCTGCTAATCAGACAAAATGTGACCATGGCACTTTATAAAGACTAATGATACAACCCTTTGGAGCAGTAAAATATGTAAGACTAAACTATTAGCATGACATTTTATTTACTGAAAATTTAAAAAATACAGATGGACAAGCTCCACTTTTTATTGAAAGAGGAAGATAAAGCATTGCTTTTTCCTTTGGAGTTGCTAGGAAATTTTAGAATCTCCCTGTGTGCCAGAGATCCATCTGCCTGTACCAAAACCCGGCTATCAGGGACTCATTTTG
This sequence comes from Acropternis orthonyx, assembly GCA_035583155.1. NCBI lineage: Eukaryota > Metazoa > Chordata > Aves > Passeriformes > Rhinocryptidae > Acropternis > Acropternis orthonyx. The sequence continues at coordinate 5,999,034 of JAWWEU010000034.1, read as the reverse complement.
AAACCAGACAGTTAAACCCCATATGCAGGGTTGACTTGAGTTAGCATGGCTGCTATCAGCAGGGTTGTTTTCAAGATTTATAATTAGAGCTAGCTGTCTGCTCCAAGAAATAATATAACTCACTGTAACCTAAATGCTTTGCTTTTATATCCTCTAAAGTTCCACAAATTGCCCATGAATCAAGAGAAGCTCATCCCTGATGGCCTTGTGGGAGCAGATGTGGTTCAAATTAAATGAACTAATTGATTTGATAGATAATTCTCTATAGCCACAGACCTAAAGCTAAGGAAGGTGAGAAATTCCCCATAGCCCAGCATGTTGTTTTGGTAGTAAAATACAGAGGGTTTCAATACTGATATTAAACAAAGTGAACTTTGGTAAATAAAGCCCTAGTGCAATACAAGAGAGGTGGGATAGTGGGGATGGATAGCCTATACACCAAGATTTTTATTTATTTTCCAGAACCCATGTGGCTCATTTGGCTGGTATCCTTCATCTATCTGATGTCTTTGTGGCATTTTATTTCCAGAGGTGAATTCTGTGGGTTACAATGAACTACCAGTACTAGGAGGGGAATGTTATCTAGATTTTCCTTTCTTAAAATGTTTGTCTCTATCCCTGCTGGATTTTCCTGGCCTTTCACTGGGCTAATTCACAGGCTCACTGATGCTCTCTGAATGCTTTTTATTTCTGTTGCCTGGTGTACAGCCTTCAACGAGTCTAAAATATTTTATGATTTTTTTTCCCTGAAAATAACCCTGGCCTTTCCTCCTTCCTGCAAGTGCATTTTAACAGTATTGCAGTAAGGTTTGGGGTTCCTTCTGTCTCATTTTACAACACTATTTCATTGTTTGTTTTTCTCAGCCAGGCAGGTAACCTCTTCAGAATAGACCATCATCAGTTTATTCTAAACTTTCTGAGGTTGCCATGGGGAGAGCAGGAACAGGACCCTATTTTTTTGATGATGTTGTCACCAAAGCTTTGTTGTGGTGTCTCAAATGTGAATTGGTGGCAGGTGGACATTTCCACACAGCAGAAAGCCAGTTATTTTCACCAGTAACTTCACAGTAAGTGCCTTCCCTGTCTTTGAAAAGTCATTAATTTTCCTGATTGCTCTCCCATCATTCATAACAACTGCTTGAAGAAGTTTCACTGAAAGGACAGACTCAAGAGCTCTCCATGTGAACTCAGGTGTTCCTTGAGGTGAAAGATGTGCTGCATGGCTAATTTAAAGTCATTTTCCTGTGGAAAATGAAGTCGTCTTGTGCTCTTCAAGAAACTATTTGCTCACATCAGTTTAGTGCTGGCTAATTACATGAATAAAGCAGAAGGACACTGCTTTTACAAACCATAAAAAGAGTTTAAATTTAAAAAATGGCAAAGCATTTATCTGCAGTCATGACAAGGGGCATAAGAAAAATAATACTCAGTTAAAAAATACACATCAAATCTGTCCTCCTTGCTACCTAATATATTAGGTCACATACATTTTTAAATATTTATTTTCATGGTGAAGTACTTAGAGAAAAGGAAACTTTTGTACAAATCCAATAACGGGAAAATATTTTGGGATATGATGATTACACTGATGTATGGACCCAGATGACCCAGTGTGTCTTAAAGAATCAATGATTTATATTCAAGAAATATTTGAACCTACAAAGCAAATACAATTTTTCTGACAATACACTTCATTTTCCATTATATTCTTTGCAGGCACCAATATTCTACTTCTTGGGGCTCTGAGATTAGCTCAGCTGCTTAGGGAATGGTGCTAATAATGCCAAGGTCATATGTTTGATCCCTCTATGGGAAGCAAATGCACTTAAGAGTTGGACTTGGTCCTGTGGGTCCCTTCCAACTCAGCGTTCTGTGATCTATGTTGGGATTCTTTTTGACCCCAAAAGATGAACAATAGCTGTTACTTATCCAGCTAGCTGTGGTACAGCCAGCTCCATGCTGCCTTTTTGGGGAACCACAGACTTGCCCTTCCTCACTAAAATATTTGCAATGTAAGACATTTCTGTAAATGTGGAATCTGACATTTATCTAAAAAGAAGGCATCTTGTCAATAAACCTGTCATCAAAATACCACACCAAAATCCCTGCTGGTTCACATGAATCTTTGCAGGTTTCATCAAGTCTGGTCACAGGCTTGTTGATGTCATTTCACCCTTTGATGAAGGCATTTTACCCTTGCCTGAGCCACCACAATTTCCAGTGTTTGAACAATCTGTGAAAGAAACCCCAGATGTGTTGAAAACCCAGCTGGTGAGTGCCAGCCCAGGGAATGGTCCATGAGCTCTGTGCAAAGCTAGTTGGCTTCCTTAATTGTTTCACTGTAATGGCATGTTGAGTTACTTTCATTAGACATGACAGACCATTATTTGAAGAATATAAAGGATCAAAAACCAGGGCACTCTGGAATGATCTGTAGAAACCATGTTCTCAGTCCTTTGTTTCTTAGCCATTCTGGTACAGATTTAGTGACAAATTTTAGCTCTTGTAGCAGGCCAGGATAAGGCAAGGAGGTAGTATAAAATGGATATACTAAAGAGAATAAAAACCCCATGAAACCTGTTATCTATCAAAATTCTTAGGGTAAAACCATGACCTGAAAATACAGAAGTCTTTACAAAATGAATTCCTACAGACTCCCTCTGGAAATGGGAAAGAACATGCTTGATTAAGCCAGTGCTAACCTTTTGAAATCATGTTTCTCTGATATTTATTCCTTGAAATAATAAAAGGGGACATGTCAGATGTTGGAGGGTCATAATGTACTCCCTTGCTTGCTACTGCCCTTTTCTAGCTTCAATGTTCCTCTCCTAGAGCAAACTTTTAAAATAAAAAGTAAGGCCTTGGTTTGTCCTTTTAGTTGACCTTTATACATTTTGTGGCTGTGCATTTGCACCAGTTAAATTACAGCGTAAGGAAATTTCCATCCTCTTTTCTAGCTCTGTTAGAAAGCCCATGCCTTGGGAGTGCTGGCACTGGGGGTCCGGGTGTTGCTGGACAAGGACAGGGACAGGTCAGACAACTCACTGGCTGCTGGGGCTGTGCATGGGCTGAGCCTGTCCCAGGGCAGTGGCAGCTGGGGGTGCCATGTGGGGTGGTGGAGGTTGGAGGGGGATGCCTGGGGTCCCACCTGGGAGGTTGGTGTCGCCAGAGAAACCTGCGAATGAGTCATGCACAGCTTTGCCACGTGTGAGGCCACCGAGGGGACAGGTCCTTGGCGAGCAAGGATTTTCTGCTTCTTGTTAAAATGAGTAAATTACTTCCACCCTCACATGTTGCTGTGCTTTGTATGAGAGTACGAAACTGTGTATAATTTCCCCCAAATTGCTCCCATGGTGATAATGAAGGAGTTTTCTCCCTGGGCACCTCAGTGAGATGTTTGTGTTGGGAATTGCGTGTTCTATACTGTTAATGAACAGGGGTGGAATTCATAACTTAAGAATTTAGGAAAGTGCAGGGTGTCTTGGGAGGGAAGGTTTTCCCTTCAGTTCCTCCACTTCAGTGTCTGCATTTACTGAAAGTTTGGTAGGGGTCTGTACCCTTCCACAAAGGGAAGCCTGGATATTCATGGCAGAGAAACACAGTTCACTTCACGTTTACCAGGAGATCACACATCACTTCAAGTAATCCAAGAAAAATGGTACAAAGTTAACACTCTGCAAGATAATTTTTTTTTTAAACTTACATTTGAGACCAGTACAAATAATTTTCCTCAGTATATTTTTGATGTGATGCTAAATTATTCAGTTAAATTCATGACTAATCTCTGGCTTTCATTTTTCCCAGTCTTTATAAAAATGCCGAATAACTACTATAAGTCATTGACAGGAAACAGCTTGCACTGTGTATGTAGACCTGGCACCACATGCCTTAAGTCTTTATAAGAATGGAATGTCTAAGTTACAATGGTGTAAAATAGAAGAAAAAAGATTTTTGTTGGATCACTGTGGAAGATACAAAGTAAGAATGAAGCAATTAAGATAACTCTAATGTCCTGTCATATTAATATTGTTGCTAGTTGATTAAAAGCATCTCTGGGTTCCTTTTAACTATCTTTCATGTTTGTTTTTGCTTCCTGCAACAATATTGTCTTACTAGTGAAACAACTGTCCTTGATAACTCTGCCAAGTGGAAAATTGATTTGGTCTTATGTTGACCCCTGTTTTGTTCTGGTTTAGCATTTAATTTTCATTTAGCAAAAGGTATGCTAGTTAACGAATGTTTCTCTCCTTAACTGACCAACTCTTCCAGCTTTTTCCCTAGTAGGCACAAACTCCTGTCAGGGCTTAGCTCAGCTGTTACAGCAGCTGTGAATGTACCCTGCTGATCCCATGGAAAAACCAGAGCTTGGAAACTGAGATGTCATGAAAATAGCTGAGGATGAGGTTTTGAGAGAACTATTCCTGTAATTTGTTGGAACTGGGGAAGTGAAATGTGCAATTTGTGACAACACTGACAGATTTATAGACTCAGTACACTAATTAAAAAGCAACTTACTCTAATATATTAATCTATAAAATGACAGCAGCACGGAGAGCTGCTCTGTTTTGTGCACAAGTGTGGGAACATTGAAGTGCCCTCCTCCTGTAATGCCAGAATTTTATGTTGTATCCAAAATTCAAGGATAATGTTAAGCAAGAAGCAATTGAAGGATTGCTTCCTTCTGGTGGGAAACATATGGGGAGATGTTTTGCCATAAACTGAACGTTCATGTGCAAGACAGAAAGAAACAAGAAGTTTTCATTTGTTCTTTGCTTTCTCTTTTCATTGCTGTTTTTTGTTGACACAGCTGTGGTAGAATCTAGCTAAGAAGTTAAAGCAGAAAAATCAAATAAAGCCTTGATCATTTCCACAACTTCCGTAACTAAATTTTTACTCGTATCGGTGTAACATCTTGGAATTTTCATGGTTGGAGATTTATGTGTGGAATTCACCTGTAAAATGTTTCTTGCCCTTAATAAAGGGTAGCACTTGCATCCTCCACCAATAATCTCAAGATCTGGGGACACTGAGGAAAGAAAAAGAACATATTTCTGGTGTGCATTTCAAACAGCTCTGATATTACATCTGTATTTCTACTTCAGCAATGATTTAGATGGATGTCTCCATAGATGACAAGATGACAGTTAAATGAAAATAACTGAGTAACTTTGGTTTCTTACAAACATCACTCTAGTTTGCATTTGAATATAGCAAAGTAGAACTAAGTATTTTGTTACACATATGGAATTTAAGTCTGTGTAAAGCAGAGGAATAATAATGCTTTTTGAGAAGAATGCGAAGCTTAAAAAAAGCCAAAATGAGCAGTTATGTAGACATTTAAGGAAACAATAGTTGAATCTGTTACAGATTTATTTGCTGTTTCTTCACTAAACTTCCTCCCTCCCTCCCCTCCAGTTTAATGGATATGTCCTTGAATATTCTCCTTATAGGCATTTAAATATCTTCTGAAGTTCCTAAGATGGCAATTTGCTTGTAATCTTCCATCTGTTTCAAATTCATTGTAAACACACACAGTCAGGTCTTCAGCTCTATAAAAGCATCAAATGAAGTCAGTGCAGTTACATGGAATTTCTTCAAATGAGAATCTCGCTTGTGATATTTGTGTCTCCACTTTTCTTAAACCCAGATTTGTTTTCAGCATGTAATTACAGGGGTTATTTTTCATCATTCTGATCACAAATTGATCTTAATTGCCTGGTTTTGACTAGCCTTCACATTCACAATTATATGAAAAGGATTCGTGTAATATGGGTGTGACCTTTACAAGAATGTTTAGTCAAAGCTCCTTTCTTAAACTATTTTTCTAACAAAATGTTTAGAAAAGGCAAGGATTTATTTTTAGTGCTTTTCTTTTGTTGTCAGACTCCTGCATTGGTCAGACAGGGTGTTGTGCACAAGATTGTTGTTCATTGCCAGGAAAGATGTCAAGGACTGCTCTAGGCTAAAAAATCTGTATTTACTAGTTAGAAAGGTCACACTTGGAGATGTCCATGTTCATTGTTTTTTGTCCTCAAATACTTCGTCTTCGATTGCCTCACTGGAGAAGTTCCTTGTGATGCACAAAGGACCAAGGTGCATGTGTTGTTTGAAAGGATTATTCCACTGCGTTAGTAGCCATAAACCGCATAAAGAAATGGGGGAAAGTGAAAAGCTATGGTGTATATAAACTATTTAATTTACTATAAATCATTTCACTTTTTACTGTTACTCAGCATAATCACAAATAAAAACCTGGATAAGAGCTGGAGAAGAAAACTGAAGTGATTGACTTTGCATTACAGTATTTTTTGTGTTCAATTAGGAAGCTACAGCAGAGTTAGATTCATGGCATTGTCTCTAGATATCTAATTTACTTTGTAATAGTAAATCTGTAATTAAATCACTGAATGCTGAATCTGAGCAGATTTTCTGTGTGCTGGGTTTCTTTAGCTGTAAATGTCCCCAGATGAGAAGGTTGGTCACTTGTTTTTAACTATCTGGTGCAGGTCACCAGGAAACAGCTCCTGACAGCATTCAGCAATCAAATCTCCTTAATTCAATTCTTCTCCAAAATAAGTTTTATAGCATTTGCAATTAACCCAAAACCACTAGAAATTTGGCACTGGCATTCAGAATGTCATCCCTGAGGTACCAAAGAAGCCATGGCAGATGATTTCATTACCACCAGCAGTGTGTATTTTGTACCTTCAGTATCAGTCTTCATGGTCTGACACACGTTGTAAGACTTTTATTGCTGTCAAGCTGTATACAATCCTGGTGTCAGCTTCTTAGCACTTGGAAAGTACTAACACTCCTCATCTTCTATTAAAAAAAATATAGACATTTTACTTGGAATAGATTTACAGAGCTTGCAGAGCTGAGTTACCATTCTCACGAATACTTTTATGTTTAACACCACCTTGCCATGAAACTTGTCAATTAATCTGTTTCTGTTCCCTGCAAGTGTAAAATAGCATAGCAGCTCACAACCATGTTCATAAAACTCTTTAAATTAAACACACCGTATGTGTCTTTCCTCTGCAGCCTGCATAAGAAACCTTGAATGATTCATATCTTATTTTTAAATCATTAGCTTTTTTTCACCAGGAGTTCATGCTTTCTGTATCTGAAAATGATGTACATAAGTTGTCTCTACTGATCAGGAATAAATAATTATATAGCTTCCTGTGTATATTTGGCACTCTACTAAATTGTATGTAAATGTAGAATGTAAAATTAAAAAACAAATTTAGATATTACAGCAACTTAGTGAAAATAGATCAATGGAAATGTTTGTAAATTTAGTGCCAACCAAATATATTGGGCTACCTATTTCTGATAGATGTTGTTAAAATAAGCAGCACCTGCCTTTATGGTGTATGAGATGATATGTAGTGCTTATGATCAGTGTGGCTCAGTAGTGATATGTATAAGATAAGTCACAGAAAGTTCTTGGAATGCAGTGGAAGTTTGATAGCCACAGTAGAACAAGATAGCAGAAGAATTAGAGATTTTTATTCCCTCCAAACTTGTACCAAATTGCTAATCTTTTGCTGTGTTTGGTATTCCAGGATGTGATGTCCACGTTCTTCCAGTTTGGGGCTTCCATCCAGCAAGAAGCCATTATCATGCTGAAGATCATGCAGGATTATGACTGGCACGTGTTCTCTCTGGTGACCACCACTTTCCCTGGATATCGAGATTTCATCAATGTCATTAAGACCACTGTGGAAAATAGTTTTGTGGGCTGGGACATGCAGAATGTCATCATACTTGATACTGCCTTTGGAGATGCCAAGACCCAAATTCAGCTGAAGAAAATTCATTCCTCTGTCATCCTGCTGTATTGTTCCAAGGATGAAGCTGTCTACATTCTGGATGAGGCTCGATCACTGGGCCTTACTGGCTATGATTTCTTTTGGATAGTTCCCAGCCTGGTTAGTGGTAACACAGAAATCACTCCCAAGGAGTTTCCTTCGGGACTCATTTCAGCAGCTTATGACGAGTGGGACTACAGTTTAGAAGCTCGGGTACGGGATGGCCTTGGCGTTATTGCCACTGCTGCATCAGCCATGCTGGAAAAACACTCCTTCATTCCTGAGGCAAAAACCAGCTGCTATGGACAACTGGAGAAAAATGACCGGCCCTCTCAAACCTTGCACAAGTAAGGCTTCTTGGTTTGGGGTTTTTTCCCATTCTACTGCCCTTATATGTTTCTTGAAGGAGAATATTGGTTTTTGCTCATCCCGTCGTGCCCTTCTTTTAAGCAATGATTTTCAGATGTTCCAGGAGAATGTGCAAGAGCACTTGCTGCACTGATAACTGTGCTCCTGGACATGATGTTGTGTGCTGTGGAGAATAAATACTGCTCTGAATATAATGTAGAAGATGACAGAAATTGGTCTTAGAGGGTATAAAGCTGAGTTAACAAAATTGAGCTGTTGTGTACTTATAACTATGAGGTAAAATTGCCAAAATGCTCTGGAGGCTGTGCCTGAATCACTTGCATCAGCAGGAACCTGGTAATATTTTAGAAGACAAGCAATGTGCAGCATTAAAGAGGATGTTGCTGGAAATTACAGAAGTATTAGATTAGTTAGGCAGCTTTTATCACCTAAGAACTGAAATCTGTCACTTCTACTTGTGAGGGTTTTGGTTTTGTCACCTCTACTAGAATAGCTGTAAAATTAATCTGCATTAATTCAAACTGATATAGATGTTTTCTCAAAACAGTTGGTCAGGTGGGACCTGCCAAGGTTTAAATCAGGATTTTTTTTTTTTTAATTATAGTTTTCCTGTTAATTGTCCCTTTTAGACATGATACTCCTGATTACTTCTATCCAAAATGTTGCATAATATATGTTGCACAGTAATATATTTCCGTATCTGGTCTGTGAGAGGAAGAAAAGGGTATATTGCATGTTTTTAATAGCCCTTAACAATGGCGCATATGGAAGTTACTAAGCAGTATTTATGAAATTTGTTCTGATCAAATAATGCAGATGAAGCACTTTCTACAGAAAAGCAGGATGGAATTGGCACAAGAAACAAAGATGGTGCTGATTTCAGATAGGAGATTGTGGAACATTTTTAATCTTGAGTTGTATGTGCATGTTTAGACTAGGAGTTGGTTACCACATGATGTCCTGGAACAGTTATTGTTTTCCATGAAAACAGCATCTTTGTACACAGCATTCTTCAGAAGCTTTCTTAAAAGCCAAATACCACCGAGTAAATGGATTTTAACATTTCCTACATGTATTCTGTAAATAAGTTATCCTTAAAGAGAACTTGCCTTTAATGACACTTGCAGGCTTTTTCATGTTCCCTTTTCTATTTGTAAGCTCTGCCTCTAAAACTGCAAATTCACTAGAGGGGGCATTGCAGGGAATCTGTGATTCTTTTCCTGCTGCCCCATTTGCCCCTGGCAGTGGTAGGAGACAGCACTGGAGTGGCTCTGGGAAAGCCATGGCAGTGTCCCCTGTGTCAGGGCAGAGCAGCTGGGGGCACTGCTGGGGTGACTGTTCAACCTGCCCCCAGCGTGTCATCCTCGTGTGGTGGCTCTAAATGCCAGGTAAGAGCGAAAGCTCATGGCATCCTATTAACCAAATTCTGGGCCTTAACACTGGGATCTGATGCACAAAGTCCGCTATTAATAATTGAACTCCAGTTTCTGTGGAAGTTAGATTATGTTCTGTCAGCAGATGTGTTGGTGTTTAAAATACTGCAGTTCAGTTGGGAAGGGCACAAAAACGTGAACCTGTTTTGAAAAAGGCTCCTCCCCCATTGTTTGGGTAATACACTGGTGTAGATTTGAATAAGGCATTCAGTACTCAGCATAAGCTGTCTTTCTTTAAACAATCTTTATTTTCTCTTGAAACGGTTGGACAATACTCTGGGGCACATGGTGTGTCCTGTGCAGGGCCAGGAGTTGGACTCCATGATCCTCCCATCTCAGCATATTCTGTGATTAAATCTGCATGACTACAAGAACAGGGTTTGTGAGTGTTAGGGCAGTGAGATCAGACTTCACCAGGAGATTCTGCAGTGGGCAGAGCATGATGCACACAGAAATTATTAATAGGAGAAGCTGTAGTGCACTGTGCTTAATAAAGTCACTTCCCAGTGTGAAAAACTGAGCTACGAAGTGAGAAAATATTTTCTGTACTGAAGATTCTTTGAGCTTCTCCAACACCACAAGAAGAAGAAGCAGGCTGGTTTTAATTTAGAAATGTCAGAATTACACTAAAATGAAAAAACTTTAAATAGTACTTCTTATGTAATAACTTCCCAAGACTATTCTTGTCGCATATAATCTGTAAGAAAGGTGAGTGTATACAAGCATTTACCAGTACTAAGTAATCTCTGGGAGCTGACCAGTCTCTCTGTGCCAAGGTGAATTACATAAATTCCTTGTACTTCCTCATCCCCATCACTAAATTGTAGGTTTCTTCTTTCCATGCCCGATCAATGCCTAAACTGGGGTTTTATTCTGAAGTGTAATCTTCACAGTTTCAGGTCACAGATAGAGTAGCTCTGTATTCTAAACTACAAGGTAAGTGTATATGTGCTGTACAAAGAAGCTAACTTGAGCAAAGAATTTTGGAGCATCCTCACAATGGACGGGGCAAAAGTAACTGGAAACAGCTTGTGGATCTGGGAACTGCCGTGCTGTGCCTCCCTGTCCATGCAGGAAATGAGTGTTGGAGAAGCTGGGTTGAATGAGAGGGCACTGCTTGCAAGCTCAGAAGCAGCGAACTCAGTGGAAAGCAGGGAAGAGGCTGTGTGAGGTGATGCCTGAGCAAAAAACCCTCAAGAATGGAGCAGAACCCCAGAATTTTTAGACTCCATCTATTTTAATGACAGTCTAATTCAGGTTTAAATGCAGTATAGTGTTCTAAGACTATGCCATAATTGCTAATTTGCTTGTAAATGGAAGTTTGCTAATGCTTTATATGTGACTTCTCTCATCTAGATAGCAATTTTCATCTTCATTTATGAAGAAATTCTATGTACAGAAAGCCATGAAGTGAAAGCTCCTCCTCCCTCTTTCTCAAATCCTTTGAGTATTAAATTGGTTTGAATATATATTTGTTTTGAAGCACACAATTTATCTTTCCCCTGTCACTGCAGTTCTAAGATGCTTTTATCGGCTTTCTAGATCCAGACGAAAATCAGATTTGCTTTAGTTTTTGCAATGATTTGATCAATATTCATTTCTGATACACATGGGAAAACTAGTTTCCCCCTATGAATAAAGGATTTATAATAAAATGCAGGGCTCATTTTCAATGCATTAAAAACACATAAAAAATATGTGTATTTTTGTCTGTATTGATTCAGTTCATCTTTTCCTATCTGTGTAAGACCCAGACCTCCCAAGGCAGAAAACCACTATTTTGTGAAATACTGGCACAGCAGGATAAATAGAATTAGCACCTCATTAATGCCATGTCAGTTGAACAAATGCTTGCTCTTTTTCAAAAAAAGGAAAACATGTAAGCAAACAAACAGCAAAGCACAATAACCCTGCCAGTCATCACAGAGAGCACTGCTGCTTTGGGAGCTGAAATGCTGCTGCCCTGTTTAGAAGAGTACTCAGGGTGTGTATAAAAGTCATGACCCTGGGAGATACATCTCACAGCAACAATTCCAACCACACTGATCCATGCAGGGGCGGATGAGGGCAGGAAAGATGCTGCTCTGTTGCCATTATCACAAAAAGCAAAGAGATGTGTCTGTCCATAGGTAGTCAGGTGTTTACCACATGGAGCTTACCTTTAGTTACATTCAGTTTCGAAATGCAGCCAAGTAACAGGCAGGATTTGCAGACCCGTCTTTCAGCAGTGAAGCTGTAGGTCTAGAAACCTGGCCAAAGTCCTCTGAGCAGGTTGTCACATCCTGCCCTTGCCAAGCACAGTGTCCTTTATCCATTGGCCAGGGAGCAGGAGCAATGGGAAGTGCAAAGGGACAGGTACAAAAGCTTAGTTGATCCTGCCCTGAGTTACCCTACTTGAAAAGCTCAGGGGCTTGGTGAGGAGGGTGTTTTGAAATGTGCTGCCCAGCGTTGATCTGTCCCATGGACAACCCCAGGGTTCGTTTCCTTGTCCTTGCTGCTGTGCTGCTCTTGGGATTCAGCACGGCCACAACACAGCGACGACATCCCCTTCAGAGGGCAAGGTTTGCTGTCCCTCTGGTCCTGACAGTCATCCACCAAGTTCAATATTTTGATTCCAGCTTTTAGCATGACAGATAAATTTGCCTCTTTTGAGCAAAATCAGGGATTAAATGGACACAATGATTTGATGAATAATCCAGCAAATCTGTTTAATCTTTTCCTGCATAGAGATCAACAGCCAATTTATAGAGGATTTGTTCATTTAAGTCAGAGGACTTGGGAACAATAAGTATCATCTTCTTTATTGTATGATTGAAGGTATAGAAATAATTATATATGAAGAAAAATGCTTTTTCACCAGTAGCATGTTTGCTGTGCAGAAAACCAAATGTTATTTTTTTTTTCCACCTGGGACTTTCTAGGTTATTTTTTTTGTCTTTCCCCTTTTGTGATCCCACTGAGGTTTTACTGGAGCCACTACTTGCACATGGGAGTGCATTGTATACAGGGTGATGATCTGATGCTTAAGAGAAAAATAGCTAATTTAAGAGTACTTTCAATTTAATAATTCACTTTCAGTAGCTTTAAAGCTTGAAGAACTTTTGAGTTTTGCATGCTGCTAGATTTGCTTATTGTTCCCCTTTGCTACTGTGAATGCTGCTGTAGGGAAACAAACTGAAATGGCTAACAAGCCACCAGTCCTCGATTTAATGTTAACAACTAACCTCAGACATCCTGGCTCGCAATAAATTATTATTGTCAATGAATTAGAAAATATACTCAAGTAAAAATGCTGTCAGTGGCAGGATCCCACTTTGCCTCTTTCATTTGCGTGGGGATTCTTTCTGGTTAGGAGACCCAGTAGTATTGTAGCAATTGAACTGGTACACAGGGATACACAAAGTCTAATTTACCACTGATGCGCAGGTCTTAAATATGAACAACTAGGTATTTGCACTTCCCTGAATTCATGTGCAGACACCATCCCTTTGCAGGAAGCCAGGCATGCTTCACAGGGAAGAATCTGGGATGCTTCTGAGGTGGTGCAGCAAAATGTAACTGTATTAGTGCTTTGAATGAAATGTTATTGCTAATATTTACATTAACTCACTGAACATTGTGCTGTTTGGTTACACTTGCCTGTGGCACCCTCCCAGGTAGCTGGGCCCTTCCTGATTTTTCTCCCTTGCCCCCCTTTCAGAAGGGCTTCCCAAGAGTTTTGTTGCTTGTCTGGCACAACTGGGACAAAGTGAGTTTCCCAGACCCAGTGGCAGTTCATGCTTTAAGGAGCAGCTGGCAGGAGGTACCAGTAGTTGGCATGACATTCCTTTTTCACAGTCACTGAGCATATCGCTCCCAAAGTTTTACTCATCCGTGCTGGCTCAAGGCCTAGGAAGGTGCAGCTTCAAAGCAAGGGACTGCTGTGGAGTGACACTCAGGAGAAAGTGGGCTGGGGGAAGTGGAGGAGGAGGATGCACAGGGAGGAAGAAGAGACTCTTTGCATCACTGCAAGGAACTTGCATTTAGAAAAAAAATCCTAAATAGCCCAAGATACAGAATTTGAAAGGAAAAAAAAAAGCATCAGCACCTTGTTTAATAGTGTTCTATTGCAGACTTACTTCTATATGTACTTCAGACAACACATTCTATATTCTACATTAAGTGGTTTTGATTTAATTTTACATAGGAAATATGTTTCTAAATGATAAATAATCTGTCCTGGGGTTTCTATTGACAAGCATCATTCCAATTTCATGGTAGAATTGTAGTAAAGAAGTTTAGCAGTTTAGAGCCTCAACGAGGTAAAGAAGAAAAGACAAAATTTAGATTAATTTCTGCTTTTTTAGGTATGAGGCTGAGTGAATGGCAGGGCCAGACAGGCTGGTTGTCTAGATTATTAAAATAGTTGATTTTACACTATTTGCAGGGAAGAGAAATATTGCCAGATAACATGTTGGTTTTGAGGCATTTCATCTGCTATAAATCTCAGTTTGGAAATTCCTTCTTTGAGAGAGAAGGGGGAGAGTTGTTTTTACGGAACATGTATTTCCCCAAGACTCTGCTGCTTCTCCTCATTGCCTGCAGTTGTCACAGATTTGAAACACTGCCCCATGGTGAAGAAGGCACTAAATAACAAGTGATAGTCCTTAGTTATGGCACCTGGGGCATTTATCAAGTTTGATTATCTCATCTGAGCTGCAGGATGAGGGCAGGAAACGTGAGTCTGAACTTATGGCAGTGAGGGGTCCCATGGGCTTTCTGCTCCCTGCAGCTCTCGGGCCCTGAGCTTTATTTTACAGGTCTGCTAAGTAAGTTCTCTCCTTTGGAGGCAGCTTGGAAGTGACATATTTTCATCCATGCCTCTGCCTTACCCATTGTATTTTTCCCAGCTGCTGATCTGTTCGGGAGCTGCAGACTAGGTGGATTTCACAGTAATTATAAAATAGCTGTTACTGCAGAGCTGGATGAGTTCTGAACCTGACCAGTCCTGCAGCATCTTCTGGAACACAAAGGGTCCCTTACTGAGGACCTGAATCTTTGTGCGGGTTCTCCCTGACATCCCAGAGAGACAGCAGGTGGAGGTGCTGCCAGGGGGGCACCGTCACTGGTGGGGCTCCAGAGGTGACATCCTACCTGCTTTGGTTTCTTGGGATTGCTCCCTTGCGTTTTCTCACATCACCCAGTAAAGTTTTTGAAGCTGGAGCTAGCACTGGTCTTTGTTTGAGGCAAAATGATAGTCATAATAATTTATAATTTACACAGTGTTGGGTTTTTTCTTTTTTTTTTCCTCTTAAAATAATGCCCAACACAGAATCCACCAAACCTTCTTGCTTTTGCTCTAAAGCCTTTGCATCTGTTACAGGAGCACTTGTGTATCTTGAATATTCATATATCTGGTAAACCTCAAAAGAAATGCCATAGCCTGCAAACATGTTTGCTGTTGTATAACACAGACCTAGAAAGTCTCAAAGATTCTGCTCCAGGAGCAGTCGAGGCTTTTCTGGGATTTCTACTGTTTTCACAGAGGATAGGAAATCCTTAACAAACACCTCATGGACGAAGAAGGTCCATGTCTCCTGTAAGGAGGCCGGCCAGAAGGGTGCCTCTGTGTCAGCAATACTGTACCCTAGCAAATGGTCTTACAAAAACTGAGCTCGCATCCTTTTGGTAAAGTCTTCACCCATTTGTTAATGTAAATTGGAGTCAATGAAGTTGTGGTATAGTATTTATGGGGAAGGAAAGCCCACCTTATTCAATATGGTCTGTTTTTATGGATGGAGTCAGAATTTTGAGGGATAAATATTGCATAGTTTTGGCATTAATCTGAAGCTTTATGTGAACTATTTGATCTTTCTGAGTCTATAAAAATAAAGTTGGAAACCTTGAGAGAAGTTTGTAACCTTGGTGCTTCAAAGGCTTGCTGTGAATACAATAGGAAAAGTGTTCTGCTGTGGTGTGTCAACACTTTAGTTTTGTTGGGGAAAGTGACAAGCAAAAAAAATGGTATAAATGTTTAAAAGTGTTTTTAAATATATAGTAAAAGTTTGGTTCTTAGCATAAAAATCCTGTTTTATATGTGGTGTGAGAAGAGCTTAACTTCTGTCAAAAAAACCTTACTATTTTGATACATGTATCACCTGGGGAATCTTACAAATTTCAGTTTGTAAAAGTTAATTAAGACTTCAGTGTCATAATACCATCACAAGGCCTCCTGCTATCATGTCTTTGCAAAGGCTGTGGCATTAATGAGGTATGAAAGCAGATTAACTGCCAATCCAAGGTGTTGCTGAATTGCCCCCTTAAAGTGACGAGCTCAAATAACCAAGCACATAATTTAGTTGAGAACAGGGACATGCATTTCCAAAGCTACTTCAGAAATATATTTTGTCCAGTTCAGAAGCCAAAGACATCTTGCACAGGATTAATCTTGGATACATTTAAAACTCTGTAAGTACAACATAATATAAATGCTTTCTTTGCTGCACTCTTCCTAAGCAGGAACAGAAAGGAACACAGTTGTTTTTTGGAAGGATAAGCACTTTGGGATCTTGGCCAGTAAAAGCAGAGCAGGACTTCTCTCCTTTGCAGAGGAAAAATGACAATTCAAAGGGAATGTAGGTTGCAGGCATTGGTTTCTGAAGAACACGGGCAGCTGATGAATTTTGTAGGGAAGAACGTGTTTGGGAAAACAAGAATCTCTTTGAAGTCCTTTTTGTTGCTGCAATGTGAGAAACTGAGGTAGCGCAGACTGTGTCACTCACAGGTACTGTTGTATCTGCATCAGACAATGTAATTTTAAGAGACTTTTACAGATTAGGGCCTTTTTTTTTTTTTTAAACTTCCAAAATGTGTCTTGGCACTAAATGGCTGGTAAATTCACATGGTTTAAAAATATACACAGAATTCAGTTTTTCAGTTTAAATTTGTGGTGTTTTTTTTTTTTTTTTCCTTTTGGAACACTTGAACATCAGCACTGCATCTTGTGATGGTCCTTGACTGACTTCTAGGCTAGGACATTTGCATATTAATCCCAAAATATGATGAGTGGTGTTTGAAATCTGGGGTGGTGATCTTCCCAAGTTACAGAAAGGAAGAGCTCAAGTCCAATCACCGATATGAAGTTAAAAAACCAAAAAAAGCCAAGTGGACACAACAGTAGAGTGTGTGTGTTTTGGGTCCAGCCTTTAGGAGGGGGCCAAATGCTTGGCTCTCAGGTTTATTGAAATGAAGTGGTTTCTGCCTGGCCCTGTCAGATGATGTGTGGCTTGTGAGGGGTGTTATTTCACGTGTGTGAACTGAGAGGGAATCCCCGAGGAGGGCACAGAAGTGCAAATGCAAGTATTGTGTGTTCCCACAGCACATCCTTGTTTTCCCCCATGGTCACTTCCTGGGCATTGCAGTCCTTGGGTCACAATGCATTTGATTTTCCAGCAGTGAGTGGATGTTTGCTGGTTCCTTACGTGTACGTAAAAGTAAATTCTGTTTGGTTGTTTGTTGCCTCTCAAGGTGGCAAATGAGCCTTTTGTTCCCAAGAAAGCTCTTTCACTGCTGGATGAAAAATGGAATATATGGGAAATCAGTTCAACTGAGCAGCAAAGTTCTGCCAAGGGGAAAATTTTCACGCTGAAAGTCTGTCACAAAATATGAGTTATTGCGATTGGTGGATTTACAAATTGCTGTCAAACCAGTGCTGAATAATGTTAATACGGCTGTTCAGGGCAGTGCACATTTAATTATTAACTGTTGTGATACAATGCCACTATTTCTTCTGGGTCTATAAACGTTTATTTAGTGTACTTCTGCTATTGGGATTTTCAGGCAGCTGTGTCAATACAAAGCTGACTTCTTTGAATATGGAGCTGAATAATTCTGTGTCACATTCACCAGGAGACCATGCTACTACTGCTAAAAAACCAACCATAACAACCAGCCAAACAAAAAGCCTCCAAACCCATGCAAACATGTCAACCAGTATCAGTTCCTTGTGGGTAAAACATTAGCAAGTATGAAGAATAGCTAAAGTAACTTTCTGCCCTTCAAAACATGTCTGTCTGTGGGCTGAGTGTCTGCACTTCTGTCTGCATCAGCCTTGGGCTAAATTTCTTTCAAGGAAATAGGCTGAGAATTCAGTGCAACTCAGTGTGATTCATTTCAGAATATGGACATGGGCTGGAGGGCACCTTATCTTCTGGAAGTGCTGAGGTATCACCTCGATTTTGAATTGCAGTTTTACCTCCTACCAGCGGGACAGCTCTACCAGGCTCACATGGGCAGTGTGGAGTTTTGATTTATTCCAAATCCATCTCTTTTTAAATTAATTTTTATATCTTTTGAAAACCATTGAAAATTAACCTAAATACACAAAAGTTTAAAATGTGTATACTTTTTCTTTTGAAATTACAGAAATATTATTAACCCCTTCAAAGTTTTCATGTCTGGTTTTGGCATTAGTGGAATTTATCCACATGTCACAACAACATAGTGTTGGGAAGGGCTGACAGGACTCTTGGAGGTTTGAACAGGGGAAGAGAGATCAAATGCTCTTTGCTCTGAGTCTTACAGTAATACATACAGAGCTAATGTAGATATGTTTAAAATGGTCCTGAAAGACCGGTGAGGTTGTTCAAAGTACCAAAAAGATTATTCATGGAGTGTACAGGTCATATATAATATGGAAGCTGCTTTAAAAATGATGTCTGCATTAAAAGTCATAAAACCCCAGTATTTTCCTTTGCCTCATGCTATGAAGTGCCCTGGAATGCTCTGGCTCCCATGCTGCACGAGCAGGCTCTTCTCAGCCTTGGCAGGACTTGGTGCATGTGTTTAATCAGTGGTTCTGATGACTGAACTGGCTGCTCATTAACTGCTGGACAGCTCATTAATTTCTCAAGGAACCTTTTTTCTCCCTTGCCTTCCAGGTTTATGATGAATGTGACTTGGGAAGGTAGAGATTTGTCCTTCACGGCAGATGGTTACCAGGCACACCCCAGGCTGGTGGTGATAGTGCTGAACAACGAGCGGGAATGGGAAAAGGTGAGTTGCCCTGGATACAGGATGTGAGGGGGTAGGAGAGACTTGGGAGAGCCTTTTTAATGACCAGGAGACAGATTAATTCCTGTCCTGCCTGCCAGTGATGATACTGTGCTCTAGAGGGTTTGTCACAATGGTTCAGAAGAGATAATGTTACCTGACTCTGCACACATCCAAGGTGTTCTAACAGGGAAAGCAACAGATTAGTGAAGATAAGCCATGTGGATTTCAGATTTCTGTGAAGCACACCCTGCATTTCCATTTCTTCTTACAATTTAGTAAAATAAAAAGGGTGACTGAAAAATTTCCAAAAGCTTGGTCCTCGGCTGCTTAAATTGGGATGGATTTTTGTATGTTGATAATTCCAGTTCTTTTATTTGCCTGGGTTGGTATTTTTGGACAGATTTT
The DNA here is from genome assembly GCA_035583155.1 of Acropternis orthonyx. Lineage (NCBI taxonomy): Eukaryota > Metazoa > Chordata > Aves > Passeriformes > Rhinocryptidae > Acropternis > Acropternis orthonyx. The sequence continues at coordinate 5,979,977 of JAWWEU010000034.1, read as the reverse complement.
AGATAAAAGCATGCCTTTGTTTGTTTGTTTGTTTGTTTTTAAAACTGTGATGTTCTTGATGAATTGGAGGATAATCCTGACATTTGATTAAAACATCTATAATTTTGACTACTCCAGGTAGACAAGTGATCTCCATAAACGTATATATAGACTAGAAAGCAAAGTGTCTTAATATCAGGGTTAGTCATATATGCAAGTAATAAATTAAGAAGTTTATCAAGAGCATCTTTTTTTTGAACTCCAGTCTCAACCTGATTGTTTTGGCTCTGAGCTTTGCAGGTTATCTGTGGTCCTGTCTTTTAAAAACAGGGGACCTTAGAAACTGCTTGTAATAATAGACTTTAGGAAAACATACATCTGTATCATCCACCAGTTTTATTTCATATTCAGGAAGCATGATCCTACATTAACTAAATTGCTGCTGAAATTTATGAATTCTTTTTCTTACAGTTTTAGGAATCCATAAAATCAACTTAATACTCCAGTTTGTAAGAGTACAAGACTCTTCATGTGATGAGTAATAATGACAAAATCAGAATTACTGAAGGACGTCTCAATAAATATGCTAGTCATGCAAAAACAGAGTAGTCCTGAATTATGCTGTGTATTTCTTTATGTTCATTTGATGCAAATTTAATTCTCTGGATAAATTTAATCCTTTCCAAATGTGTCAATCTGAATCTTTGGAGGAATCTTTTGCTCGCTAACCATCATGAAAATTTCTTACCCTATTTAAAAATTCTTCAGCGGTCTGCATATAATATATAACATTCTGGAAAAATTATTATACTGCTTGGGGAATATTATTAGTATGAGGTGCCAAAGGGAGAAAAGGCTTAAAGAGGCAGCCAACAATACTTACGTTCAAATAATTTAATACATTTTATACCTTGAAATTTCTCTAAAGAGGCCTTTCAAAGGACAAGGAGAGATGGGTGTGATGTTTTTGAAAAATGAGCTAACAGCAGCAGAGAAACGCTGGGTATATGAACCAACATTATTTCTAAGAAATAACTGGAGGCTGTTTTAACCTTGAAGTGACTCCCCTATCAGAGAATGCGGACCTGGGGCAGGTTTTTGGTGTGCCTACCTGTGTATGTTGAGTGGCAGCAGAGCACACTCCACCTGCTGTGCAGGGCTGAGACACTCTCTGTAGGCTGATCCTTACCTTTGTCTGTGCACAATTTTCCATCTGGTAAATCCCTCCCTGCTCATCATCATGTTTGAGGGGCTTTTAGGAGGAAGAAAAGGGGGACAGAAAGGAGGCTCCTGCCCAGAAAAGAATTGATGCATCTGCTCCTCTCAGGCCCTGCTTTAGAGCCCTGTTGGTGGCAGGCCAGGCGAGGTGCTGGGCAGGGGCAGCCGGCCCCTTGTGCAGCTCCGGTGTCTGCAGCTCCAGCACTGGACTGTGGGAAGGGGGCCAGGTTTAATTATGTCAGAGGGGGGAAGTGAAAGGCGGCCAAGAACAGGCTGCCATCACCAGAATTATTCTTCTGACCACAGGCTGATCCCTGCCTCTGTGGATCAAGACAAATAAACTGACTAATCAATTATCCTGGCAAAGCTGGATGTAGCTCTTGGCTCTCTTGGAACACCCCACATCTTTATCAGCCGAGCGTCACTGTGCACTTCAGTTCCTTTGGCTTAGAGACTTGAGAAGGCCCTTCCCTTCCCCCTGATTAATTTGAATGTCTCTCTAGTATTGTCTCAATGGTCTCTCCAAGTTGCACTTTTTATCTCACATCTCTTAGCCAATTTCTTTGCTCTTGTTCCTTTTTCCTTGAGCTGTTTTGCTCAATTTCAAAACTGTCAAAGTTACTCATCTGAGATCTAACATTTCCTCTTCTGAGTTTCCAGACAGGCACATGCTTTTCCTTCCTGTTACAGTGTGGCAATGAATATGACAGAATTGTTTTATTGAAGTTTTATTAAATATCTCATTCTTATATGGAAAACATCAAATCCTAGAATCCAATTAAATGATTTACTCATGTGAAAAACTGGCAACGCAACAGTCTGTTAATCCTCATAATGTAACTAATGTACATAGAAATTGTGAGCAGCTACTTTATTATTTATGTAGAAAGAGTAATTGGGGTTTATGTGAAGATTTTTTTTACCCGGCACTTTACTGAAAATCCAAGATGTATTATTAAAACTCAACTTTTATTTGGTTTTTAACCTGCTTTGTCTCAAATACAATTTTTCCTTGGTCTCAAAATTGATACACTCGATTCAAGGCTTGAGGTTATAGAAAATTCATCCAACCATAGTTGAAGGGCATACATATTACCCCTTGGGAAATAAATTCCTTTTCCTTTACAAGTGACTCACTATTGAAACTTTGAAATGGTAACTTCACATGTAAATGAAGTTGAATGAGGGATTTGTCCCATATCAGATGCTGAAAAAAGCTGGGTGGATGATAATAGTTCGAAGACTGAAAATCACATTTTGGGCATGTTTCTCAGGCATCCAGCAAGATATTTTGACAGATCCTAAAGCAGCTACTCAAACTTCTGACACCAACATTCATATTCTTGCTGCTAATCTTGACAGGCAAAGGGGATGCTGTTCTCAGGCAGGAGATTTTTAAGAAGACAAGCTTAGTGTGCTTGTTTCAGTGAAACTTGATGAATTTGCCAGAGTTAATGGTGTTGCCCAGATATCACCGAAGTGCTGCAGGAGCCCTGTGCTAGTGTTAAATGACCCTCAGAGGTCCAGCAGACTCAGCTGCAGCTCCTCTTAATGTTACCTTAGTGAGGTGTGACCTGGGTATTAACTTCACTGAGTTGCCAACTTCACAGTCTGCTAGTCTTTTTTTTTTTTTCCCCTGATGTGGAAATAAACTCAATCAATCTGATATATACTAGCATATAATTAGCAGTGGCAAAAATAGGTGGTTTAATTAGCAGTGCATATCATATATTTTAGGGGAAGTGTGGAGGACTGTATAGAATTTAAAGATGCATGCATTCCATGCGTAAAGATGAGTTCCAGGCTAAAATCAGCTTTTACTGGTGCTCCTAGGTAGATACAGATAACATTCCCATGGTGGCCTGTATTCTGGGTGAATTTGTGTACCACATGGCACCATTGCTACTTAAACACCGCTGCAAGAACCAGTACTTACATTAGGGTTATTCTAAACACAGCCTGTCATGTTTAACTTTTTATTAATGCAGGGTTTAATGTAGAACTGAATTTTGCTCTGATTAACTAGCATATGCCAGATTTACAAGCTCTGTGTGGGGTTGTACACATTTGTATCTAAGTAGGAATGAGTGGGCAGAGGGTGCGCGGTTCCTGTCTGGAATAAATGAACCAAGGTCTTCACAGAGAGCTCCATCTGGCTACTGACATCCACTGTCACGGAGTGAGAAAAGGCAGCTCCTGTCTCTAATGGTGGAGCTGACTGCACTGGGAAAGGATGAGAAACACAGTAACACCCAGTCAGATTTCTGACACAGCTTTTTGTCAGAGTCCTGTGGTAATAAAAAGTCACTGATGTGGTACGGGGTAGTTTTGTGTGAAATCTCAATTGATTAGAGCAGGGGTCATGCTAGCTGAAGGATCCTGATGTCTCATGATAGACATTCCCTGAAAGTTGTGAAGAAATGTGTGTATTTTAAGTAGAACAGATGAAATTGCGTGAGCTAATCATCTGTTTGCGGGTGTATCATTTGTCAGTAGCTCTGTGGCATAACATGATATGTTCTTTGCCCACAGCAGAAGCAGCAGTGTGCTCTTTAACATCTGTTGGCTTGTCATTTTCTCTGTTCCATCCTTGTTGGTTCGTGTATTTAGTCCTCCTGTAAATGTGCCTGTCATGACACTTATTGTCGGCTGAAAATTGCATATTGTTTCTGTATCAGTGAGCTTTTGCTTAGCCTAAAGGCCTTTCCTTTGACCTTTACTGTGCTGAATTGTTTGAATTGCACCAATGATTACACAGCATTTCTTAAATCATGTACTTGCAAAGTTCCCACTTCTTTGCTGCCATAAAGGAATCACAGTTCCCATGGAAAGCAGAGGTGGTGTGCTTTGCTCCTGTTCTTTACCTTTATGTATTGGAGAGGAGATAAAAGAATAGGAAGAATTTCAAGGCAGCTCTTCCTCTCTGGAGGTAAAGGTACAGCTGCCTGGACATTCCTGGAGAGCTGTAAGATCTTCACTGAATGCAGAGCTGACAAAAAGTCTTCCCTCGCTGTGAAGGCGGAGGAAGGGGCTGCAAATTTGTTTATCTCTTTTCCTTTCTAATACCATAATTAACTCACAGAATGGCTCCTCTGGCAGGAGTTTGAACTCCTGTGCTATGTAGAGTTATCTGGGACATTTCCCAGTACCAAACCCATACCAACCACTGAGGATTTGGTGAGTGCTAATTAATAATTCTGTGTGGAAAAATGAGGTTGAAGGAGGCGGTATCTTTTCACTCTCCTGCTGTTCATTTATAATCTCTCTGGGTCCTGTGTTTTCCTTTGAGCTCTGCCAGTCACAGGAGTGGTGCCTTCCTGATGGCATCAGGAGCAGCCATGAGGGAAGAGTGGGACATTTGCATACCCCATATGAGATTTTGCAGAAAATTTTGAAAACTTCAAGGGCTTTAAATAGATGTCTTCAAGCCATGTAGTCCTGTAAAAAACTTCTTATTAATAAGACATATATTCCCATTTAAATTTAGAGGGCCATTGTGAAAAAAGGACCTTCAGAACCATGAAGTGACAAAAAGATTTGCAGCAGAAGGTATCCAGCAGTTGCTGTTTCTGTAGGAAGTGTTTTGCTCTCGTGCTTTGTTCTGCAGCTGTTATCGCTAACCTGACAAACAGTGCTTTTTAGTTATTGACTTACAGTTTGCCAAAGTAGCTCTTCCTTTTAAGTGGAAAAGTGTGATGAAAAAATAGTAGTAAATAGTTTTTCGATAAAGCAAGATGAGTTCGATTTTGCTTTGGCTTTTGCTCAGCGTTATTTTCTTAATTGGGAGAGCTCAAAAAGTATGTTTGCAATATATGTGTGTGTTTAACGGAAGCGGAACATCCCAGAAAGTGTTCTCTCTTTTCAAGGCTTTGGCTGGCTAGTCCTGGGAGTGCATTTAGTGTCCATGTTGTGATGCAAAGGGATGATGACTGTGCACTGCGTACAGTTCCCATCTGCTGGGAGGAGGGTGACAGGACCGGGTTATTTGTTTGTTTTTGGTGAGATATGCCGGTGTGACAGACTTCCTTTTCGTGCCAATATTGGCACACAGGAAAGCTCCACTCAGGATCTGGTCTTGCTCATTTTCTCTGGCTCGATGGTCTCTGTGAAGGTGTATGAATAGGATTGTGTCAATCATCCTTATTTTGTTTATGGGCTGCTTTAGGGAAAAGGGACTCTGAGATGCAGCAACTGTGCCAGTTGTCTGTCTGTCTTTGCATAGCTGTGTTTATGTAGCTGTTACACAGAAACACACCAAATTCTTCACCATCACCCTCCTTGGCTGCAGTCTTCAAAAGATAGAGAGGCATGGATGAGGTGGTGAAAGCATGTGTGCCCTGCAGTCAGATGGAGGGTGGATGAGGTGAGGACCCCCTGTTTGCTAATTTGGTCTGACTTCAAACAAGCTCTTCCATGTTCTCAGCTATTTTCTGCCTTCCCTCCTGTATCCTGTAGAGATTAAACCATAGGGAATATTCCAGACTCCATGTGAAGATGGAGGAAACAGGAAAGAAAGTAAAATTTCAAGAGAAATACAATGGTATATGTGCCATTGCATGTCTGTGCTTGAAGCTGAGTTTTGCACCTACAGTGGTGAATCAAAGGTGTGATTCACTATTGAAAATGTACTTTTTTAATGAAGTCCCATTCTTTTGGCCATAAATAAGGATTTTTATGGTTTGGACCAGGATCTGCCCTGAAAATTATTCTATTGCCCTTTTTTATCAAGTGAGGGTTGTTTTCTGTATTTCTCTAGGATCGAGGCCATATCATTATCGGTGTAACTAGGAATGACAGAAAATTTTCATAAATCTCTGGATATTTTGTGGCATTGCCATACAGTACAGTAAAAGTATTTGCATGCAGTTTTTAACAGTTCTGTAATGGGGCATTTCTGCTGCATTTTTTGAGTGTTACCCTCAGCTTGAATTTTCTATTTAAAAAAAGTTTGGTTTACAAATGCACACTGCTGTGTTTATTGCTTCAAAATCTTTCTTAATGCAGTTTTGCCTTCCCCACTTTTATAGATACAACTCTCAAAAGAAATTGGCATTTCCCCAAATCCAGCCATTTAAAAATATGGTTATATCCTCCTCAGAGCAGTAAAATGGAGTTACTCCAGTGGGAGTATGAAAGAGTGTCATAATTTTTCTTGTAGCAGCACCAAATCAGTTGTTATGTTTTTGGTGGATCAGGTGGGCAGCCCGTGTTCCTGTTGGTCCATGTGACAGCCATGCAGACATGGGGTGGCTGGCAAGGGGGATGTGCTTCAGGATCAGACACATCTGCCTCCTCACAGCTCCTGGATGGCGTGGTTTGGGAAGGCAGGGGACTACAGTCCTGACCACACAAATGCCATCACGTTTTGTTTCCTGATGGTTGGAGCAGGCATGTTTTCCACCTCTGAAATTCATTGTATTCCTTGGCACGTTTGCTGTTTGACTGAAGTGCTGCTCTGGCTGGAATTGTCCCCATCCCAGATGGCCATGGTGTACTTGGGGCTCTGAGGGACACAGTGTAAGCTCACCCAAACCAGCAGAGACTGCTGTGAATGCTATTATATGCTATAAATTGATGATTGAACTGTTTTTATAATAGAACTGCCTCATGCAGAGGTAAATGGATAGAAACAATAGGTTTGTTTCCCTGGGTCTAAATTGTTTCTCTCACAAAGGCTTCTTCCATTGTGTTTTAGTTACATTTCATACTAGCACTGTACATATATCCTACAGAAATCACATATACAATGCCCATTGATTTGAGTGAGAATTCCTAATTCCCTTGAGATATTTTGAATTTCTTAATTTCAGTGTGTAGGAATTTGGCATTTTATGCCTCCTACATTAAAGTTCAGCAAACCATCTTGACTTACAAACAGGATGGAAAGGAAACTGCAAAGGTCATGGGCTTATATGTTTCCCTAAATAGGAATGGATATAAATCATAAACTTTGGGAATTTTTATGATTCATTCTCTAGTCTTTAAAGACAGAAGGTAGGTGATAATTTTTTTAACATACTTTTTAGGATCTTAATCTCTTATTGTACTGTTAATTCCCACCATTTTCCTTGCAAAAGAAACATTTTAACAGTCTCATGATTATGTTGTCATTTGTTTAGCTTAAGCAACTCAAGAATTATTAAAATGCATTAGGTAATAAATTATGTGGATTGCTAGCTCATTTATATTATCTGTCATCAGATGAAACACATAATTAGATTTATGGATACAAAGTAGTTAAACACAGTCTGAGGAAGAAAATACTAGACTTTTAAAAATATTTGAATTGTACTCTCCTTTCTGGTGATCTGTAAATAGAAAGGAATGTAGGTTAATTTAGAAGGGATCATTTGTAATAGTAAATAAACAGGAAATGTTAGTGTAAAGCGGAGCATGCCTTCTTAAACTTGCCCAGCGCTTGACATTTGCTAAAGCAGAATAAAACATAGAATTTCTGTTAAGAACTATTTCTGATAGAGCTTCTTACTGAAAATATGGTTTGCCCTGGCACAGATGTGATGGAATCCTGGAAAAAAGGCTTTCACAATGGTTTTTCAAACTTTAAGAATAAAAGAGTCTTCTCTTTTGGGAAGATACAGGAAGGACATTATGATACTTTGGTTATCAGTCAGATGTGTATGTATGTATGGGCATTAGGGATTTATTTTGGGGGGCAGGTTTGTTGAGAACTTTTTCCTTATTACTTGTAATTCGTCCTCATTACAAATGGACTATCTGTTTGCTGTTCTGGTTCAAAAGCAAATGATGCATGGCAAATTTCAGTACATCTATAGGCAGGTGATAGTGTTAACTGATGACATCCAGGTTTTATAAAACAGTTATCTATTAAAATAATGTTATCTTATTTGCCTTTACCACAGGGCATTTCCTCACTTCATTCAATTACTAAGAACTTCTAAAGTAATTTTGATTATAAAAACCCCAAAGCAACTGTCCTGGCAATGTAATTTCCCCTACCTGTATCCCAGCACGTTTAATATTAGATGCCATTTGTCAAACCCCAGCAAGCAGCTGTCAGCAGCCTGTGGGTCTTGGAATTGCAGGTGGGGAAATGGGAGAACAACTCCCTGAGCCTGAAGTACTCCGTGTGGCCGAGGTACAGCTCCTTCGCAGACAGCGACCCGGATGACAACCACCTGAGCATTGTCACCCTGGAGGAGGCTCCCTTTGTCATTGTGGAGGACGTGGACCCTCTGATGGAGAGTTGCCAAAAAAACACTGTGCCGTGCCGTAAATTTGTCAGACTTAAGTGAGTAAATACACAGCATTACTTTTTTCTTTGTTTTTCCTGAGTGCAAAATATATTCCTCTATTTTCTCATTAATTATTTTCTTTCCTTCTTTCACTGTATAATTGTTTTCTGACACTTTGCTGGTCTTTTTCTCTTGCTTCCTGTCAGCTGTTCCTTCAATATTTCATGTACTCTTTCTTTCTGCCTTTCCCACATGGTGTGCTGTTATTTGCACATCTTCCTTTTTGGGATGTAGAAAGGTTCTGGTTATACACATATAAGTCACATCGAATTAATGACAAGATAGTAAGTTTGTAGTAAATTCAAAGTCAGCAAGAATTAGCCCTTTTCAGTCATATGAAAGAAGACTGTGTTCTAAAATGGGACTGTTTTAATGAGTCCTCTTTGAATTGTTTCTGGTTATGTTGAGATATGCCTGTTTTCATTAGTCTTGAACAATTTGAGAATGTCTCCTAATGAAAATGTATGTTTGTGCTGAAATGTGGTAGGGAACAAATTACTCCCGCATAAAACACCACTGTGACTTACCACTGAAAGTTCCCTGCTTTTATTGCTCCATAACTTTGGAGTAGACATTCAAAATCAGTGAAAAAGGTTTCATTGAACATTTATCAGTGGCGTTTCACCTGTGCTTTGGTCTCTGTATTTGTGAACTGAATATAGTAACGACAGGTTTTTTACTGAGCAGGTGTTAGGGAATATGATGCATGTTGCTGAAGACTACCAGAGACTGCTGAATGACTGTGCGCATGCTTTGTGAAGTCATAACTGTACTTAGTCAAGTTCTAAACTGGTTTTATTTGAATTTTGACTTCTTTCAAAGGCTGTAAAATATTGCCTTGGATTCTGAAAATGCTTGTTGAAATGTTCCTGGGGTCACAAAATGGACATTTCAGAAAAAAAAGTAGAGGGAAAGCCTGTGTCGTTGCACTCAAAGGTGGCCTGAAATTCACCTTCTCAAAGTGCAGGGAAAAATTCACTTTGAGAAGATGCATCCATTTTCAGTACAGTGAACTGCTGTGCCTTTTTATAGCCCACATGTTCTTTAATTACTAAATGACATGTAGTCTGATGTCTTGAGAGTAAAAGTAATAAATGATTAATCTAATCCTAAAAGAGAGATTAGTAAGAGGAGACTACGTCTTGATGGAGAAATGCAGTGTGTTAGGCTGGATACTGCAGCAGAAATCATGTCATACAAGGTAACATTTTCTTCTCTCGGTATCTCATGATCAGTAGAAGCTGCAAACACCATATATTTATACAAACATCCTGTGGATTATTTCTCCATTGATTCAGAAAACATGGCCACTCACAAGTATGACAAAATTGTTTCACAGTATGCTGAATCTTGCTGTTGTTGTGCTTCTGTTTTCCCAGTAGGAATATTTATGTGTCTCTTTTCCATTGACAGCAACAAAACTAATGAGGGAACTAATGTAAAGAAGTGCTGCAAAGGATTCTGCATTGATATCTTGAAGAAGTTGTCTAAAACTGTCAAATTCACATATGACCTGTATTTGGTGACGAACGGGAAACATGGCAAAAAAGTCAACAATGTGTGGAATGGAATGATTGGTGAAGTAAGTTCTGTTAGGTAAAAGAGCTCTGAAGTAAGAACTTAGCAGTGTTTGGTTTTAGTTCCTTTGGAGAACTGAGATATTCTCTGCTGAGTAATGGCGGTGGTGTCTTCTCTCTGTGAACCAGGTGGTGTATCATCGGGCGGTGATGGCCGTGGGGTCGCTCACGATTAACGAAGAGCGCTCAGAGGTGGTTGACTTTTCGGTGCCGTTTGTTGAGACTGGGATCAGTGTCATGGTGTCCCGGAGCAACGGCACAGTCTCACCATCTGCTTTTCTAGGTAGGATTCTCCAGCCCATCCAGATTGTTTAATTGCATTTATATGGGGTTTGGTTGGTTGAATTGGTTAAGGTACATAGTGCATTGGCATGTTTCTGTCAATGAATTCTGTCAATTTGAATTTTACAGTAGGTATTTTGTACCATTTGACATGCTGATTAATGTGACTGTTAACATAGGAACACGTGCTGTTGGTTTCAGATTCTTTAAGTGAAACGCAGTGATAGTGATTTCAGTATGACAAAGAATCCCCCAAAATCTTCAGCTGATAAAATTACATCCTCAAACCTGCTTCTTTAAAAATTAATTTATTCTTTTTTCACCTCTTATAATTGGTTTAATATCTTTTTAACATTTACAAAGTAATTGGAAAGCCCATTGTAGAGTAGCTAAGAAAAAGCAACTTCCTTATCTTGAGATATAATCTGAAGGCTAATTTGGCAACAGTTACCTCTGACTTCTGAACATCCCCCTACTGCACTGGAGAGCTGAGTGTTCCTCCACTGTTGCAGCTGAACAGTGGAGATACAGCTGGGCAGAGAGGAGGTGGGATATAAGGAAACAAAGACTTTAAATTCTTTCCTTACGTGCTTCTTGTTTCAGGTGTGCATTTCTCCTTTCATCATTTCTCTCTCCTTCTCTTTTAGTGTTTATGGTTTACTTTAATATTTGGTGCTTGGCTTGAATGTACCTGAAGCCGAAAAGAGAGTGAGCCATGAGGTGGATCAGAAGTGCCCAGAATGCTGTTATATTCCTCATAATGTATTTGGGCCCAAGAGTTTTAATGACATCTTGTACAGAAAAGTAGAGCTAGTGACACTGAAATCATTTAGTGGAAAAATGAAAAATCAGGACGTTCCAGATATCTTATGGAACAGTTTAGGATGTTCAGGTTCACTGGGTCAGCAGCAGGGCCGTTTCTAGGTTGCTAAGTGGAAGATTTTCACTGCCACTGAAGTTGCTTAGAGGACAGATTGTTGGTGTAGTATCAGCTACAAGCAGGCAAATAATTGGGTTTTCTTGCCCAAGAGTCATCATTTCACCACAGAGTTTATTGCTCATATCTGTTCCATAAAAGCACATTACAGAGATGATGCGGGTAAATATAACACAGTGAATAATCAAATAACTTCCCAGATGTGGTGATACTTAAGCAGATTTTGTTGATGTTTGATATGAATGGAAGACTTTTAAGTGAAATTGAAAGAGGCTGTACTTGTAATGAAAATACTCAAATAGTATATTTTCATTTCTCTAAGTTATTGAGTTGTAAAGCTCATTTTTGAAATTGTACTTGCAGCATGTTGAAATTATTCTTTGATATATAAGTATTGGGGTGTTTTCCAAATGTGCTGCAAATGCAGTTGATTTTTTTTTTTAAACTTATCTCTTAAAAACCAGTTTATAGCCACCATCAAAAGAGAGGCTGCTTTTGCATTTTTCACAGCCACATAATTATTAGGTTCCTAAAATGCATTTAATGTTTTTGGTTTAGTTGGACATATGTATATGCAAAAAGCAAAAATAACGCCCTCTTATATAAACTTCTATAGAATAGCATTTGAAGAAATCTGATTTACTGCACCAATAAATCAAGTCTGTGCTCTCAGAAGTATGTTCTGGTGTTTTACATGTACATGAAGCTGCCAGTTTGCTGGAATTGCATAGTAGTAAAGTGTTTTGCCTTGCAAAATACTATTAGGCAGATACTGAATTTATTCACAGACTGATTTTGTTTCAATTAAGTGAAGGTCTAAGAATACAGTCATCTTACATAATTCCTTAAAGGATTTTTAAAAATCAGTCAAATAGAATATTGTTTTTTCTAAATAGCACTTGATTACAGTTCATGACATATCTGGGTTAGGGAATTGTTTCTGTGAGTGTAGAGAAGTCCAGGATTTTGTGTGACCAGATTTTTCATAACGTTGTTGTGTCCAATAGATCTGAGTAACTGAGGGGCTGTGACAGCTTCTTGCTCATTATCTATTCTCATTCTGGAGTACCTCCTTCAAAGGAGACTTTTATCCACATTAAAACATTTTCACATTGTACTGGAATTCATAGATACTAGATCCACAAATAATTTTTTTAATGATTCCGTAGAGTTTTGGTTCAATTCTATATAAACAAATAAAATAAGGGAAACCTCAAATTTCAGTTTCTGTATTTTTCAGAGGGAGAGAGTTCATAGGTGAAATCAGTTTTCTTTTCTGGAGACGTTGGTGGAATAGAAAATCCATGCCCCTTTTTATTTAGTGTATTCTTTAAGTATTGGTTTTGGTAGTGGGAGGTAAAACTCAAGGACATCTTTTTCCTTGATCAATATTCTTCATTGTCAGTAATTTGAAATGTACACTGGCAACTCATATATTAGTATTTTTCTGTCATATCATAGCTTTACTGAAAATTCTTTTAAAACCTGATGCTTGCCTGAGGGAAGTTCTCTTTCTGTCCTTTGAGAATCAAAGAACGGTGCTGAATGTGTAACTGGATCCCTGATATGACAGAAAAATCGACTTTGTTATTCAATTGATTTTGTACTCGTTAGTCTTACTGCTTGCTGTTCTAAATAGCTTTTTGTTTTCCTATTGCTTCTTTTAATCCTCCACCTCATTACTAGATTCCTGAAATTATTAAAGAACATTCTGCTTAAACTGTTGTTTATAGCTCACTTTTGCACTTTGGCTTGTTTTGCCCTTTGCCTTCTTTAGAGTTTGTCAAATTACCATTGCTGTTTCTACACTGTTGCTTTTGATAAGGGTTTTATCAGCCTTGCTTTCTTCTATGAGAGTGCTATCAAAATTGTGTGGTAATTCTAAGTGAATTTCAGTTTAATCCTGTTAATATCTGAATTCATAACATCTTTATTAGACTGTATTTGGCTACATAATGTCCTTTCCCAGTCTGCATCTAAACAGAACTTTCTCTGCCTTTTACAAATTCCGTTATTTCCCTAACTTACTATTCTCTCACAAACAAACAATTACAGTAATTGAAAGAACTTCATACTCCATCTTAAAATAATTAATTAAAAAAATACTGTTCCTTCACTTTACCTTAGAAGGGCAACAGTTTGGTTTAGTGTTTTCCTGCCTTGCCTTTTTAGTTACCATCCAAAATCATCAGTGGGGCTCTTTGGCATTTGGTCTTGTCTTAGTTCCAGATTTCTGAAGAAACTGAAGCACAGACAAAAGATCTCATGCGTTTTCTGTGCTTGGGCACAAATTATTGCACTTCCTTCTAGCTCTGGGTGAGTCAGTCCTGCTAAGTGGGGCGAGGCTCAGACTGGGCTGTTGGGCTTCCACACCTCAGCTCTCAGTCATAGTCCTTTCCTGCAAGGATGGAAGAAGTTTCAGTGGTTCTAATCTTATTTTAAATTCAAAGAATGAAGCAGTTAGGAGAGAGGAACTGCTTTGGCTTTCCAAAACAGGCAAAGCATTGAAACACACTAATTTCTTGTAATTTCAAGTGTCCTGATTCTATCCTAATTAGAAAGAGTATACTAACATTTGTTTTCTCACACTTCAAAGCACACTTGCATTATTTACCCAAATTATGATATAAAATGCTCTCAAATAAGTTGACTTGATAGGGAGATATTACCTTGCCATACAAAAACCTTTCTTAGATATATCGCTATGCCATGGCAGCTACCACAGGGACTCCTGAAATGACAGGATTTGTGATTAGAAAAGATGAAATTTGAGAACTTGGTGTTATCACATCTATTAGCATATCCAGCCCTTTCAAAAAGTTGGTGCTTAGTCTGGTATTTGAAACTGCTTTTAGTTTTATGATCCAACCGACTTCTTTTACTTACAGTTTTTCTCTTTCAAACTGACATTCAGTTTTCCATGAAACCCTTTTGATTTCAGTAATTTGCTCCCAGATGAGAATGAGACATTCAAAAATGTATGTTTGCAATTGATAAAAACATCATCTTCATTGCAGGTAGAGGAAAGTGAACACAGAGAGGGAAAAAAATCTGAAACAAAAACATTTAGTTTGAATGGAGGTGTTTATCTTTCTTCCTCTTACACTATTTTGCAGGGTAGAAAACGAGAGAGAAGCCAACTTCACTGAATTACCAAGTGTATTAAACATATGCTTAATTGCTTTTTCTTTGCAGAAAAACTGTCATAGTGGTGGGACTATTGTGTTGATAGATGTGTATAACATGGGATGAATTAGAAATGGGCAACCTGATTGTGGACAGAATAAGCAGCAAATCAAACCAATTATGTGCCACTCAGTGTCAAAGAAAAGTCTGCAGCCTTGGGTTTTGAATTGCAACTTATATTTCAGATTTTGACTTTATGGATTTTGTGTATGTATACTAACAGCAGTTCATTATATATTGCTACTTATTTGCTAGCATTTTGGTTGGGAAAAGCTAATTTAAAGGAAGCTGCTGGGCTTGCCTGAGTGAAGACATTAGAATTCTTGTGCTGCCACTAGTTTAATGAACTGATTCTGTTTCTCTTGTCTGCTTTGCTGCAGAGCCTTTTAGTGCTTCTGTCTGGGTGATGATGTTTGTGATGCTTCTCATAGTGTCTGCCATGGCTGTCTTTATATTTGAATATTTTAGTCCTGTGGGATATAACAGGAACTTAGCACAAGGGCGAGGTAAGTCTTGCATTTTACACAACCCCATGGCTATGAAAAATCATGTATTTCCCATCCCTTGCCCTCCATCTTCTCAAATAAACATAACATAGGAATAAAACAGTGAAAGTAGCTATGAAACCATGTATGTTCTTCATTTAAAGTATGATTTCTTGAGGGCATATCTGCTCATGTTTGTATTCCAGTTCACTAGGAGGTAAGTGATAGCACAGAGTCGTGTTCAGGTGTTTAGTTGTGTCAACTGAAACAAGCATTGGAACAGGTTCTATTCCTGACTATTATGAATTCATGGTCAGTTCAGAGAACATTATCTAAACACCTGTGGTCTGCTGGATAATTTGGAAAAATAGTGGTTACCCTGTAAAAAGTCAGATGAGCTCAGCCCTGAAATGAGGCCAATGGCAGGAGAGCACTGCTCCTTTCTGTGTCACATCCATGGTTATAGAAACGTCATTTTCAAACACCAGCACAAGGGATTTCATGCAGAGGTTGCTTTTGTCAGTGAAAGCTGCAGTTGTACATTGTTATCTACAACTTTGACCTGAGAATGAGGATTCCATGTCTTGCAATGCCTCATCCTTTCATTTCCTGACACTTGAGAGTGCAGCCTTTGTTTTAATTTCTAAATTATTTTTGCCTTATTTTATAACAAGACATCTCCAGTTTGGTCAACACAGTTCTGGGGACTATTAAGAGCTAAAGGTTTCTTCTAGGTTGTAGCTGGCTTATTCCCTGAAAAAGGGGGTTATTCTACTGTTCAGATGATGTTATTTTACTAAGATGGTAAATGTGTAGCCTCTGTCCAAAATAAACACTGCTAAAGAAGGGGAACTCAAAGGTGAATATAGACAGTGAGTATCCAGGGGCTTGGCTATTCTTTTCTGTGCCGCCTCATGTGCCAGAACTGGTTATTTTGTGTACCTAGATTGACAAAGGCATATTTTGGCAATAAACCGTCCTAACTTAGCTCCAGAGATTTGCCACAAATCCAACTGCCATTAATTTTAAACATGGGAATCTAAAATAAAGGGGAATCTTTATGTAGATATCTCCTTTCCCTAGACATTTTTGGCAGGATGAAGCTCAATGTTAATAAAATCTCCAGTGACATAAACAGAACTTTCGACTGTTTCCTTGGCATATACTTTCCCTAACACTGTTGATCAGAAAAATACATATTATCCTTGTATCAGCTCAGTCCTAACTGTGTCTAGAAGGTAGTTTCATAAACCAAAAGTCAGTTCCATTGTTTATTTTACTGCACTCAATCTTCTTACTGCTGCTGCAGAATAGAAGTAGGATAATCTAAGATGTAGTGCTTGATTGCATTGGGAAATATTTGCACTGTACTAGAGAGCATTTCTAGTGAAATAAGAACATGCACTGAGTATACCCACTTATAATAATTGAATTATTATTAAAATATAGTTAAATTAATAGCTAAGTCTGAGCTTTTAATGTGCATCCCCTCAGATAAAGGGACAGGGCAGAGAAGGAAGTAATGTTCCAGTGTCTGCATCAGTGCTTATTGACTGAATTGCAATTAAATTGGAAAAAAAATAAACATAAGTAGGTCAATTGAGTCACAGTCAGGGCAGGCCTGTTTCTCCCCACTGAGGGTACAGGGAGTCAGGGTGATGAGCAGTATGGGATTGCTGCACTCACCTAGAGCTGGGTAAGAATAGACTGCCCTTTATTCTCATAGGGCTCTACAAATCAGGCCTTCGGACTGGATAATGGCATTGCTAATCCAGCTCTGCCCTGTGTGAGCTGAGGGAGCGTGCTGACCACTTGCTTTGGGGGGAATTAAAACATGACTCAAAACAGGAATAGCAAAAATGACAGAATGGACTAGCTGGGGCAGGATTTTACCTGCAATGCCAACACATTCGGAGCCACAGAACTGACTTTGAACATGTGAGGCAGCCAGAGCCTGGTTTGCTCTGAATTGCAGCACAAAACAGGTAGCTCCTTTGTGCTGTCTTTCTGATTTATGTTCTGAGTACAAAGGTGCTTAAAAGTAGGTGACATAGTCACACACTTTGATCTTAAATATGCTTACATAATGTTCAAAAAGCATAATGTTGGAAGACTGGAGATGATAAAAATAATTTGGACAAGAAAAGTACTAGAATTGAATCATTAAGACTTAAACCTCCAGTTTTCCATTTCACATGCCTGCTGGCACAAAAGCCTGACAGGGCCAGTACTGTGGCACACATCTTACTGCAAGAGCTGTGCTAGTTTACTTCTCTTCCCAACCTTTGCTTTCCATTTTCACTTTAAAACTTTTGAACTACATGCCACATAGAAAAATGTCAAATTATTTTTTAAAAATGCGGAAATTATTGTTGTTACAAAGGAGAGCACCCACGGTGAATCCTGTGATTCCACTGGGAGTACAGGGAATATGTACTGAAATATTTGTTAACCATGTCTCTGAGTAAAGTGTTGTTTATGCCGGGTTTATTTGAACTGCTGTTTGCTATTGCAGATCCCCATGGCCCATCCTTTACCATTGGAAAGGCAGTGTGGTTACTGTGGGGTCTGGTCTTCAACAACTCTGTGCCTGTGCAAAACCCCAAAGGGACGACAAGTAAAATCATGGTGTCGGTCTGGGCTTTCTTTGCTGTCATTTTCCTGGCCAGTTACACTGCCAACCTAGCTGCCTTTATGATTCAAGAGGAATTTGTTGACCAAGTGACTGGACTGAGTGATAAAAAGGTAGGTCTTAAGCTCAAAGAACATCAGTGTCCATTCTTCATAATCTTTCTACAAATTTGTACTTTGTGATTAAAAACTCTGAGCAAGATGATGAACTAAAATTGGATGATTTCATTCTGTGTGCAGCCCTTTACTAACAAACCTACGTCCCAAAGCATGAAAATACCAACTGTTCTCAAAGTCTTTGAGTTGCCTATTCAAAAGTAACTGCACTAATTGAAAAGTACCTTTATTTTGTGATGGAAATCAATCATTGTCTGATTAAAAGGAATGCCATACCAATATAAAAAAGCTTGAAAAATTGTGTGGAAAATTACTAATATATTAATAGACAAAATATTAATAAATCCAGAAATGATCCAGTAATTCTCAGAAGCTCCTGGAAAAAGGTCTTTTTGCTTTCTATGTAGTGTGCAAGAAAGTGATAGAAATGCTTCAGATTTAAAGTGGCACCAGCATAAATAAACAAAGAGAAATAATAAAAAAATGATACATCTAATCTGTGGATGTCTGAATGTTTTCTGTGTATAAAATGCAAGAATAACTAGAAAAAACAGATAAGAAAATTTGGCTCTTTGTGTTATCACATCGGAGTGAGATAGAACTTGCACAGGATAAGGTGCAGAATTTTGATGTGTTTGTGGAAGACATTTTCCTAATTCAAGAACTTCTGTGAGAACCTCTCTTTGAGCACCAGCCTCATAGTTCATTTAAACTCTACATGAGTTTCACACAGACTGATGAATAATAAATATTTTTCATATTGTTTTAGGTAGACTGAACTTTCTTCTAATGAAAGAACCCTCCCTGGGTCTTTGTACTTGAGAATTTAATCAATAGTCTTAGAAATCAGCAACCTAGCAATGACTTCTTTTTTTTTTTTTTAATTTCGTTTCTGTGAATGTTCTTTAATAGTGATATTGCACAGAGGAATTGAAGTCCATTTGCAAAATTATTGTTGTGATGGATATGCAGAAGATACATGAAGGGTGTGCTGTTGTCAAATGTGTGCCCAGTTGTTTTAAAATGAAGCTAAATATTGACATTAAGAAGAAGTATTTAAATACACTGTAGCCCAGGGGATGACTTCACAAGGTATTCTTCTCAAAGGAAAGAAAATAATGGAAATTGTTATTGAAAAAAGGGCAACAGCTTGGATGGCCTGGTGTCTGTTTTTTTTGTTTTAACTGCTTGTTATGACCAGCCTTTGACTGATTGCCTGGAATATCAAAGCATGAATTGAAAGCAAGTCTAGAGGAAAGACAGATAAAAAGAAACAAAAAATTATAATAGTTTTGTTTTCATTAAGTTGTGTTGTCATAAAGCATTTGAAAGAGCATGAAAGTTGTGAAATATACCTCTGTTTTAAGATAATATTCTTAGAGGAGTCAGATAAAAGGTATTCTCTCTTGGGGATTAAAAAAAAAAAAAAAGGATTTGAGAAATGTCTTTCTCCTGCTTGTGAGAAGGGACACAGTGTTTGGCAGGGTTTGGGCTGCACCTGGCACAGCAGTGGGATTCGGGTCTGACAGAGCCCCCTCACCGCCCCCTCCCTGGCTCTTTGCCACTCCCCTCCGGGCTGGGAAAGGTCAGGGCTTGTTCTGTAGCTTTTGGCTAGAGAACTTCCTGAGTTTTGTCCTTTTTCTATTCTGTCTGCTAAGGAGGATTATTTTTCCACAAAAAGCAAAAGCAAAATAGAAAAATACTTGAATCAGAAAATACCATCTGGTTTGGTGTGGTCTGCTGATCATTTATTTGATCTGCCACCTTTGTTTTTATTTTTCAGCTCTTCAAACTTTGCCTGAAGCCCATAGAGATAAGTCAGGGGAGCCTTGCCTTTTCTGATTAAACTAAACAAGTCAGAAGTCCAGAAAAGCAGGGATCTATTTCTGAACATTCTTGTCACACACAGGTTTTGCCTCCTTCAGAATCCTGAGGTTTCTCAGATTTTAAAAATTCAGATAATTAAGGGTAATTCACGAGAATATAATCTGAATGATGTTGAATGATTTTTCTCCCCTCCGTGTCTTGCTGCAATGCTGTCAGTAGGAGAACAGTTCAGGAATTTAGGATTTTACTGCAGTTCAGTAGAGAACTCTGTCCCTTGCAGCAAGCAAAGCAGTCATAGGCAAAGGTCAGTGAGAAGAGCCAGAAGTTTGGGTCTAATCACTTTTGCATAACTAATATCTAAAATTTCACAATTATTAAAAAAATAAGAAAAAGTTTAAAAAACTCACACCTTTGGGGCTGGTAAATCAGTTTACTATTCTTCCCATCTCTCACTTTTCCCACTGCCACATCTGAAGAGTCAAGCTCTTCTGTCAATGCAATGAAGTATTCCCAGTATCTACTGGGGTGTCTCAGTCCGTCTCCCCATGGGATAGACTAGAGAAAAATCAGGGAAAAAGCCCCTTTCTCTGAGCAGTGATCCCTGACCCCCAGCATTCAGTACCATCCCCTTCAGGAGGTGTGTTACCCTCTGGCAGCTGGTTCACTACAACTGCTGAACACCTGAAAATGTGCTATTTACCCCTCAGTGCTCTAAGATCTCCTCGTAGTTTTCCTCAACCTTTGAAATGTTGCTAATGAATTTCTGAGTGCCAGGTCATCTGAGTGTTACCCAGAAATACATGGCACAGCATGTTCTGGAGTTACTAGGGGTGGGTGTTCGTGAACTCAAATGATTCAGAAAATGAGGAGAAAATTATGTTTTGACATTCTTGTGTACGTAAAAGGTTTTTAAGAGCTTTGTGTTCCTGAAAAGGTACAGAAAATGAATCCAAAGTATCCAGCAAAGCTGACATTTGTTACTTTTGAGACCATTTATGCCTATTTCATGTAATGAAGGAGAGTTTACTAGGGGAGAGTAGGTAGCAGTGGACAGAATTGTCTTGCAAAGTGTTTATCTGCTGGGATTCCTCCACACTTTAAGAATTGCCTCACCTACATCTGGTCCAGGAGGTTCTCATCAACCTTAATAGGAAACCTGAATGATGCCATTTCCAGGTTCCTTATTTTTCCAAGATTCGCAGTATTCTTGTAACCTTGGCCTTATATTTTTGTGCACTGAGATGGCACGAGGTCTGCAGTGACCTTGAGATATGTCTGTGAAAGCAGAGCAGGCTGAGGTCAAGGGGCAGCGTGGGTGGTGGTGGTTGGGGTGCCCTCCTACCCCAACCCTTCTCACCACTAGCCAATATTAGACCTTTACAGTGCTTTTTGAGGGCGGTCAGACCTAGGTATCGACTGCATTTCAGTAACCAGTGACTGTAATAATAGTCTTGGAATGACTAATAGCTGTATTTTGAGAAGGTCAGAAACCAGAATGTCAGTTTTCCATTTGGTAAAAGAAGGTGGGAGAGGGTTCAATTATGGGTGTTTTTCTGTCACTCCAAATGAGTTTCTGCTAGCAGAGAGATTATTTACTATTTTCTACTAATTTAGTAATGTTTTCCATAGTTCCTTAAAAAACTCCAGAACAATAACAAACAGCTGCTGTGAACAGCAGCCTTTTCAGGCAAGCAACTAAATCTTCAGATTAAGTCAGTATTTAATGTTTGTGAAAGATCACTTTGCTGTCTTAAGGAAAGTGTCAATTTTGTTAAGGCATATAGAAAAAAAAAAAAAGCAAAGGATTGGAGTTCTGTTGCCATGTGCTGTAGTTCTGTTGCGTGGCAGAGCATGGGGAGGCAAGAATTAATTGTTTAGTCTTCAGAATAACAGTAGATCTCTCCACAAGTATGATCGAACAAGGGGGCTTGTGCATTCAATTTAAGAATTTTGTTCACGATTAAAAAAATTATCATTCCATAAAACATCTAGGAAGAAAACTACTTCCTAGCAAACATGATATGTTTTGTTTCCCATCACGGGACTTCAGGGAAAATGAATGCATGTAAAGCCTTGATCCTTTTTTCTGTCTTGTCTCGTGCCTGCCACATAGATCTTTGTTGCACTCCCAGAGCCCGTGTGCTCCTCCAGGACATGTCAGTTCACAGAATAGAAGTTTAATATTATTGATTAGAATTTTGTGCACTTTAGATATGAGTGCAGTGTTTAGTAAAAACATTTAAACCCTTTTCTTTCTTTACAAGTAGTCTGTGAGCAGGCAGTAGTAGCAGACAGTCATTTAAAAAAAATTGTCTCCTTGTGACTGTTAAAATTTGTTGGCTGGTGCCAAGAAATTCCAGTCTGTAGATGGTGTTTGGACTATTCATCTGCTTTCTATGTCTGTGACTTTTGAATGAACCAAGGCTTTTTATTCATCTCTGCTCTCCTGCAGAAATGTGTGTGTGCAATGAATGTTCAATTTGGGCAGGTGTCTTAATTCTTTCAACTATTCCATGAGAGGAGACGCCTCCCAACATCTTAGATTCATATGAATGTTCTTGAAAAGTGAGAATATTCAGAAGCAAACTCCATTTCTAAATTACCAGACTACTCCACCATAATCTCCCTGTTACCCCCATTCCCCTGCCATACCCCAGGATTGGGAACTGAGCTTGCAGAATGCTCAGCACAGCTGAATTTCCAAAAAAATGTCAGCATTATGTCCAGCAGCAATTTTTACCAGTCCTGAAATCAACAATGTTTCTTTAATCGTTTTTTCCCATTTCTATTGCCTGGGAAATTTGTACAGATATTAGGAGATACTGGGAGCCATCTCAATACTTCAGAGATACATTATCTGGAGATTTAAATAAAGTTGATTGCAAGCTACGTTTATATCAGCAGAATCTCTGGATGTATATTTAAAAGCAGGTTTTGTTTCAGTGCTGCATAATAAACTCAAAAAAAGAGATAGCAAATATAGAGGAAGAACCATGACTAGTGTACAGTGTAATTTTAGTCCATAGGTCAATTACTATGTGTAAAAGTAGTAGCAAAGTAATAATTTAAACAGTAAAGCTGTGAAAAGGGAAAATGAGAAAAGTAAGACATCTGCTAGCTAAACAAATAGAGAAAAATGGAGTTCATTCCTTTATGCTTTGTCAAAATAGGCTTAATTAAAATGAAGCATTTAATTGTAGTTCTGTAACAAGAAAATAGTGTTGCAGCAATAATTTCACAGTCAAGGTTTGATGGAATTGAAAATCCTCCCAGTTTTTGTATAAGCCTATTTGTATTCTCTTTGCAAATTGGTAGTGGGTCTTGGGAATTCTTGATGCCCTGAGACTAAATGTTAAAAAGAGAAATATTTCATATGCAGCCCCAAAGGAACCAGCAGCTGGATAAATATTATCTGTCTCTTGCAGCACAGAGTACATAGATTGCTCTTCTAACTTCAACAGTAAAACCAGAGTGCATTTTACCATGGAATTTATGGGTGACTGCTTTTATATCAGTTGCTCAATTCAATTTCCTCATTAACCAATAGTTCCTCTAATTTGAGTGACCTTTTTCGTTTGTTTCGTAAAGAGACATTTTAATCTAATCCTCAGGTGTCACTTGGGTTTTAAAGATACTGAAAAGGTACATATAAAATTTTCAGGTCTGTAAGCAAAAATTTATGTGAGATTATCTGAATGATTTCCAGGTCTGAAACCTGAATGTGCCCTGGGCTATTGCCATTCCCTTTCAGATATCCCATGGCTTGTTTGTCTGTGCTGATGCAATAATGCTGTAGAGAATGAAACTGCAGGATAAACCTGTGTGCCCTCAAGCAAATGGTTTGTACTTTGAAATTGCAGGAATGAACAGGGACTAGGAGTATAGGTGTGAGAGCTCCAGAAGCCCTTTTCATGTCAAGTTATGTAGTTGCTGAGCCCCTGGGGAAGCTGCAAGAACTTTTATTCCCCTTGAATCGTGGTGGTGGAAGGAAAGGCAGCCCTGACCCTGTCCCTCCCTGGCAGAGTTTCCTGCGATCCCCGGCACCCTCTGGGACTGGTGTGTTGTGTCCTGTCGGATACTGGGAATGATCCTTTTCCTTTCTTCCTGTGGGGACCCACAGTATCCCAGCTGAGATGGAAGTCTGAACTAACTGTGTTCTTTCGGTTGCTGTTTGCCAGTGTGTCTGCTGGCACTTTGGGTTCTCTGCGGAGAATGCTGGCAGATGAGGATCTTCCAGGATCTCTCTGCTCCAGTTTCTGCTGTCCTGCCATGTTACAATGAATGGGAGAAGTCACATTCCAGTGGCAAAACTGAGCTGCTTTTGCTTTGGATGTAGATGTTTCCATAAGTTCAGTCAGTGTGAAGACAGTTTCTGATATAATAGACCTGAATTAACCCACAGCATTTGCCTAGAAGAAATTTGAGGCAGCTTACACAACTTCTGTCTTTTTCAACCTGAAATTGCCCTTCTTTACATTTTGAGTGCCTGAAACACTCTACTTTCCCCTTTTCTTTCCAGTTTCAAAGGCCGCATGATTATTCACCACCTTTTCGATTTGGAACAGTCCCAAATGGAAGCACTGAGAGGAATATCAGGAACAACTACCCTGATATGCACCTTTACATGACGAAGTTCAATCAAAAAGGAGTTGAAGATGCCTTGGTCAGCTTGAAAACTGGGTGAGCTTTTTCCCATGAATTTTAAAGAATGCTGTAGACTTTGCAGTACCTGAGAAGTATTGATCTGTACTTTGATACTAAACAGACTGATGTCAGTCTGCTGTGTGGTACATGGCTCTTTTTTATTTCAACTGCACTGTACAAATAACAGAAAGGAAAATGATTGCCTCTGATTTGTATGGCTGTTTTAAAATTACATGGGAGCTTCCATGTCCTATGTGAAATAGTTTCAAAGGGCAGAACTAGTGTTTCTCAAATTTGAAGACATGATACAGATGGACCTGGATTTGGCTGGAGGCTCACAGAACATGTTTTGTATACTTCCTTGTTATCTTTGTTATCCTGCTTCTGACAACCTTGGTAAGTATTCTGGCAAATGTTATTGTCCTTCTTTCTCAAGAGCTGAGGTTTAGACTTAAGTGCCATCCATCCTTTTCTCTCTCTGGAGTAGCCCATTATGCTTGGTTGGACAAAGAGACTGAGTTTTCATTGTCAATCTGCCAAAGGTATGGGGGTGACTCACTACTCATACCAGTATTCATCTGAGTGACAGGGATGTGTTAGCTCTAGAAATTTTTTCTAAACACTTAGGCTTGATAGTAGCATGTGCATTTCTTTTAACAATACAATAATCCTAATTTATCAATATTGTTTATTTAGGTTTTGTTTTGAAGTGAGACTGCTGAGTTAGCATGGTGGGTTTAAGTACATCTACTCTAGTGGCTGTTTCAAGGAACATTTCTCCTGCTATTTTTTATGGTGAACATAAGACATATTTCTTCCACTAAAATAACCTGTTACTTTTGGTCCTTTCGGGGGTACTGATTGTCCTTTTAATTTTTACTCTCCTTCTCCCAAACCTGTAACATATTTATTATGCAAAACACCTTGAAGTCCCAAAATATTTCATTAGAGTGAAGATTCCCTTCTTTAAAAAGTTATCCTTCCAGCTGTTTCTTTCTCTGCTGCCTCCATGCTACTGCCTGAACTCTCTTTGTCCTCATTTCTCAAGGCATTCTCAACTTGCACTTCCCAGATGTGGCTTGTCCCATCCCAGGCCAGACTTACAGCGTGAGATCAGCCTTGACCAGCATCTTCCAAACTGGAGCTCCTGCTCTGGCTGAGCCCATGGAAGTTCTATTTCCTGGCTGAGAGCTAAATTATGCATTATGGATAGTCAGCTGAGTGCTGAATGCTAGCATTCCTCCTGTGAATATTTAAAGGAGCTGTCCTTGCTTTCAGCCATTGCTCAGTTGGATGGATAGTTTATCTAGGGGATGTATACTCCTTGTACTTTTCACCACCCATTTGTGCTGCTGAAAGCCCTGAAAAACTGCTCTTAGCTTTACAGTCAGGCCACCAGTCAGACACTTAAGTGTGAAAGCAGAGGGGCTGCCTGACTGTAGGGTTGTCCAGGACACCCACTGAAACTCAGGCTGGCTGTTCCTGTGCCAGCTGCTGCGCTCCCTCAAAAGCTTTGTCCTTTTGGCGGCATAAACTATTCATATTTTATAGATTTCTATTTCCCCACTGATGTTTCTTTCCTCTTCTAAGTGATTGCTCAGTGTGGACACCCCCAGGTGTTTACCCTTCTCCCCTTGACTGATATTTCTGCAGGAGATGGTACAAATCAGCTGCCACACAAGGTGTTTCCCAGATCAATATAAGTAACTGCTACACACAGCTCCTTGGGATTGTGTCTGTGGCACCTACAGAAGGGTTGAACAGCATGGCATCAGCTGCTTTCAGACTTGTATCCTTCAAAAGCATCATTGTTCACTTTTCATGCCAAATTTTCTGTTCTGTTCCTCAGCATACATTGTTGTAGCTTCTTCCTTTCCCCTTCAGGAATTTTTGGACCAGATTTTTTCTCTCTTCCATGTAATGTTTGCCCTTTCATCTTTAACTAGGCCTGATTGAGCTTCCCCCCTCCCTGATTCACATCATCCCATGATTTTTAGTATATGTATATCCTGTCCCATGGAGTCTATGCTGCTATGGCTCTTTCCATGATGACCCATATCTTCTTCCTCAAACTGCTTCTGCTTCTAAACAAATACGTAATTTCTGTTTTCCTCTATGTGTGTTCTGCTCACCTTATTACAGCTATTTTGTGTGTCTTTCATCTTTATCTCTTTCCAAAACTATTCCTGTACTTTCATCTTTTGTTTGTTTGTTTGTTTGTTTTCATTCACATCACTGGGGATACAACAAGGAACTCCTCTTATGTCTGGTAAAGCTTGCTACTTCTGCACTGCTTTTTGAAAGTGACTACCTTGTAATTATAGTCATAGTGTATAGACCAGAGAAGGACTTGCAAAGATTGCCTGGTTGATAATTGCTGCTTGGAGTTAAAATGAATTGTAGCTGTGCTATTCCAGAAGAGTGTTTGTATAACCTGTGTGTATTTCCAATCTTGCTTTTAAAGCTACTTTTGCTTACTTGAAGACAGAAGATTTAGTCCCCTTTAATTCCTTTTATGCAGTGTTTGATTCTAATTTTAAGGTGGAGCAAAAAATACCAGCAATGAGGCAATACTTAATGACTGAATAATGCTACACACCTGGCTCCTGATCTAAATAGAATGAAATGATAAGTAGTGTCTTGTCACAGTTCAGTCTGGTTTTGCTGTATCTCAGACTCTTAAATCTTTTGATCAGCTTTGATTAGCATTAACATCTTGAGATGTATTGGGAATATCTTGATCTTTGAGACCATTGTGTTTAATACACAGTGCTATCAAGTTGAACTGGAAGAAGAAAGGAGGAAGACAACAAACATAAAGTTTTAGATGCAGAGATTTCTGAAAACAAATGAAAACGGAAACTTTTATTTTTTATTTTTTATTTTTTTTAAATTCTGCTTTCTCTCAAGAAGTGGAAATCAGCTGCTTCAGTCCAGTTGCTAACATGGCCAGGAAAAACCTCAGGGCCAGAGATACAAATAGAAATGTGCATAAAATAACTGGTGTTCCTGCCTTTATTTCCTGGTCTGGTGTAAGGGTTAGATAGGTCCCGTGTTGGAGTATTGCTGTGCACACAGCTGTGTCTGGGAAGCCTTGAAAACATACCCAGCCCCTTTCTGTTTTCATCTTTGAGAAGTGAAGCTGGTAGCATTTTAAAAAACTAATGTACAAGGAAAGCATCTGTTTGGTTTTTTGTTTAATTAGAACAAGCAACTTCACTGCATGGGCAATAGTTTTGGACCTATCTTGTTCAATTATCATCAGAAATGTTTGACATCAGCTGGGAAATTCTGCAAATCAAAGTGGAAATGGGATTTTTGCTTTAGTCTGACATTGACATTATACCCACTCCAGGTGAATCCCCATGGAGGGGTTCATTGAAGCTCATTCATGAAGGCTTGTTGCTATCAATGGTGAAGGCAAATTTATCAGCTATATTGGTTTCCCCCCTCTGATTAGAAATCAACCTTTGTTTCTGAAAATGTCTTAAAAAAATGTGTAAGGTCTCAGTGATATCCATATCTTGTCAGTAGTGTCTTTTTTTTCAGATTGACAGATACAGTTCTTAGAAAGCTGCTGAAACACCATTTAAACAACAGCAGAACTTTAATTATTAATTAAATGTGTCAGTTTGCAACCAGGCCTGTTAAAAGGGAAGATCTTGTTACTGAAGTACTACTTAATAATTTTCAAAATGGCAAAATATTGTCCCTTCTCCAATGCAATTTAGTACTGAAAGCAATCACGATCTCACAAGCTTGTCCAAAAATGTACTTGTGTTTTTCACTAAATTCCACGGGTTTAAGGGCTCAGGTGGCCCACATGTGCTGTGCTCCCTGCAGAGCTGGGGACTGCTCCTTAGGCAGGACTAGCAGCTCAGGAGCTCACTCAGTTTTGGTTCCTTAATGAGAACAGAGATGGCAGTTACTGCCCTGAGCATTATTCAGACCAGCAGAGTCTGTGAGACATCAGCTAAGGTATTCTTGGGGGGTGACGTCCAGCTCTGTTAGAGCCGTGGTGGCTCCTCTGAGTTCCTTAGAAGTTTATTGATCACATGCAGTTTTAAAAGTGCATCACCAGCATTTCTGTCTGTGCTGCATTTAATTCATCTGCATTTTGAGAACCCTCTGTTCCAGACAGACAGATCCTATTGATTTTGCTTCTTGAAGAGAGGATAAGTCCCCAAATAGGAAGTCATTAATTGTTGTGTTATGTTTGCAGTAGCTTTTTGGGTTGGTTTGCTTCTGTTTGCCTGGCTATATTTTTTCCTGAAGAGATTATAATTAAAGAATAGTATCTTTTTGCAGGCAAAGCCAGCTTTCCTGTTGCAGTTCTTTGGTGTGGGTTGTATGAGCTCATAGCTGTTGAGTTTCCATGCGGCGTTTCTCTGAGTATGAGTGATTTGCTGCTGTAAAACTGTCAGGAGGAGAAATTGCGATGGCAGTAAACTGGAAATGTATGTCATGTTCCCACCTTTGCCCCAGTGCTTCTACAGTGGCATACAGTCTGGGATTTAACTGCTAATGGCTGCAATGAGAAAATTTAATTGGGAGAGGCTTTTTTTAGTCTAGGGATAAAGTGGGAAATGTTCACTTCCCTGCTGCCCATTACTTCGTTACAAGCAACTTGCAGGAAGGAGACTCTGGTGTTCCATGGGAAAACAGCCCCCTGTACAGCTGTGATTCTATATTCAGGGATTTGATGCTAAAATGTTGATGCCTTCCTGTTAAAGGTAGCAATGCTTGGGACTTTATACACATAGAGTTTAATTCCCTATTCCCTAGTTGTCTCTGACATGTTGGTGGGAATACAAAGCTGCTTGGAAAGGGTGCCCTGGCAGCAGCACATCTGCACTGCCAGAGCCATGGCAGGTATGGCCTCGGATGTGGGGGGTTATCAAATGTGTGATTTTATACCCTCCAATTAATGAGCTGTGCCCTGAGGAGCTGCTCTGGGCCTGCAGGGTGTCCTGAGCTGTCAGTGGGACATGTGAGGATTCTGTTCTCAGCATCCTTGTCACGTGCGGGCAGAAACACCTGGAGGTGTCTGAGCAGTGCAAAACACATGAGGAGTTATTTCCTCCCTGCAAACCCTCTCTCCTGTGTGAGAACAATATGATTATTAATATGTTTTATAGTATCCTGTGGCACTAAGCAGAGAAAGCTCAAGAGAAGACCCCAGGAGGCCCCGATGGCCTTTTAACCCTCCATCTCTGAGTTCATTGGCCTGAATTGGATTTTTGTTGTGCTCACAGTGATTATAAATTGGATCCAATTCACAGCTCTGCTCACTGCGTTATTTGCTGAGCAAATACAAGCAGGTCAGAGGCTGCCCTGGCAGCTTGTCCTGCGTGGCACAGGCATAACCAGGAGGCAAAAATCCCCGTTTCTCTCAGCTGGAACATGGCTCCGATTGTGCCCAGCAGGTCCTTCTGTTAATTAGGTCTGCCAATTAAAGTGGTGATGTGCCTAAAGTGAAAAACAAATCCAACTTGTGTTTTAGGCAGCCAGCTGACATCTCCATTTCTGTGCAAAACCAATTTCAATATTTTCAATTTATTTTTCTAGGAAAATTGTCAAAATTTTCACTTCCTGGTTTTTGTTCTCTCCGTAGTTCATACCTTTTCACCTCAAAAGAGGAGGCAAAGCTATGAAAGTTGTTTGAAATAAAAATGATATTTTTTATTTTTCATTAAAAGCACAAATTCTTCATTGTTCTTATGGGCAGATAATAACAGCTTACAATCAGAACTCATAGAAATGTTAAGCACACATAAAATTCCAAACTTTTAAACTAGTGGCTCAATATATTGTTTCTGATTGACAGCGCCTTGCAGTGTTTGCAATTGAGAATATTCACACTTTTCTTTTAGACTTTTAGTGTTACAGTTCATAGAGCAATTCTTTTACCATTTTTTAAGAATTTGCCAGCGATTGTTGACTCTGAAGAGTGTTTGAGGAGGAAGGGAAAGGTCATAAGGCAGCATGAAATATCTGTAGTCATAGTAATTTATTGCTTGCAACCCTCCTGGATCCGTGTTATGATACATGAAGAGAGAAACTGTGCTGGAAAGAGCTTTAGTGCAAGCACTACTTTATGCAGTTAAATTTTAAATAATGTATCAAATAATTTTCTGTCCAGCTATCAGTGTAAAACATGATGTTTTCCTGCTTTCACATGGGCTGCTTGTCAAAGCTCCCTCTTCTGACCCTGCTTGGGTTTGTGCTTCTCCCAGGCTTCAAAAACAGGACTTGAAAAATCAAATGCAGCAGCTGAATTAGCTGGTTCTTAGATGGGTAGTCTTTGCTCCCGTCATGTTTTTAAGATGTCACTGAAACAACAGCCTGCAGTTGAAATATGTCCTGATCTTAATGAAGAAGGAATGATGTTCTCCTCTTTCAAAATGTTTTCAAAGCATGAAAACCTTCTTTGCGGTTACTCAAAATTTAAACACCAGTTTAAACTATTGAATTGGACACTTGTTTACTTCACCTGTCTGTGGAAAAGTATTTTCCTGACTCTGCATCTGTTGTTACTACAACAAAGTTTATAATCTAATATAGGAATTAGCCTTTTTATTATTTTTAATAAAGAAAGTGCTGATGAATCCAATTTATATCTTTAAGTGTTGTTTCATTGAGGAGAAATGTTTAAGGAAATTACTGTCCATATTTTCATCAGATCTATGGGACAGTAATTTAAAAGATTTTTGTCAGAGCCTGAAAGGGCACATAATTGTGCCAGGTAATCATTCTTTTAAGGGGGTGATGAATCCAAAACATGAATCACAGAATCATAGAATATTCTGAGTTGAAAGGGACCCACTATGATGTAAGGTGAAAAATTAATATTTCAGATAATGCATTGTCAATGGTACTCATACCTAATGGTCAGGAATATAAAATAGCTTAGAGGACTGATTTCTCTACCTGCTGGATTGAACTCTTTCTGTACAAAGGCACCCGCAAGACCAATTTTCTGGATATAACTTTCGGACATTTTTGGAGACTGACACTTACAAGAATTCTTTTCTGACGCTGGTCTGAAAGACAAAATAAAAAATTCAATAGAGATGTGAGACAGGATCATGAGAACTCCTTAGAAAAAAGCAGTGCTGAACTTTGATTTTAAAACAGTCAAATGAAACCTGAGACTGAGCTGGACCACATCTGAAGCACTGATGAATTCAATCAGCTTTTGCCATAAATCATATATGGATTATCATCTTATGCCTTCAAACCTTCTGCCTCATAGCTGGGTGGAAGTACCTTCAGAAGTTGTTGTCCTGTAGTACTGGCAAGTTGAAATAATCACAACTGTCAGCCAGTTATAATTTCTTTGGTTCAAGTAAAAGTGACCATCAGTTGGTCTCTCCTCTCTCTGCTCTCTCTCTTAGTCTCTCCCTGCGTCCTTTCTCTGTTTGGCACCAGACCCTTGTAAAGCTCAGCAGTGACTGATAGAACATTGCACTTTATGGAGTTAAACTTAACATGGTTACGTTCTGGAGATCAGGTGTTGTGAATACCAAATTGAACAAGCTCAGAGAGAAACTGAAGGAACAGGTGGAAGGTGAATAATTTCGAGCTGTTCAACGCCATGGGGTTAATACAGCCTGTAGCACATGAAATAACCCTTTGTCTGAAGCCCAGAAGATCTGCTCAGGGACAATAGCCTTGTTTCTTTTATTCCTTCTGTCTATTGTTTGCAATAGTTTAGATTACTAGGGCCTAAGTCTAAGCCAGTGAGGGCCCATTCCCCACATATGGGTATTCTTCACCCTATATATGTTTGGGGGAAACATTGAAGTGAAAGAGCATTGAAAAAAGTTCCAGAACTACCTGGGAGAGCAAAATGGTTGCTGTTCTTCAGAATGTCTACTAATCCCTGTCAATTTTGACAATGAGCACTAATAATAAGGGAGCTAATAATGTGAGTAATGATTTCCTTCCTAACCTTCTGTAAATAAGAAATCTCTGCTAAACAGTTTGGCCCATTCAGTATTTTCTCTCTGGTTTGATGAGGTTCAGACAATTTCTGCAATCAATAACTTTATTTAGTTTGGGATCAGATAGTTGGGATAACTTAATTTCAGTTTAAATTATGATGCTTTCTGTTGCACTTCAGTCTGATATCTGTTTCAGTGTTCATTTTGCCATTGCACTGAGGGCAATGGTATCCAGTGGATGTTACAGCTGTAACCACTCAGGCTGAGAATTGGAGAGCTGGTTTGCAACTGGGCAACTGCTGCCTGTGCTGAAAGGCCATAGGGTTATGAAAACATTTGAATTTGCTGTTCCATTCCATGTTTCAAGAGATCTGTTAATGAAAGTATCAATTCTAAAATCTAAGAGCTTAAAAGAAATGTGTTCCTGGATGAGCACAACTTTCCTGCTTTTACTGCCAGTGCTGCTGCTGAAGTTTGCAGAGTGCAGGGTTTGCACTACAAAGGGCCACCAAGTTGGCAGCAGAGAGATAAAGATTCCTCTGGCATTTCCACTTTGGGCAGGGTTTTCTGGCATCACATTTTCTCATGGATGATCCCTGTTTCCCTGTAACTTGCTGTCCTTTCAGGAAGTGCAGTTATTCTCATATTCTTGTAATTGTTACATTTTCAGGACATCTTCATGCCCATAAGAGAAATCCATTGCCTTTTTTGTCGTTTTAAGAAAACAAAAAAGGAAACCACCAAAACTATGTTTCTCCAGTTCACCTGATCAGTAGAAACCTGCTTGTAGGAAAAAAAAAAAGGTTTATAGCAATTTATTTCTAATTCCTTTACTCAATACCTGAGTGCTCTTCTGGGATTTTTTTTTGGTTAGGTTTGGCCTTTTTTTTTTTTTTTTTTTTTAGGTAATGCAGTTATCTATCTAATATCTCTAAATATTGCAAAGTACCTGGAAATAAAATGAACAGGTGGAAGTAGCTATATCTCACCTAACCCCTCTTTTGAGAAGCTATTCCAAATTTTAGTATTCATTTGTTTTGGGGTTGAGATCAGGTGCTTGGTGAGCTGTGCTGAATTTATCCTTCATTATGCTATTGTAACTGGGACAAAACCTTTAATCTAAAAATATATTCTCCCTACTCGGCTCTTCAGATTTTGTGTTTTGATAAACTGATGCGTTGCAAAAACGTCCTGGCTTGGCTTCTGAAACATGAAGTGGGACACTCTTCCATTGTGTAAATTAATCATAAAGGCAAACTAAATTTTCCATTATTTTGTTGCTAAGGGAAATGTTGGAGGGACTGGGAAGGTGGACGGACAGAAGGGTGGAGCTCCCATGAGGGAGGAGGGTGGATGTGCCCCTTTGGGTAACCACAGCCAAGTGGTGGAGCACAGTTACCAGTGGGTTTTGTGGCAGCTGGGATTGCCCTGATAGGGAAGGTGAAGCCTCCACAGTCTCTCACCGTGGTGTTAATGTCTGTCAGAGCTTGCTCTTTCAAATTTTATGTCTGTGTTTTCTGTGTGAACATTGAAGTGAGGACAGTTCAGGCTGGGAGAAGAGTTGAAAGCTCATTCCCTGCTCATGAGTTCATCATGTAACTGGGTTATACTTTGCTAACCTGTGTTGGTGCAGGGGGGTGGTTGTTGAATTTTCCCCTGATGAATTGGCAGTGTGAAGATGTCAAGAAATCCATTCAATGTATGTGAACTCAGTTCTGTGTGGAGCTATTTGAATATGGACTCAAAGATAAAGTCACTGCTGGTGATGAAGCACATCACATGTTCTGAAATGCATTTTAGTCAAAACTGGGCAAAAGGAATCAACAGTTCCTTGTGCTAAAGGTTAAATATCTGCTTCTCTTGCTCCAGCAGTATCAAAGTATCCCTTCAGAGGACTTTCAGTGAAGCCTCATCTTCAGAGCAGTGTTCTTTCCCTTTGATTGCTGTGTCGTTCCATAGTGACCTTTCGGCACTGGATCCCCTGGACACAGAGACACGCAAATGACCCCGTGTCCCTCACTGCACTCTTGACATACTTTCTTTTTTCTTTTCTGGGGAGAAAGAAGGGATAAATTATAAATTTGCAATTTAAGTCCATCATATTTTAAAGACAGTATTTTTGCACTTGTTGCCTTCCCAACAATGCTATTGATGATCTCTAAAATAAGTGCTTGTATTTAATCCAGCCTTAAATGGGGTTTTTTTGCAGAATGTTTTGAAAATGAGCTGTGTCTCTCCAAAATTAAATGATGATGGGGTTAAAGAGGGAAGGGGGTGTTAAAAATATTGTGTGAGGATTCACAGACTTGCAGTCTGATGTTTGCAGTAAGACAGTAATTTCAAATATTGTGCTTTCAAGACACAACTGGAGCCTTACTAAGCAGATATGACACCTGCTTTGTAATAATCTTTGTAATCTCTTTTGCATTTATTTACAACCAGATTTGAGGAATGACATCTCTTAGTATTTTTTAAGGCACACAGGCAAATTTCAAAAATGGATCTGATTTCATTCACAGTCTTTCCTCAGAATAAAACTTGTCGTGTTTATAATGAATAATTATTCTTAAATATGCAGTTGACCTTTAAATTATCAGAACAAGCCCCAGAAGGTGCATATTTGAGTTGCAAGATACCCTTCAACAAAAATAATGTATAAAAGTCATTGGGATACAGCTGTTTGCAGCAAAATGCAGTGCAAGCACATTGCTGTGATGGTGCACTTCTATTTTGCGTTCATCCTGGTCTGCGTAAGTCAAATCTGGGTTGGTAATAACACACAGCTTTTGTCTGGCCATGAAAAGAACATATTTGGGGTGTTAGAAAACATAAAGTGAGAGTGAGAAAAATTGATTCCAAAGTTAATGTCCTGGATCTGACAGATGAATTCTGCACCAAATACTACCCACTTTATCAAGCAATTAATTCTGCTGTGGATATTGTGGGTTTGAATTTACTGCAGCGGTTGAAAACTGGAAAGCAACTTCAGTCATGCTCCAGTTTCTCTGACCCTCCAGGGAAACACAATATTATTTGTTCCATAGATTCCAGTGCTGGACACTGAAATAGAAGAATGGGAATAAACAGAACTATGTTTGTAAACATCCCTCTTCTTTTCTGAATACTGTGACACAGAACACAGCAGGACACAGAGCAACTGAAAGAGACGGATTTCTAGTGTGCTGGATTGCTGCTTGTGGCTCCAGAACTGCTGAGCAGATTGGCATTTTAGAGTTTTCTCTCTCATTCCCTCAAGAAAACCTCACTGAAGGGTCATTTAGTTGGTTAGGGAAGCAAAGGACAATTTTCCATCTGAGTTATACTTCAGTTGTTGAGGAATAAATGACTAATAAAGGAGCGTTTTCCTAATCCTCCTTTTCAGTTTTCATCATAGGAATTTGATGAAAAGTTTATGCCAGAAATCAAGATGGGAAAAATGATAGGGAAGCGTTTTATCTGAAATTGGTTTTCTGTGCCTTTTCCTTTAACTTCAGTTTTCTTTACACAGGCATTTTGAATGTGTGCAGCAAAGCCTGAGAATGGGTTTTTGCAATAGCTATTCTGATTCTTCAACTCTTATCCCTGATGACTCATAAATGTTTAGGTACAAGACTGTCCACATTTGTGTTTCACAGATCTCCCACTTTCAATTATTACCTTCACTAATGCTCTTTTGGGTTTTTCTAGGACCATTCCAATTCATAATTTTATAACACCTGATGTTCTCCTATGCCGTGGGAGCTCAAATTCTCCCCACCCCCTTTCCTCTTGGTGCTTGCTACATGATGAAGGACATTTGCCTTTGTAGTCACTCTTATATAATTATTCCAAACTGTTTATTTTCCCTCCTAGCCAGGAGTTCTGAGGAAGTTTCCAAACCTGCCCATTGCTCAGATGAGTCATGGCACTGTAGTCCTGCTCCTCTGGACATTCTGAAGGTGCCTGGCATGTGTGACAAGTTCATGGCAGCTATAAACCTTGTCTCTTGCTGCATCCCAGTCTTGATAGTTCTCTTTCAGCTTTCTACTAATTCTTACCAGTTTATTTAAACCTACACAGTGTTGTGACAAAGCTTTTCGTCCCCAAAGTGGCTGTGCTGAAGTGACAAGTTAATTGGTTCTTTTGTACTGACTAAGGATTGCAGGAGGCTCTGAGCCCCTCTGGGTGTGGGGGCTGTTCTGCAGCTAGGATGTAACTCCAGTGCAGCGTGGCCAGCACTCAGAGCAGTGCAAAGCCTCTCAGATGTGTGGCACAGTTTGGTTTTGTTGCCACAAGAACAAAGAAGAACAGGGAAAGCTGAAGGTCCAGGCTTGCCAGTCCTGCCTGGAGAATGACAAGACAAGGATGGGCTTCTGTGTGCAGCAGTCCCTGCCGTGCACACAGCCTGGCTGCTGCAACAGAGCCAAGCAAAACAGCAGCTGTGGCTTTCCCCACACAGACATAGCAGGAAGGAAAGTCCTCTCTGTTCCCAGCAGCCTTCTGGCCTGTGCACATCCCTGCCTTGTCTTCTTCTGGAGCTGATGCTCGCTGCCAGCTTTGCAAACAACTCAGAAAGGGTCACATTTTTGGACTTGCCCAGATTTTGCTGTCTCCATTTTTGGAAACCCTTACTGAGGCATGTTTAAAGTTATTTGAAAGTTCTTAAAAAATTGGAGTGTCAGGAATTCACCACCTGGGGATGGAAGAGTTGGGTGCGTTAAGATCTGAGAGCTCAGTTGGGGCTTGTTACTCGCTGCCCACACTGCAGGGGTACAGCGTGTTCTGAAGCTTTGCAGGAACAGTACTTCTGTAATCAGCATATGATGAGGAGATAATTAAGCCTTGAGAGGTTATAAGATTTATGTTGGAAATGGGGAGTATATATTCTTGAGTTTGTATTTGTAGACACCAAGACTGTTTCAGGGCAATCAACTTTTTGATTTGCAGTTTAGACATTGGACAGCAATTGATGGCAGAACGTTCATCTCTCAGCATCTGTCTGGAAAGTACCTCATGTTTTTAAATTGATTTGCATAATGAGATTTATTGTGACCTTATAGAAATAGTATAGAAAAAGCCCTCAAAAGCAGAGCCTTCAGCATCCTCAGAACCTGCTCTCCTTGTGTGTACCCACTGCACTGATGCCAGACTCCTGGGAAACTGGGAGAATGTTCCACAGTGAGCGAGTGAAACTGTGATTGAGCCTTGTCTTTCAGTCCCAAGGCTTTACTCCAGTGCTCAGTAACTGAGGATGCAAACTGCATATGAAGGGTGTGATGTCTGAGGTAGCACAAGGCTTTTGCCCTGGAGCCTTTAGCAAAGAGTTCTTTTCCCTTTGTGTTTCTGTCTGAGACGGTTTTGACAGAAGAATAGCTGACTCTATATTTTATCCATGTTTGCCAGCATGTGTTTTATGTGCTTACATTGCAAAACTATAAATCCCAGAATAAACAGATGACAAATTCCAGAGTGTGTTTGAACTGAGGGTTGGCTGGTTGCAGCAGTGTCTGTACCCCTTACCTCCCAATCCCTTCCCTGAGCCATCCACAGGGAAGGGAAGCATCCTTCCTTCTCCACAGGTAACTGTGGAGGGCTCAGAGCATCAGGTTGCATTGTATTGATTTTGGCAATTTTCTGCTGCAGATCAGAAAAGTTACAAGTATCTTGGGGGTACAGCCAGCAGGTTTGTGGGTTTTTTCTCCCTTGTGGGCCTACCCAAAGGATGTAGAGTTTTGTTTTTGCTTTCTACACAAGCAGAGATTTGTCTCTGAAGTGCTGAATCAAAACCCATCATTTAGAAAACTCTGATCTTGTGTTGAGAACTGGAGGCTTGGGCAGTGCCCCAGGGCCCTCTTGGAGATTTCCAGTTTAGTTACCCCAGTGCCACGTAGCCATCCATGTTTTATTTCCAGATTGAATTTGTGACATCACCTACCAGATGTTTGGTGATTGTTTTCCACATGTTAATTTATCCGTTTAAAGGAAAGAGGAGCCAGACTTTTAGCACTTGTGGAGCTAATCTCCCTTTTAGGCTGAGTTTTAGGAAAGAGTGGAAAAGCAAAAGAAGTGATGGCCCAACCATTTCTTTTAAAGCTTGCATGAGCCACCTGTACTTCTCTAAATTAACTACTTCACTGAATTCCAGTTTAATGACTTGAATGGTGACTGTTGGGTTAAATATCCTTGAAGGGAAGGAATAAAATACAGGAAGTAGTGACAGGAATTTCACTCTTCACTTTTTCATGACTGCAGACAAAAATCCAACAACTTCACCCTCTCCTGGTATTTCTCTTGGTTTAACATGACATAGATGGGGCATTTTTCAGTGCCACGTTGTTGATACCTGACTTAGAGTTCTGCAAAAAGTCGAGTTCTGTATGAATCTGTTGGCTGATTATTTATGAACAAACTGCATTATGATGTACATGAAAATTTGTTTTGGTTTTTTTCCCTGTCAGTAGTCAAAATGTGATATGCCTAGTACTTCCCATTCTTACATTTTTAGGTAGATGGGCTGAAAGGCTGGAACTTTTTCACAAATTAATTTATTTTCCTACTGTGCTCCAGATACACAAATAATACAATTGGAACAGTGAATTGTAAAGAAATATTTTCTATCATTTAAAAGCAGGATTTAGATAGCTGTATGG
The DNA here is from genome assembly GCA_035583155.1 of Acropternis orthonyx. Classification (NCBI taxonomy): domain Eukaryota; kingdom Metazoa; phylum Chordata; class Aves; order Passeriformes; family Rhinocryptidae; genus Acropternis; species Acropternis orthonyx. The sequence goes on along the minus strand of JAWWEU010000034.1, from coordinate 5,941,245 downwards.
AATATGCTCCAGTACTGGAGCCTGTTTGAATACATTCAATATGCTTTGTCTTATCAAGGACTTAACCTCCACCTTCACTATTTATTTTTGGAAAGAGATGTAAAACTGGTGAACTCAAGTTTTCAATCTCATTCAATAATTTAAATAAAATAATAGTTTATTGTTGTTTCAATTCCAAATTCTCTATTGTCGTTTGTGTTGGTTTTGGAAACCATTTTGGGTCTCAAGATATTTATTACCTATTTTGAGAACATAGATACAAAGATAACAGGACAAGACATTTTGTAGCTTGGTTTCTCCTGCTCAGTACTTTTTAACAGCATCCCTTAAAATAGAAATGCAAAACTATGTGTCCTACTTTCCCCTCACTAAAATAGATGCCTTTTGTTAATTTTAGATACAGCAGAGCAGGATATGTAATTAATGATATCAAAGAATCCATATGATATTCAACAGGGTCTTAACATCAAGGACAAAAGAAGTCTGACAACAGCTGTCCCTAATGATTTGGTTTGTAAAATGTTTTGTTTTATTTCAGGAAGTTGGATGCTTTCATCTACGATGCAGCGGTGCTGAATTACAAGGCTGGAAGAGATGAAGGCTGCAAACTTGTCACAATAGGGAGCGGATACATCTTTGCCACTACCGGCTATGGAATTGCACTTCAGAAAGGATCACCTTGGAAGAGACAAATTGATCTGGCCCTCCTTCAGTTTGTGGGAGATGGTAGGGACCAACCTTTCTGCCTTTCTTTACTTTCCCTGTGTATGCACAGTTAATCCAGTTTTAGTAGTTCTGAGCCTTTTAGCGCTGCTCTCTTTCAGTCTTAGGAAAAAAAAGGTAAAACAAACGAGTGAAATTACTTCTTGATGCTGAGACAGGAATTCTCATCCACTCTGTTCTAACTCCCCTCACTGCCAAGGACATCTATTTTCAGAAAGTGTTTTCATGTACATCACAAGTTAAAGCTGGCCTTAATGTTAGAGAACCTTTATAAATGTATTTGTTTTCTTTATTTTTGCCTATTCCTGAGGAGCTTTTCATTGGTGGATGAGTTACATTTCAGCATGGCTGTTTTGCTATTAAAAAGTGTTTAGCTCAGTTCTGAACCGGTGTGAGTGATCCCTCATCTAGTTTGGATTCATTTAAACTTCTCGTGAAAGAATACATGTGAAATTGGAGTAGGTTGACTGGTCTCATTGAATTTCAAACAACTATTTTTCATTCTAACACAAAATAGAAGCACTGTAGGTCCTCTCAGCACTTCTGCTCTGCAGAAGAAAACTTACTGCACTTCTTTGATATATTTGTAAACAATACTGATGACTCAGTCTCTACATAGGCCTTGAACTCCTTTTGGATTGTAGAATTCTTTGCCACAGTGAAACTTCAAGCCTTTCATATGTGCAAGCAAACAGAAATTTGGTGATTAAAAATGTGTGTTATGGCTGACTAAAATCTTCTATCAGATTGGAATATGATGTGTGTTACATAATCTTTTTTTTTTTTTTAATAGATACATGAGTTGATTTTACATTTCTGTCAGTGAAAGAAGGGCTCTGTTGAAGAATAAATATAGACTTAAGGTCACCAATATCATGCCGTTGAGACTAAGAATGCTAAATTCCTGTAGAACAGGAATGGCAGAGTGTAGGACCTTAGCACAGTGGCCTCCTGTTCCATAAAAAACAACATTAATTTTCATACTGCAGACAATGAGTGTGTTAGTCTTCCAGCACATGGATTTTATTCCTATTATAGCACTAAACAGCTGGAAGACGTGTAATCATCCTGATTGATGCATCTTGTCTAGTGCACATATAGAGATATTAGTGTTGTCATCATCGATCTGTTGGATTTAGAGAGGCTTATGAAGAAACATTGCTTACTTGGGTGAAGGAATGAATAGATGACCTGCCATGGCTCCATTTCAAACATTCACATACTCATGTTAAACAGTTGCAATTAATTGGCTAAAATATTTGCTTTATTTTTCTACTTGTGAATAGAGTATTTTTTTCTTTTTATGTACTAATACTAAGAATTTTTAGGTGCTATAATTCTGACCCATTTTTAGATGGGCAAGCTGAATCAGAGACATTGAATTATTTGTCCCATACTAAAGAAAAAAAAGCTCCTGTGTCATGAAGGAGGATCTGAGTTGTCTTTCTCAGTGTGGGCTAACCACTCTAAATGTTGCCAGATTATCACTCAGGTTTTTGTTCTTTTCACTTTGCATTTCCTTCATGCTTTGTTTATGATCATATTTGATATTTCTCATCCAAGAAAAAGATGAAATCACAGGGAATGCAAATAAATGAAATAGAAGGGAAAACAGTTGAAAGCATTTGAAGCTATTTAAGAAAAAGCTCAAAATACCAAAGGTGATGCAGTTTTATGTGTCATTTTGTCTCTAAATATCAGGGAGAAAACAAAATGAATGGGAAGAAGGTGTTATCGTGTATGTACACTTTGACCTGTGGGCTTATTTAGCATACAAATGCTTAAATGTTTAACCCATTTTTAGTAGCTATAAACAATACAAATATATTGTCTACGAAACTCAGCATTAAAACCTCCACATGAATAATTTATGGAATGGTAATAGATACAGTGGACACCCAGGTGAATAAAACCTTGTCATGAAATATCTGCTCCCTTGTTCATCTTGCTTAGATATTACTTCAGGAGATAAGGAAGTGTTTTGAATGCACAAACCATGGGGATTGTGAATGCGCTAGTGGAATTTTTACAGTACCTTTAGAAGTTACTCTGAACAATCCATGAATGCTAAAACATTCATTTTCTCCTGTAAAGGACCCCTAAATTTGTTCAGAAAATGGTATGGGAACAATTAAAGAGAATAGCAGTTGGACAGATATGATGGGTAGGAATTATTGCAGACGTGTTTCTTTCAGTTCCAGAAATGTTCGCTACCTTGTGTCATTTCATTTTGTCACAAGTTTAGATGACAATTTTCAGGAAAAAAACCCCAAACAACCACACAAATGAAGAAAAAAGAAAAAGCAGCAAAATCAAACCCCCCTAAGAATGAAATTTCTTCTACTGATTTACAAAGTACATCGCAGGTGAACTGGAATAAAACACCAAGAAATTAAATGTAAAGAGTAATTGCCCGGAACTAGCATGACCTGATTTTGTAATCTACGTCTAACTTCAGTAGTTCGATGGATAATCTTTTTAGCTATGAACTTACATAACTCTGTTTTGGTGAACTAGAAGGAATGAACCCTGAGTTCAGACCAACATCACTTTGCTGTATCACTAAAAATCTCTTTGAAGTTATCTAGACTAAAAGCAAGTATGGTTGGGGGGAAGTTCCATCTTAAGATGATACTCCTGGGAATGCCTCAGAGGAGCCTGAATGAGGTTGTTTAAGTAAATAGACAAACACAAATGAAGGCAGAAGTACTTATTTCACATGTATAGGCTCTGCAGAATATATTATTCTCTTAGACTAAGCCTATAAAACAGCAAAGCTCCTGGTAGTATTGAATTACTATTCTGTGTATGTAATAGAGCATCCATCACAGTATGGAATAATTTCAATGAATGATTATAAATGTAATGAGTTTCATAACTATAAGAAAAAACATCCTAATGACTGAATCTTATGTTAATAAGAGCAGAAAACCTTTTGGATTATACTTGGGTAAGGCAAAGTGATTTGTTATTTGATTGCACCTACAAGAAGCCATGATCTCATCTCTCTTTTACATTTACCCAGTACAGAGATGGCCTTTTGAAATGTATTTTAGAGCTTCCAATTTCCTCTGCATGTGTCTTTCTCCTGTGATTTTCCTCATTTGATTTTTCTTTCCTGCTTCTATATCATTCTGCTATCCAAGCCAGATCACTTACACATTGAAATGAATTTTTTGTGCAGTAGAGAGGAACCTTTTCCCTCTTCCTTGCTGATGTAAAACATCCAGCTGAAGAATTAATGACTTGTCCATGCAAGGGCATCTTTTCATACTTTCTCAAAGCATGATGCTTTTTCTGCATTGAAGTCAATGCCTTTGAACCCTCTTTTTTTATCTTGTTTGCACTGTGAAAAAAATGAAGTAAATACAGAGGGATGCAGATCTGTGTTAGGGATAACATCAAGCTTAGGCTGGGTGGTTTATATGTGTCTACATGAGCATTATTTTGATCCTGAGGATACTTCTACAGGGTGGACAAATTATACTGACAATTAGCAATCACACTGTGAAAGCAGCTCCAAAGTCTCAGTGGAAGGAAGCAGGCTACAACATGCCAAATATGTTACTCAAAGAGAAAAAGAGACAGAGGAAAGGAGAATGGGAATGAGTTGCTGAGGAATTTAAAGAATAGCTACTGAATTGTCTCAGAAATATAATTATCTTCAATAGGTTTCATCCCTTGGTCTGTGCAAGTTCATATACATATCCCAGTTCATGGGAAGCTGAGATCAATATGCATTTGTCAGTACAAGATTAATTGCTTTGAAACATTGAATCTTTTTAATAGAAAGAGTTCAAAGTAGCTTTTTCTTGTACAAAGGATATCAGTGAATTTCTGGCTTTGTTCATCTTGCTACCTGTACAGCACATCTCATTATGTGCAAATGCTTTAAGTTGATGATTAGCATCTGCATCTTTTTTAAAAAATAGTTGATCATTGGATGATTCTCTAAAGCACAGTGGTGATTATGCTTCTTTTTCTGACTTGCTGTGGTTACAAGACAAAGTTTCCATTGGTTTTTAAGAGAGAAATAAAAGCATTTCTACTGAGACACAGAAGACAATTTCTCAATCTTCTGTTGAGAAATAGAAGCACCCAGGAGTTCAAAAGCAACCAAAATGATACGGCTGCTAAGAAACAGCACCATCATTGTGTTTGGATCTTCCTCCCACAGCCACAGGAATGTGTCAGAACAGAAACATTGTGCGCTGAAATATCACATGGGGCATGCTTTGATTTCTTTTATCAACCTCTGTGAGAGCAGCTGGGCAGGCTGACCTGCCCAGCACCCAGAGTGTCACCCTGGCAGCTGGATACTGCTCTTTGCACAGCACTTGCCATTCCACAGTGCAGGAAGGGCTCAGGCACGCAGGGAGTCTGTAACCACGGGACCACAATCTTTGGGAAGGCTCCCATGTCCCTCCAGCCTTCAGCAGCAGGAACTTATGGTCAACTGTCTGAAGGCCCAAGTATTGCTAATACTCCTCGGCTTGGACTGAATGTGTCACTTAGAGCAGACTAGTACTTTTCTAAAATTATCCTGCAAAAGTCATTGAAAGACACTGTTTCTGAAACTCATGGCATCTTTGGGATTTGGAGTAGAACCACTGGTGCCTAGGAGGTGAGGAGGATTTAGCTTTCTCTCTGTCCTTCTTTTTTCTCTCAGACTTTCTCTAATCTTTTTATCCTCCCCTCTTTTCTTTTTTCATTTGTGAGTAAGTGAGATTATTGAACTGCAAATGACAAAGCTGCTTCAGGATTAAGAGAGTAAGAGGGGTTCAGAGTGTGCATAGGATGGAGAGAAAGACAGCAAGATGTCTTTAGATATGAGGGATGCAGCAGAACAGAAGGATAAAACACTCCTGCCAGCAGAAATGGATGGAATCAAGGAACAGAAAATGCTGGATAAAGAGAGCAGTTTTGGGGAGGAGTGGGAGAATATCAACCATCTGGCCAGGCTGTGCATCTACTTGTGTGAGGCATTTGTAATGTATTGCACTACCTGAAGATTAAGAGCTCAGTTCAAAGGACAGTGTGGGAAGAGATCTCCAGGAAGAGGGCAGATGATGTGGCTGTATTAAGCCGTTAACCCTTAAAGCTGCCAACTTTAAAGCAGTAAGAGACACAGAGATGTAAAGAAAAAAACTGTTTCTGATTTGAGTTTCCACAGTCTGTTATCCCCTTCCTAATAACTTTCAGTTCTGGTTAATCTTTGTGTGCTTTTAGGACAGCTTAGTACACTGAGAATTGTTTTCTTGGGTGGATAATTGCTTCCCACTCCCTAGGGGTAATAGGTAACTGTGGAAATGGGATTTGCCCCGTTACATCTGGAATAAGAAAGCTCTTTGCTATTTTTTTCATATTTTAACATAAGCCTGTCAAATCGCTGTCTAGATTATAAGGAAGTGTAGCAGTGTGACTCACACGGGCTGTTAAAGCCCAAGAAGGAAATACGTATGTGATTATAAGGACATATTTTCAGTGCGTGCTGCTCAGGCAGAATACACCCACAATCACAGTGATTTTCTGTTTATATATTTAGTGTCCTCCTTAAGCAGTGGGTGGAACAAATGTGACTGAAGAGTGTGAGTGTATAAGTGGAGGGCGTTTGTGTAGCTGAACAAGAGTTAGAGGGATTGTAATATTGAAAGTCGTGCTTAGCAGTTCTGTTAATTCATCCTTAACTAATGGGGACACGCAGAGTGAAGTCATTAGCTCACAGTAAGTTTATTGCTGTCAGTCATCTGTGTTCCTCTTGCTATTTTTACAGGGGGAAATAACTAAGAAAATAAGAGTAAGAGAGATTGTTTTGGGGGATCCAGGCTAAATTTGATAAACTGCTGTGCTTTTACATAATCTCTACTCTGAAACATTCTGTATGGATCAGATGATTGGGTCAAACAGGAATTGATGAGCTTATTGAACCAAATGCACATCAATCCATTTGGCTGCTGAGCCCTCTATTCAGGGTGAAGACCCTTTTATTTTAGGGTCCTCAAGAGGTGGAGGGCTATCCTCCTCCTCTGTCACTTTGGGGGAATTCTCACCAGGATAAATTTGAAAACTATGTTTTGTCCAGTCTGAATAAGCAGATGATTCTGTTGGTGCCACCAGAACCTTTTGAAGATGACGCCCTACATCTGACCAGCGTGCATGTATATATTTAACCTTCTACTCAAGATCTATACCTGGTACATGCCAGTTTTGTTTACTGGCACGCTGGCTCCTCAGGCTGAACCTCGCTTTGCGCGAGAGTCACCACCCCTCGCCCTGTCAATACCAGGCTGTTCCCTTCGCACCTTCTGCCCTGACACACGCACTGCAATCTCCTGCTGCAGTGACCTCCTCCTGTCCTGCCCCTTCTGCAAGTCACGGGGAAGTGCTGACACTGGAGCTCTGTTGTACTTAACCAATAGGACAACGAGGACCTCGGGCTGCAGCTCTGCTCTCCCCACCTGGACAGAGCATCCTTTCCTTGTGTGTCAAACAACACAATACATGGGAGAATTAATTTTCCCAGACAACTCTCACTGATGCAAGGCAATGCTTTTTAGGTGGTGACTGTCCATGCAGGCCCTGGCAGTGGTGCAGGTGTACCCAGCGCTGGGGGTTCCACAGTGTGCTGTGGATCTTGGTTGCTGGACTGTAAACCCAAACTCTCACCCATGCTCAAGAGGGCAGGAGCCCATTTTAGAAAGACGACTGGCAGAGAAACCCCCATTAGATTTTTTTTTCCTCAGTTTGTTTTAGTTTTGCTGTTTCTCTTACATTCTGTTGGTCCCTCAGTGCCTAGCTTTGGGTTGTGATGAGGTGAAGGGAAAGGCTGGCATTCTGAGCTGCCCTGAGTTTATCCATTGCCAACAGCACATGGAATGTTAAAAATCCTTTTTTTTTTTTTTTAATACAGAAAGAGTGTTTAAAATAGATTTTTTAAAAATCCCTTTATGTGTGAGCATAATTAAATAGGTTAGAATTAAGAAAAGAACATGATGAAAATACCCTTTCAGAGTACCTGAGGAAGCAGTTGAGGCAGCCTGTGAGCCATCAGTGATTATCTGCAGAAACCTATGGCTTTGACATACATGGTTAAAGTAGAGCAGGAAGACACCTGTCTTTTGAAGAAGGAAAGTAAGAACTCAGTGAATGACAGACTTTAATGCTTATGAAAACATTTCACATTTTGCTTATTTCTGGCAATTTTTTAACTAGGGACATACTTGAGTGATAATGAAAATTTTTACTTTTTTAATAGTCAGAAGGAAGCCATCAGACCAAGTATTGACAACCTGTTATTCTCCCTCCCTAAAAAAAAAAAAATCTTACACCAAATTGATTTTTCATAACTACTTGTGGAGAATGACAGATTATGTGGGCTTGAAGTTTCTCTTTTTCAAAAATAACATGTAATTTCAGTTTGCATACATCTTCCTGGAAGCTTGTGAGATGTGGAGGAAAAGAACGCTTGAAAACAGAATAACATGAGTGAAATTACCCTCAAGTTAGAGACCTTCCACCATCAGTACCTTGTGGCTCATCCATCACGTGGGAAGACACTGCCTTTTTCAGGAAGGGGGTTTCGTGAGCAAGGCTGAGAACCGGGAGAGGATGCCCAGACCTTTACAAGGTGCTGGGTGTAGGAAATAAAAGGAATATGGGGATACCAGCAGCCCTCCTCAAAGAACCCCAGAGAACTGACACACCTCCAAGAGACACTGCCAGAGACCACAAAAGGGCAGCGTGTCTTGGCCCCGAGGGGATGGTGACAGGGTTGGGTGACACAAACCACAGCCTGCAAGATCTGCCAAGGGCCACGATGAGGGAAAAGCATGTAATTCTGCCCTTTAGTCTGTATCCCTTCTGTGCCTGGGTAATGGTATTTTATGTAACAAAATTGTTCAGGGGACACACTTGAACCTTATCAATCCTTCCCAGGATGATAATGTGTGAAACAGGCTAGAGGGGCTGTGCTGCAATGTAGAAAGGAAGGCACTTGTGGGATATTCGGGCTGAATGGCCAACTGGCACATTTCTGTGCAAACAGCAGCCGGAGCAGAGAGCACCAGAGCCGCAGGATCAAACCCAGGGGAAACACAAAGGGATCTCTCTGAGCACTGTTTGTACTGTAACCTAAACCCATTGTAAATAGTCTTGAATTAACAGCGGGAGAGCTGGAATGTTGCAATAGACTGGAATGGGTTTTAGAGAATAGTGCAGAGACTCAACACTGCTTGAACTAAGGACCTTTAAAATGCTTGCTTATATTCTTACACTATAAATGAGGCAGATCTTTTATCACACAGTGATTTTTAAATTTTTAAAAATCTCTTAATGTAGGCATTGTGTAGTTATTTGGGACTTTTCCAGGTTGAATATATTGTGGATATATTAAACAGTAAACAAACACTATATTTTTTTTGTCAAATATGTTGGAACCCTTAGCTTTCTAATCTTGTGCTGGAGTAATGATGTACTTTGTTGCTGAGATCTGCAACTGTTCATTTAAGCCTTAATCTAGTGCACACGTGAATGAAGGTAGGAAATTATTCTGGCATTGCATTCCTTTTAGTAAGTTCCTGAAGTGAAAACAAAAAACCTTAAAATAAGGCTGATTAATAGTTATGAGTAACTTGAGACCCCCCTATCAGATGCAGACTTGAACTCCATTAATGCTGGGTTCACTGAGGCCTGGCATTTATGTATATTGAGGTTGCTGACTTAGATTTCCAAAATCTGTCTTAGGGAATATTTGGAGCTTTCACTTGCTAATTATTATTATTCACACATGGAAATGGCTGAACTCTCCAGTGCCTTGTAATCACAAATTACTGGCCTTTCAATTGCCAGGCCCAGTATATTGCTATAGGTGTCATCTCCCTAGACATTCACCTCACAAGTCAGACCACCCAAAGGATTTGAAAGACAACATTCCTCCAAGAGGACTTGATTCTTTTAAATATTTTTTTTCTGAACCAAATTATAACTAGTCTTAAAGTTCAATATTTTGAATTCCAACTTCAGGCTAAATTTGTAAGTGACTGATTTTGATAAGGAATGAATTGACAGCCCAGAAAAAAACCAATTCTCATGCCTGAGGATTTTGTAATAAAAATGTTATGGCTTCTGTAAGTCATCTGGTTTAGAATGTAATAGGCAAGAACAGCAATAAGAATATGGGTGGTTTTGTCAGCTTTATAGGGTCAGCTATGCTGAAATGTTATTACAACTGTTTTGTCTGTGTTTCTCTAAAGTTTACATCACACACATATATAAAGATACACTGTACACATATATAAAAATACATACTGTAAATGACAACTGCTTTATATAGAGAGACCAGAATTACCAGCCAAATCTGTCCGTTCCCAGATAATATCATTACATAAATATGACAATCCAGTGATTCAAATAAAATGTGGATTCCTTTTGGACATTAATTAACAGTGATTGCTGTCATTGTCAGATACAGTGGAAGGGATATTGCAACAGCAGGATCTGTGAGACTCTGGGATGCTTTCTTCTTCATAGCTTGCCAGGGCACTGTCATTTATCTCTACTCAAAACAAGCTTAGTTCATCTCTGTAGGGATGCTTTTGGAAAGGTTGGTGGATTATCAATAGTTACTTTAGATGTACACACCAAAGGGAAAGAAACACAGAGGAAACAGTAATAAAAAAGAGGTTTAAATTCCTTTGTGAATTTTGTTATGAATAGTAAAAGGGCACAGCAGTCAAATCAAATTGATGCCTGACAATCATGGGAGATGTGAATTTTCCTGTGGGAAGTACTGAGAGCTGATTGTCAGAGCTTCAGCTACTAATGCACAGACCAGAAATATTGCTCTCTCTTTGGACTTGGGTTCTTTTCTCTTCTAAGCCTCTGTGAGTTTTATTCATAGACCTTGGGGAGGACTTGAAAGAGAGATGAGGGAAACAGTCCACTGAGGTTTAGCAGAGCAAAAGAAATCCAAATATTCTAAGATATGAAAATGCAATAATGAACCCAAATTATCTATGTGTGCAATATCTATACTGTTACAATTAATAATTTATTGTCCCTATGTCCTGGATTAGAAGATTTTAAAAGATTTATTAGATTGACTTTCTTCTTTGGGGATGCTCTTAGGTGTTTTGAAGATTGAGCACTGTAATTTGGAAGAGAAGACACATTGCCTTTTGCAAATGTAGAGGTTCAATTCATGCTTCAAGCACAAAATTAAGCTCAGAATTAACTAGGGACTGAATAATCTCTCTTACAAATTTGTGAAATGCCTTTGCCAAAGTGCCTCAGTGCTTGTCCTTTCTACCTCAGTTTTTCATTCACTTTCTGTGAGAAGCAATTTCTCCATCACAGTCTTGCGTTCCATTTCCAGTTGGAACTCACACATCCAAATTATCTGTGGGCTGCAGCTTTCCTAGTGCCCTGGCACTCTATCCTGCAAAATGCTTTTGCACAGCAGGTCATTGATCTTCTAGTCTTGCTTGGAGGTAGCTGAAATGTCAATATAGCTTATAGCCATTTTTTCTGATCTTTTTTCCAATGATTTATGGATTATAATACTGAAAATGTATTCCCTAGTCACTGGGTAAGAATTAGGGATCTTCCCCCAAACTGAAGCCATATCTTAAACTGGGAAACACACCAAAATAGTGAATTCTGTACTTTCTGGCCCTCTGTATTGCCTGCTATATTTTCTAGAAACAGTGAAGTTTTTGACATTAAAAATTATAATTACTCAGCTGTCTATATCTCCAAGAGAATAAAAAGTTCTGCATGCCCATGCAGTGCTTCACTAAACAACACTAAACACTTGAAAATTAATAAATCATGCAATCTAAAGAAAGAAGTTTGGCAGGAACAATTGCAGCTTCTTGCACACCTCTGTCCATGCTGGCAGTAGCAACTACTGCTAAGTGACAGTGTCCTTCATCTGAGGCCAGATCTCATCAGTGAAATAATTACAGGTGATCCACAGGGCCAGGAGGGAGCAGAGGGAGGTGTCCAGGGCACCATGAGAGAGAGGACTGGGAGCATGTGGGTGAGGTTATTGCATCGCCCAGGTCTCTGGGGGAAAGCAAATGAAATGAGACCGAAAGCCAGGAGAAGAACTGCATTGGAAAGATACTGCTAATTCCAGTAGTGTGTATGGTTAGTGGCTGTTCAACCAAAAAATAAAACAAGAGACACCAACACCAGTAAATCAAATCCCCAGATACCCAAACCCTAGGGAATAATCGATACCAGAGATGATAGACATGTCAGAAGAGGTTCACCCAGAATGTTGTAACTCATATGAAAAGAAGTAAGGTTATCATGGATCTGATGGGAAAGAACAAACGCATCACGGCATATTTTAAAGGATTTTGTGAACATGTGAAATTTATCTTGTGAAGGGCCAAAGAGAAGGGTCAGAGTGGGTCAGGGATGAGCAAGTGTGGGAAAATGGAGAGGTGGGGGTATGAAAGGGTCTGGCTGAGTGTCAGGATGCTTGTCTGACTGAGCTCTCTGTCTCATCCACTACAGCCTGTTCCAGCTCTTTACTAAATTCCGTTCCCAGCTCAGTTCCACTCTCTGTAACCACTGCTACTAGTTATAGCAAGCAGAAGAAAGTTCTATCCAAACCAGAGATCCTGCTTTCTAGAGCAGCCAGCTTCCCACGTAATTTATGAAATCTGAGGACATCTGAAACTAGGGTGCTGTGAATTGAAATCTGCTATATTTGCAGCTCCTGAGTAGATAAGTCTACAGTGCTCCACAAATAAAGCATTAAATGGTGCCGTATTTTTAAACTTGCAAAGACTTTCGAATACTGTGAGCAGTGATTTTTGCATTTTTTAACTGGTTTGAATCCTTGCTCTCCCCAGGGGAAATGGAAGAGTTAGAAACACTGTGGCTGACTGGTATTTGTCACAATGAGAAGAACGAAGTCATGAGCAGCCAGCTGGACATCGACAACATGGCAGGAGTGTTTTACATGCTTGCAGCAGCCATGGCACTCAGTTTAATAACCTTTGTCTGGGAGCACTTGTTTTACTGGAAACTTCGGTTCTGCTTCACTGGAGTCTGCTCTGATAGGCCAGGATTGCTGTTCTCAATCAGCAGGGTCAGTACTACTTTCATTTTTCCCCTTCAGGGAACGGACAGTATAAAAACTGCCTCCCTAAAATATTATCTTTCCTTTTATTCCCACCTGGACATTTGAAATATGTGTTAAAGTGTGATGCTCTGGAGTAGTCAGTGGGCTTAGGATGTATTTGCACTCCATGGGAAGACTTTATTCATTGATTATTTAGGGTATGAATTATCGTATGTGCCAGGATAATCAGCAATCCAAAACAAACCCAAATACGTTAAGGGGCAATTTTGATGAAGAAATGGTAGAGCTCAGATGCAGGAAATGGATAAATTTCCACATAAAAATCCAAACAAAACAAATAATAATTTGATAAGAGACATTAGCTCTCAGCTTTGTGCCTTGTTTAAGCAAGAGGATTTGAAATTATAAAAATATAGCGGAATATTTTTATGAACTTTTCTTGATAACAAACTTGAATAAGCCATATAAGAAAAGGTCAAACACATGTATCATTTACGTCTGCTTAGACACTAAGGAAAGTTTTAATGATAACTTTACCAGACCCAAAGGGGATTTACGTATCCAAAATCCTGATACTTGTTAAATAAAAAGGAAATGTGTGCTTCTCCTTCTATTTTTAACAAATTAGTTGGGGTTTGTCTTTATATATTTTTAACGCATAGTACTTTCAATAGGTAATTGACTTTACTGGATTTTCTGTATAGCTGAGAAGAACTGAAAATTATACTAAAATGCCTAATTGCTTTAACATGTGCTGAAATTACCCTGTTGATTAGATTGGACCATTTGGGAACTGCATTAAAATTACTCTGTCCTACCCTTTTGGGGATCCTCTAGAAACCACATACACCTTAACCTCCACATTTTACATTTGAACTTTATAGTTTTGGCCTTTTACATATGAAATTCTCCTAGGCAATTGGGGGGGGGGGGTGGGGGTGGGTCAAAAAGTACTTATTTCAAAGGTAAATTGCATAGAATTGCTAGTTCAGAGGGTTGGAAATGTCAATTGAGCTCACAGGAGTGACTGAAGAGGTTCTAGTTAGAAGATGGGCTTTAGCCTTTTCCTTAAAATGAACTCAAAATCAGGCTTTAGAAAGAGCTGAATACTTTTTGTAGCTAAAATATGATGACTGGAAGCCTTTTCATTTCAGTGCAAGTGAAGAGCACCTTAACAACCAATACAATAGCCCAACTACAGGCTTGTTTAGAGGGGAAACTTATTCACTGGTTTTAGAACAAGAGAACTTCCATTAGTGAAGCTAAGTTTTATTTTGTGGTTAGACTGAGGAACTTTTTGGGTTCCCTTCTAAACTTGTTTTATGGAATAAGCTGGGGAGGCCAACATGGACCACTGGTTTGTGAACTACTGGTAGTTCTTCTCCTTTGTAGTTCCAACAGATATGGCAGAAAATACTCTTACATATCAATGTAAGGAAATGATAAAAAAATAGAGATATACTTTTAATCTTTCCTGTAATTAGATAAACAATGTCTCAGTTTTCTTTATTGCTAATTAAAAATGGAATGGAAGTTTTAAAAATTTACACCTAGTGATTTAATTTGTTTTCTGTGACTCATCTTACAGGGTATTTACAGCTGCATTCATGGAGTACACATTGAAGAGAAAAAGAAGTCTCCTGACTTTTCTTTGACCAATTCACAAACCAACATGTTAAAACTACTGCGAACAGCGAAGAACATGACCAATATCAATCCTTCAAGAATTGACTCTCCCAAAAGAACAGCTGATTTTATTCAGAGGGGTTCTTTGATTATGGATATGGTCATGGACAAGGGTAACTTGATATTTGCTGATAACAGATCCTTTCAGACAAAGGACAACTTTTTTGGTGACAACATAAGTGAACTGCAGACACTTCCTGGCAATCGACACAAGGACAATCTTAACAACTATGTTTTCCAAGGTCAGCATCCTCTCACGCTGAATGAGTCCAATCCAAACACGGTAGAGGTTGCAGTAACAACAGAAGCAAAAGTGAACTCCAGACCTAGGCAGCTTTGGAGGAAATCTGTTGAGTCTTTACGTCAGGAATCTGTACGTCAGAGCCAAGGTTCCCAGAGGGATGACGCATCAGAGGAAAACAGGCAGCTTTCACTGAAAAGCCAAAGATACCTTCCCGAAGAGATTGTCCACTCAGATGTATCAGAGACATCAAGCCGAGCTACTTGCCATATGGAAGCTGAAAACAACAACAAGCACCACAAAACCAAGGACAACTTCAAAAAAAGGACAGTAGCATCGAAATACCCAAAAGACTGCAGTGATGTGGAACTGACATATCTGAAATCCAAACAGAGCTCTCCACGGGATAAAATCTACACGATTGATGCTGACAAGGAGCCAGGATTCCGCTTGGACACACCTCAGTACATCGAAAACATTGTCCTTCCAGAAACTGTAGAGTTTCCTGATGTTTATCAAGATCACAATGACAACTACAGGAAAGCCGAGCACGCTAACAGGACTCCATTGCATAACGAAGACAGTCTTCCAAATAACGACCAATATAAACTTTATGCAAAGCACTACGCTCTGAAAGATAAAAATGCTTCCCTAGGTGATGATAGATACAGACAGAATTCCACCCACTGCAGGAGCTGTCTTTCCAATTTGCCCACTTATGCGGGACACTATTCGACCAGATCTCCCTATAAATGCGATGCATGCTTGCGGATGGGGAACCTCTATGATATTGAAGAAGATCAGATGCTGCAGGATACAACGAACTTATCACTTCCTGAAGAAATATATGAGCGTACTTGGTCACAAAGTAACGCTCTGCAATATCATAAAAAAAATAAATTGAGGATTAGCAGGCAACACTCTTTTGATAATATCGCTGATAAGTCCAGGGAAATTGATATTGGAAGACCTTCTCGTAGTATAAGCTTGAAAGAAAGAGAGAAATTTCTTCAAAGTAGTCCATATGCAAGCATGTTTAGTGTTCCCTCAAGCAAACTGTTGAGCAACAAGGCCTCACTTTTAACTCATGCTCTAGAGGACAGTAAGCGGAGCAAGTCCCTGTATGCTGTTCACTCGGATGACAATCCCTTTCTGCACACGTATCGTGATGACCAGCACTTATCTCTTAGGCGAAGTCCAGCTGATCTTTATAAACATTCATTGCCAACAAGAGGAAGAAATGATAATTATTTAAGGTCATCCATACAGTCTACAGCATCATACTCTTCCAGGGATGGTCGGATCCATAATGACATGTACATTTCAGAGCATGTTTTGCCTTACGTTGCAAATAGGAATAGCTTGTACACAACTCCAAGGGTTTTAAATTCCTGTAGCAATACACGTGTGTATAAGAAAAGGCCTAGCATTGAATCAGATGTTTAAATTTTCCATGAACACTATATCTATAGGGAAAGAATAGTTGCCACCATCTTAGAGGGAGAATTTATCCTTTAACAGTATCCTGCTCTGGTAAATGATACGTAAACCTCTCCCTTTCCCAATGTACTTTTGTACATGAATAGGTAAACTGGTATGCTCTTAACTATCCTTTTAAAATATGTCTTGTTGAAAAGGATAAAAAATAGCCATTTATATATGCTTTATATATAAATGGCAAGTTGTACTGAAATAGCCCCAATATATGTTGGCAACTATGCTGTTTTGTATCTAATTATTTTACTATTTCAGTTATTCTAATTTATGTTGCTAAGTATCATTCAATGTACTTTTGTCCTTAGAAATGTTTAATGATTTTCTAGTACTGGATAAGCAATATGGTATGCATGTAGTATGACACAGACAACAAGAATTAGGAATGCATTTGCACAGATTCAAAAGCAAGACTCTAAAAGAGAACAGAAAGCTAGACTTTCAAAAAAACCTGTTAGCTTCATAATCATTTTCAAAGCCAAGTAGTAATTTTTAAAAACCCCAAATGCCAGGACCTTAATAAATAAAATACAGTGTTTTAGCACAAAATTAGTATGTTGATTCTAGACTGACGGGCAATAGATGGGAAGGCAGTAGCCCCAAACATGTGAACTGCTGTGTACCAAAAGGAAACCCCATGGATATTGGTTAATGTTCATGTACAAATGCTTTTCTTATATTGCACATGCACTTACCATTACAAAGTAAGTTCCTTGAGAAGTTTGCAGTAATCTTGTCAGAAATTTCACAGCTGCCTAATCCAGAGTATATATTTTTAGATATCACTATATGGCACTTACTATGGAGCTGTGGACTTTATTAGTAACCTTGAGGCCTAATGTGTACGTAAGTTTGCATTTGCCCCTTACTGGTGATTACTCAGGGCTGTATAGTATTTCTTTTATTCTTTCACTTCCCAAACCAAATCCCAACCCCCTGTAGTTCTTTGTTCATAGTGTATTAGTGACAACTAATTAATTGTATATTAATAGTATTAAAGCTGTTAATACAGTATCAAACACCGACAGCCATAAGTTCAGTGTAATCAGTGAGGAGCGCAATACCATTTATTTGCATACACAGCAAAGGATTAACACCTTCAGAAGAACTTCTTCCTTCCAGATTATTGTGCATATTTGTTGAACATCAGACCATTTTTTTTAACCTCTCCAATCAAGTCTGTTATATAAACTGAATATATGCACAGTTAACTAAGTAACAGTATCTTTATTATCACTTACTGATATACAAAAATATTCACAAAACAGGGATGCATTGTTAGATGACTTTTCCATCTAGTAAATGTCAATCAGATTATTTCATGAATAAAATGTCTGCTACACACCCCTCCTTACCCTCACTGGAACTAAAAACCCACTGGATTTTAACCATAAGGGAGCATGAAAGAGAAGAGAAGAAGCCTTTCCGGAGCAGAATGTACAGCTGTAAATTTAATTTAAACTAAAGAATTAAATATAATCGCTAATATATTTAACTACTGAAAGTATTCCACAGGTGATGCTCTCCCATTCTCCCGCTACTCTGTGAATTGCTTTAGGATTTTTGCATAGACGAAATTTAGATTATTCAAGAATTATTCCCTCCATTTCACTGAAGAACAGTGAAACCATTACCACTGTGAATTGGAAAATGTGAATATTACCCTAACTTTTCTCTAAACTGAAACTCTTTTCAGCAGAATTGTGCCTGTCAGCTGTAATTGAAGTGTCTGCATGCCAGAGGTGCAGTATGCAAGGTGTTTAATTTGGAACAGCATACTGCAGAGCAGAGGCGCAAATGGGAGATAATATAAGTGATGTATAGGGACAGTCAAAACAAAGCTTCTTGAATTGTTTACAGCTTTTTTTTCCCCCCTTTAATTATTATTCTTATGAAGAAGATTTAAGCTGACTTTGACTACCAAATAGTCCAGAATGAGTTCTTGGTATTTGCAAATGTATTTATATGTTCACCATGATGGTGAAGAATGATATTTTTAAGGAATGAAATGTAATGAGATTTGGGCTTCCGAGTCTCTTTCCAGCTTCCAGAAATCTCAGTATGCTTTATCATAAGTCTGTTCAGAAAGCATATCTATGGGTATCTGTACACTGTCCGGGGAAAAATATGTTTTGAGTATTCTTTATTCAACATTTGGTCATAATTGTTGGCCCTGTTTCACATGGGATGCTTTCTGGTTCCTCACTGGAGGCAGTTTTTATAAACAGAAGTTCCTTACCTGCCCTTGGAGAGGTGCATATTTCTTAGGAACAGCTGTATGAGCTAAGCAGGGCTGGGGTGGGGTCTCTGGGATGAACAGTACTTGCCATGAGCCCAAACCTTTTCCCGAAGACATAGGCATTTTTGTCTTAGGTCTACAGGAAGGCAAATGCACTGAAGGCATAAATATTGTAATCAGTGTAATAAAAATATTTCAGGCAAATTTCAATATCTGATCCAAATCATAGTGTATTAACTAAAATCTGCTGTGTTTCAGCAGATGTGTTATTTGCTGATGTCATGCCAAAAACTGCTGTGGAAGTTGCTGAGCATTTTACCAAGCGAATCATAAAACTCAGTGGTGGCTCTTGTCTTTTGCATCATCATAAAGCTCTCAAAATATTTGTTGGTCGTTCCAAGTCTTTTGTATCATCATCTCTATCCAACCAGACACAAAATTCAATATATATATATACAAGTACTGTATGTGAAGTCATGGGAAAACAAAATTCCCATTTACATTTTCTAATGTAAACTCTATAAACTCTTGAGATTCAATTGTAAACATCCTCAGCCCAGGTGGATTTATCCTTCTGTGAGATGTACAAGCAAATTAGCTCTAATGAAATATATTGCAGTGTTTGCTTTTTCTGATTTGAGCAGGTTTCTGGTGACTGTAGAGATTTATTATTATTAGTTGCAATATGCACTACAACCACCTCCCCTAAACCAAAACAAAGAGACAGAGGGAAGACTTGATAATGTTGCACAGCAGTTGTTCACATGGAAATAAAAGATGCTGCCTTAAAGGAGGAAAAAACCCCAGCAGATACTGAAAGCAGAGGGAGTAAGAGTCTGCATGCATTTGTTGTTTTGTTCTTGGCATGAATATGAGTCAATAAAGGGGGAAGGAGAGGATGAAGTGTAGGGCTGTAGGCGAGTAGCTGGTTGCAGATGTATGTGAGTAAAGAAGAAGCAGCTGAGAAGTTGAAGGAAAATCTTCAACAGTAGAGCCACAAGCCACAGCTTGTGAGGCTCAGCCGTAGAGCGCGTGGAATTCTGAGTTTTGCCTGAGCTTTGTTGATATATTTGCACTGACTTTCAATTAAACTGAGATCAAGACTTTCTGTATTTCCCTCTCTCTCACTCTAGCTGCTGCTATACTTGAAGAGGAGAAAAGAATCTTCCTGCATAAGTGGCCATCCTTTCTGTACCTTTCTGGATGGTGCTGGTGACTTGTTACATTTTCCTGATTACAGCTCTAGCAGTTTGTTGGTCATTCCTATCACCAAGATTTCCTGTGACTCCAGCTGGAACTGAATCAGGCTGTAAATGATATGGGCCATTCTTGGTAGCATGTCCTGTAGTGTTACACTGCTCCTGGACGACACCTTTTATGGAGGCAGGATATTGAATTGCTGAGGAATGCAGTAGGTACATGGAGGTAAAAACAGCTACATAGACATACCTGCCTCTTGCTCTTTTTCTCTTTTAAAGACATTGTAGAATTTCTTCATGTTTTTGTCTTTCCCTTTTCACCACAGTAAATTTTCCTTTTTTTCTTTCAAATGGATTTTGTGTTCTGCTTGTGTTTCTTAGAGCAGTGTAGCCACCCACCAATTTATACGCATGGTAATAAGATATTTTAATATATAAGATAAAATTAAGGAAAATTAAGAGATTTTGCATTTCTGGAAAATTTAATTTCATGTTTTTGCAGCTTTTGCTTAGAACTCATTATTCTGCTAACTAAGAAGCTTGGTTAGGAGAAAGAGTGCTGTGGACAAACAAATGAAATCACCGCCAGCTCACTGTGTTTTGGCAGCATCTCATAAATACATGTCTCTTTATGATCTTTCAGGAACACTTAAGAGGTGGAATAAGGCTCACAAGGGAAATCAGGTGTGGTTTATTTTTCCTGGTGAAAACAGATCTTTTTACATAGTTTTAAAGGAAGCAAAAGCTAGAGCTGTGTGTGTAGCTTTGGATTTCTGTGCTGGAAGGATAAGCTCTTTCTACTGCCAGTGGGGAGAGAGAGAGAGAGAGAAAACAAACTCCCTCTGGATGGGAGTTCAGAGGACTGAAGGCCTGGGAGCAGTTGTGTGTGGGACGTGTCCAGAAAGATGTTGCCTCTCTCTGTTGACTTTTTAGAAAGTATAGGCTCCTAACTTAGACATCCCAGTTAGGTGGGCCTAGAAAAGCAATAGTCAGTCCATCCCCAGCGTCAAAAATCTACCAGATAAATCGGCAAGTGAGCACCAAGTTCAGCCTGGGAGGTGTGTTTAGATTCCTGTGCTTTGAGCAAGTAGAGTCTAAGGGTTGTTTGTGGGGTTTGCATTACTCCCTGCCTGTTCAGGATCATTGCTTTATACCAGCCTGAGATAAAACTGTCAGAATCCATTCCTTGTGGAAGCACTTGCTGTTTTCATATTTCTGCAGTGTAGTGTACTTATTTAGTGATGGGGAAGGTTTTGGTACTATTCCCTCCCTTGCTGGGTTCGTCAGCATAGAGCAGGAATTGTGCCACAAATCTAAGGGTCTAAGATTTATGATTTTAGGAAGAATTCAAGAGGTGAATATTTTTGTTGTTTGACATTGCAGTTAAGATGTTTAATATATAAAACCTAGTGAAAACAGCACTTTCAGGGCAAAATCCTCCCTTCATTAATATAAAGAGTAACTATCTGTGGCTTGGCTAAATTGTCAAGTGTTAATCATCACGTCATGTGCTTCTTTCAAGATGGAGTGTCATATATTCCCTTGCTAACTTTTCCCAGCTCTAGTCCCATCTTAGCTCAGAAGTCCTTTTAAAGCAGATACCTTTTCCGTGTAGGACAATCTGGTTTGCAACATAAAAGCAGTTTTCCAGTGATAACACTTAAGTTGTTTGTTTTACCAATGTTTTTTTTTTTTATCATCTAAGCTAACTTCCTATTGAGAGCTGAGCCTTCCAAACATAGCAGTGCTGAAGGAACTTCTGAAAGAACATAAAGGCCTTTTGAAGACTTATGATATGAGCCATTTCCCTGCCCAAACTCACCTGTACTGTCTTATTTCAGTGTATTAGCAACATGTGAGCATTTGCTGTCTCTGAGGGAGCTCAGTTTAATCACAGCTGTGTATTTCTTTGTGGATGTAGAGAGAAGTATAGACATGCTTATGGTGTGAGAGAGGAAAGGCTGGAGTCACCTGTGAAGCTGTGGTTAAACAGGAGCAGCCTCAGGACCATCGTTGTCTCTCACGTCGCTCTGATCAGTCTCTGTCTGGTGTGCACATACTGTACATAGTGTAAAATTCCTGTCAATGCTCAGCTTCCACTGTGGAAATGATGCCATGTCCACCCTCATCCTGGTGTCACAGCGGTGTCTGTGGAGTGGGTTGGCTGTGCTCCCTGGTGTGTGTCACCCAGCTCAGTGGGAGCAGCAATCCTGCCTTGCTTCTCCCCGCCCTGCTGGGGAGGGTTACTGCACTCTCTGTAAATAAGCTCCTCATTTATTTCCCTCACTCAAGCTTTTAATTTTATTTTTTTCCCCTGCTTCTCTCGACCTGTGTGCAGAGTATGTTCTCTAAAAATGTGTGCTCTTCCAAAGTCTTGCAACTTTGGAAGTCAGGAATACAGGTGTGCATCATCCTGCAATGCAGTGAGGATGCACTTAGTTCTTCTCGTGGGTTCATGAGCTATTTTATTACATACTGCAGAATATGTCTGCTCTAGGTGAAACTGGTTTTTTTAATTACTGCCATTCTAACAGCTGTAAGAATCCACTGCTGATTTTGTGATGATTTTGTCATATCTATAATTTAAGAACCAGAAATAATATAAGTGAAAATAAGTTACCTCACTATTTACCAGGTTTTTGTTGTTTTGCGCTTAAATGACAATTTTTACTCCTCTTTCTTAATTCTTTACCTGTATTGAAAACAAGGCTAAATTAGTAGAGAATATAACCATGCTGTAACATTGTCATGCAATACCTTTATTAATAGATAACCACACTAAATATAGTATTACATATTTAAAAGAGAGATGGTTTCGACTCTCCAACTCTTAAAAAGTAGTGGTGATAAGCAGTTATACTCCTAGATGTTTTGTCCTTTCCCTTTTGTATTAGTATTTGTTTTCACTAATATATTTCAAAAATTATATTTCTGTGCACGTTATAAAACTGTGAAAATAAATACCAATAAATATTGTGATACTTATTCAGTGCACTGTAAAGTTCCAAGTGAGATGATACTTTGCTTGGGAATTAACGAAGGTTTCCTCACTTCTCAGAAATGGTACTAAGCTTTAATATGGGAAAATGGTAATATTTACAGTGACATGAAATTTTAATGGAGAATGTCTTGTTTTGCACTTTTAGAACTATTAGAAGAAATGATATGTTTTTCTCAGCAAATGCATTATGAGAATACATTTTGAAATTTGTTTTGTGCATTGCAGTACATAGGAATAACCGTTCTGAAGAGATTTATGTTACATCATTCCTACAGGATTCTTTTGTCTGATAATTTTTTTCCTGACCCCGTTTAATAATGGTGTTTAATGGCAAAAACCTTTTGGAAGTGTATTTTGGCTTCTGTTTCACATTGCAAACCCTGAACTCGGACTCATAGTGATGCAATCGGAGGCCCTCACGAGGTCGCTCTGCCTTTCCATGCTGCTGGGGAAGGAGACTTTCCTTGTTCCCAGCTGGGACAAGATTAGAGGAGTCAAGAACAATTTTGGAGGATGTGTTGTGCAACATTTGACATGTAAATGATCTTCAAAAGTGAACATAAAAAGCAATTGGAGGTTCACAGTCAGCCACACTAGTGTGGGGGGGGTCTGTAACAGGCTGTAGGGTGTGCTGTTTCTGGAGGAGATGCTAATTTTTAACTAATTTGAATTCTACTTGAGTTTCTGAAAGTAACTGAAAAAAAATGGGAGTTTTCTTTTTCTTTTAAAGCCAAAGTCTTTGTTTTCATACGAGGTTTCACAGGAAAATGGGCCAAAGAATACAATTAAATATGCAAAAGGTTAATCTTATGGAAAAGGGTATCCTGTCATCCTGATATGCACAAGCATGTTAATGGTAACAGGAACAATGTGTGTAATTTTCCTGTATATTGCTATGTAGGTTGCACTATTTTGAATGACACAAGCCTGATATTTTAATTACCAAATACCATAAGAAGCTGTTTATTAATAATTAAACTTGTTAACCTAAATATATATACAGTATACCCAGGGGTGCGTGCATACACTTCTCAACCCAGTCATGCGTGAGTAATCTCCCAGAGCTGTGGGACACATTCCAGCAGTGATGCATTTGAAGTGATTGTCTTCTCTCCTTCCCAAACCTCCCAAACCTCCAAATTGTAGTGTTTGATACCTGTTACAGAAGGGGCTAAAGGACTTGCTGGGATCACGATTGCAAACATGTCAGAGGAGAGTTCCTGTTGGAAATAGCTGGAATTGATGCTTGCTATAAATAACAAAGCCATAGGAAAAGGATGTCTTCTCATACTGTTTTGAAAAATCTTGGCCAGAGAGGGTCTATTGGCCTGGTGACAGGTTTTGTGTGATCCACATCTGATCCTCGAACATGTTCCTTAAGGTAGCTGAGGAAGGATACCTTGAGAATCAACTTCCCAGGAAAGCCCAGCTGGTGTGTGCACCAGTGGCTGCCCGTGTATTCTTCCACGCAGACTGGGCCGTCTCCAGAATCAGTTTTGCACACAGAGTCAGGATTTAGCAGGTGGTGTTCAAGGCAGAGTCACTTTTCTGAGCGCGCAGGCTTTTGAGTTTGGTGTTACTGGTGATGTGGAGTTTTTCACCAAGGGATGATTGTGGTGTTCGGCTGCTTTTCTAAATTTATAATGCTCTAACTAAAACTTGTGAGAAAAAAAAAATACCTTGGAATCATTTGTTGGAAGTAATTCCTGAGCTTTTTTTTGAAAGGGAAGAGTTGGATAGTTATGAATTTTTCCACCTTAAGCAAGGAACAGTAGATTTTGTAGGGTCAGATTTTGCCTACAGTTCATTGAAAGCGAGTCTTAGAGAAGAACTTGGTTTCAGGTTCTTCATCTGCAAGAAGAAAATGTTTGCTTAGCTCATTTTTACCTGGCCTAGGTCTGGATTCCAAACTTAGGCAAAACACCTCTTGACTTAAATAGGGATGTGTGAGCGAGTGATGGGAGAGCAGATCCTTATTGCAGTTCATGCTCAGATTTTAAAGTCCCAAACCTCATGTTGCAAAGGTATGGAAATTGCATCCTATAAAATTGAGTGCAGCTAGGAAGGAAACCAGTGCAATTTCAGAAAGAACTGTTTGCAGTTTGCGGATACCAGGTGTAATATTTTGAAATAATGTTACTTGTTTCAGAACCTCCATTTTGCACTGATGAAGAACAGCTTGATCTCTCTGCCTTCACACCTCACACCCACATGCACAGTGGATCTCGTGCCTTCCCTGTTGAAACCAGAAGGTACAAACAGAATTCATTAATGTGTTAGGCAAACTCCTACCTGATTCTTAACTAAGTACTCCATTTTTCTGCAAAATTCACATCCATACATTTCAGGTTTTCAGAAACAATTCACCTGTGAGTTAATAATATTTAGTTCATCGGATTCAAATGTACACTAAACCTGAAGGGCATTTTGTGCTTCCTTTCGTCCTGTTTAATGATTTTTGTGGGCTTAGATGAAACACTGATATTTCTGTGCTGCTAAACAAAACTCACCAGAAATATTTTAAAATCTTAGATTACACTTTTAAAAACATTTTTACCTGTTTACTTGAAAAATGTCAATTTATTGTGTTGTCCTGATTAGTCTTTGTATATATACATGTGTATATATATAAGCTATATATAAGCTTTATATATATATGTATATGTATAAAGTTTGGGGGTGATTGAGGGGCAAGACAGAACTCCAGTATTGTGACAAAGATTCTATAACCATTTATTAACAGTTTCAAGTAATGTATTGCTGCTTTGAGTTTGATTAAAAGTTATTTGCATTGAACTATAAAAAATGAAATGCAACTGAGAAAACAAGAATTCACAATATTAACTTAGGCTTTTTCTCACAAAGAAAATTAGTTATTAGGACAGTTGGAACAGTATCCTTTTTTCTGATGGGGGAAAAGAACTCCAATTGTAATAATTTGTACTGGTTACGTGGATCGCTAATTTACATTGCAGTAGAAGAAATTTGCATTCCAAAAATAACATTTTACCAGAAATCTCTGAACCATTTGATTCCATACACAGTAAATTTAAAAGCCCATCACTTCTGTTATTTACTAGTGCAATTTACTGCAACACCCTCATAAGTGTCACATTTCAAACCAAAGGGTAAGTCACAAATTTCCAGTTGCTAACAAAGAATAGGAGAGGTTTGAAGAGCTCTTAACACCTGGGGAAATAAATCAGGATGTTAGAGTAGAAATAAAAGAATATTGGTGAAATGGAATCAAGCATAACATAATTAATTTTTAAGAGAATCCAGAATTTCATTATAAAATTCACAGTCTAATGGATTCTGCAAAAGAAAGGGTTTGGGGAAAAAAGAGAATATTTAAAATCTAGTTTTGACATTCCAATTACTGCGAGTTTTATTCGGTAGGTT
The DNA here is from genome assembly GCA_035583155.1 of Acropternis orthonyx. Taxonomy (NCBI): domain Eukaryota; kingdom Metazoa; phylum Chordata; class Aves; order Passeriformes; family Rhinocryptidae; genus Acropternis; species Acropternis orthonyx. The sequence continues at coordinate 5,915,163 of JAWWEU010000034.1, read as the reverse complement.
TAGCAAAGCGAAATGAATTTTAACACGCAGGTGTCTGTACAGCCCCAGCTGGTGTCGTGCAGATACAGGGACACCCGGCTGCCCCTGCGCCCTTCTGCCCCTGCCTCGGAGATCCTGGTGTAGCTGGAGCTACCCCAGAGCACCCGGCGAGGCGGGAAGGAACTGGGGCTCACACACTTCTCTCCTGTCTTACACACACTCTCTCACTGCAGTTCACCCTGACCATGTTTTAACCCAGTGCATGACTGAGTGCTAATACTGTATAAATATTTTGAAACATATCTTAAAAAAAAAAGAAATAAAAATTGTTTGCTTCAAACTTTTTATGATAGAGGAATATATAATTATTATGGTTGTCTTACAAATTGTATTGTGTTTTTTTTTTTGGGGTTTTTTTGGGTTTTTTTTGTTAAATATGTAGAAAAACATTAAGGGAATGGGGGACTTGAATGTCTGTGTGTACTGAAATGTATATAACTATTTGAGGAGAACACATGTGCCAAGTATAACATGATGTAAAAATTGTAAATATATGAAAAATTCATTTTTCTAATAAAGATAATTTCTGCCAATTGATATGAAAAGGAAGAATGGTATCATTCTTGTCTGTCTTCCTTGTTAAATGGGGCAAGATGAAGTGTCACCCATGAAGAAGCTTTACCTTTGCTGTTTCATTAGTCATTGATTTGATTTGAAATGTGTTAATGGCCTCGTGTTTTGAGCCATCCTTTGCTCTTAGAAATTATCTAAAGGTGAAGATGCCTGAAGCTAAAGCTGTCAGTATCTGCTTGGTGATCCCAGTTTAATTTAATTCCCGAAAAGGATGGAGACAATTAATTTGTGCAAAATTGATTCGGTGTGAGAAAGATGCTTTGGAAGTTGCTTCCTCAGCAGAGGGAGCAGTAGGAGCTCAGTTAAGGATGGGCCCCTCACCCGTGGCACCTTTCTCCCATACCCTGAGACACATCGGAGGCACGAAGCACGAGGAGCTGATCTTGGCTGCAGAAATGCACAAGCTTTTTGGGCCATGGTGGAGGCAGCATCCAGCCCGAGGAGGAGGTGTCCTGCCAAGGATGATGCCACCCCTGGGAAGAGCTGGAGGAGTGGAGCGCTCCTGGCGTGGCAGCACTCTTGGAGACCAGTCAGGTGAGGATGGGGGAGAGCAAACCAGGGGGTGAGAAAATGCCAGTGATGTCTCACATGTTCTATGACTTTTGCTATCCACAAGCTTTTTTGTTTTATAATCTGGTTAATCAAGACTTAAAAAAGATGCTTTAGTGGAGCAAATAAAGTCCTCTCTATGGTTTGACCATTTGCCTGGCCGCAGGAACTAAAGAAGCGAAGTTCACAATATGCTCTGAAGTGGTTCTGTGGGAGCCCATTTTCCATGATGTCTCATCAGCTAATGAAAATCTTTGATTCCACTAAATGGGCATAAACAAACCCTTGGCAATTAGAATAACATTCTTTGAGGCAGTGGGATGGAAGTTGTTATATAAACCCAAAGCATCATTTTGATTAAGGGGCTTTGTGCTGAATATAAAAATAATGATGAGGTGAAAGGTTGATCACAGATATCTCACAGCAGAACAGTCCCATCTATTTGTGCCCAAGATAAACATGACTGCATAGATTATATGAGAGAGATAAAATCCGACTTTTGTCCTTAATGAGGTTTTTAATGAGAAAAAACCTGCTGGGCTTATTGTCCTCTGCTGGAAAGCTCTTTTAAAGCAACACTACTCTATTTGTACCTAAACAACCCTATTCCATGAAGCAAAATGAGGTGTGCCCAAGTTGTTGGATCTTTATCTGAACTTGAATCTTTGTTTTTAGGTGATAATGGTGTTTTTATCCAGGCCAGTTTTGCATTGGGGCTGCTCCTCCAGCTCTACCTGCCAGCTTAGCTGATTTCTCTCTGTGTGTCTATGAGTCATCTCAGCCTCAGCTTTGATTCCCGTTGGGATCTGGTTCAAAGATAGTCATATTCTCTCAGATCGTTCTTTTGAGTCTCTGCTGATGTGTCTATGGCAACTACCAGTCCCCTAAGACTTTGCTTGCAAAAAAAAAAAAAAAAAAAAAAAATCAAAATATAAGTGGTGACTGGGAAATGGAAGCTTTTTAAGTCTGACATATTGTGCATGGCACTGCCAGCAGCATTCCTCGCAAACTGAGCAATTCACCCGGTTTGAACACAACTTTCTTCCTGTAATTTGGACGCAAAACCACCTGTTTTAAGGCCAGCTGCTGAAGTCTGCTCATCTCTTGTGCAGAAACACCATCCACCCTACTGGTGGTGAGTTTTCCCACTGATCCTACTAGCTGCTTGTTTCTCTGCTTCTTCCAATGGTTCACACACAGCATTAGCTTCCCCTTGCAGATTTGTTGTAGTACAAAAACCAAACCGTGGCTTCCACAGATTGCATCATGACCTACAGTGTGACCCCCTGTCACTGCTGTGCTTCTCCTGCTCCAGCAGGCATCTCCCCACGTACAGCACACGGTCCTTTCCACTGAACATGGAAATATTCACAAACTGAAGGGTCCCTCCATCGATTTCCATATTTCCTCCCCAGAAGTTCACAAAAAAAACCTTTCTGGGGCAAGTAGTTTATTGACTATTTGTTGATTTGCCACTAGTTAGCATATGCAGAATGATCATTTCAGATGTTGACTGCATTCTGCTCAGGTCAATATGTTCAAAACTTGCTTGTTAAAAATAAAGTGTCTTTATAATGTAAGTGATGATTGCTCCTTTACTATGGCAATAATCTGCAGTTTGTTAGCTTTGCAGTAGGCAACAGGGGATGGTAATACAGAAGATAATAATGATTAACATTGTTTATACAAGGTTACTGCAAGGTCAAACACAATTTACAGGGCTCTCCATGCACCTCCAGGTGTAATTTAACAGCAACAATCCTTAAAAACCATTTTGCACTGCAAAAGCACAAGGTCTTTTTAGAGTGGACCCTAGCCTGCTAGTTAGACATGACCCATCTAGTGAGATCATTTGAACCCTTTCATATTCAAAGACCACATAATATTTACACTGTGTATGAAGAGCTATGAAAGATACAAAAAGCAGAAAATCTGAACACTGAACTCCAGAGACAAAATACAGTATTAACCAGGTTTGAAAGTCTCAGACCCTCTTGTTAGAGAATTGTGTAGTTTTCCTAATTGCTTTGGGGACTGAAGCTGTTTGGCACTTCAGAAGCTTGGTTATGAGCAGCTGTCTCCTTCCATCCTGCAGGGGGAAAAGCAAATTAAGTGGTTAACCATAACAGGCATTTCTCTGTGCTCAAGGGAAAAGAGAGACCTTGGCCAGGTTTTAGTCCCAGTTTCTGGGATGGTGTAGTTTTATCAGTTGAGACGCTTGCCAGATGAAGAAAAAGCTTCTTCAGTGGTATCACAGCACCACGATGCTGATTTTACCCTCCTCTTTCCAGCAAGAGAAATGTGGCAAATCATATAATTCTCCTTGTAGCTGAAATGCCTCTGAGTTCCTTTTCTGCAGTTTTAAAAGAGGAACCATTAGTACATGTTGGAGAGGATAAAAGTAGTAGGAATGAGGATAACCAGAATAACTCTGATTTTGCTCTAAGAACAAAACTGCTGTTGCATTGATTTGGCCACAGTGAGTGTTTCCTAATATGGGCTTTGAAAGCTGCAGTGCATGTTAATTCCTGTTACCCATTTTGTTTAATACGTAAATGTGTGCGAAGAGCTTATGTTTAAATATAGGGGTGGGGATGATGCTGAGGGATTTTGCTATGGGAGAAACTTTCAAATAGGACTAGACAACTCTAAGTACCCTCAAAAAATGGTGCAAATATCTTTGAATATGCCTCTCACCAGCAAGAACATCTAGCAGTAGCTCTTAACCAACCAAGAAAATAACTTATTTGTAATGAAACATCAAGTCTCAAATTCATAGTCCATTTAGACTTTTACCTAGATTTTAACTAGAAATGCTGGAATGATAATCAGGTCCTCTCTTCCTCGTCCCTAAAATCCACTGCTGTTCCTTTCCATGGATGCATTATTATCTCAGCAAATGGGAGCAGCCAATGTGACCTTAACTATATTTAGTTAACTAAACAGCTCTGATATTATCACCTTCCTTCTTCTTTCCCATTCCCTCTATCTAGCAGTTTTGTCTATTTCTGTCCCTGTTGGAACATCATGGTAGTGTGAGCTGCACCTTGAACCTGACCTGCATGGTCAGCACATTTCTGTGTGTTAGTTAGAAGCATTGTAATCTCCATGTTCTTTTCTATTCCTGTCTCTATAAAAACTAACGTTTTGTTTATTTCTCCACTGCCACTCTGCAATGAGAAGATGATTTCAGTGTTCAGAACATAATGGCATCTATAACCTCCTTTTTCAGATGGTTTTGCACTCAAAACATTTGGATAGCTCAAATTATTTCTCCTTGCAGGTATTTATTTCTCTGGCATTTCTAAACACTAACAAATTTTTTTTTTTTTTGCTAAATATTTGAGTCTGATAGACCATTTTAGATGTCCTTCAAATCAGTAGAGTTTGGAGTATCAAAGAAATTACCTACAGACCAGGGCTAGGGCCAGGAATTGTGTGTTTTAAGGGATGCTGGACAGATTTACATATTCTGTGGCCTATGTGTTTTGGTATTGCATCCCATGTGCTGAGGGCCTTCTGAGATAATGTTTAGCATTAAAAAAAGTTTGATTATGTAATGTGATGTACTGGATTAGGCCAGTAAATGCTTTGAAGCCAGGAATGAGAAACCCACAGTTTAGGTTATCAAGAAAGGTATTAAATATTGATGCCTTGAGAAAATGGCACACGTCTTCAATTCTTTCACACTACAGTCTAAATAAATCACAAATTTATTTCTTTGGGGAGCTGTTTGCAGGTAACAGAACTGGTCTCTTAGAGCAAAATTGAGGTAATGGTGAAAGTAGTCTTATTTTAGTGTGGTACTTTACATATTTCTTAGCACAGTGGGCAGGTAGATTTAAATGTGTATGAAACAGAGTTGCCAGCTCATTGCTCACATCAATGTATTCCCCAGCTGGTTCTGCATACTTCTGTGGAAACATTTCTTCTTCCTGAGGCTGGGAGGGAAAGTAGGATGTGAGGTGATCTGCAGCCTGTACCCTCTTGCTGTCCGTGGGCTGCAGCTTCAGATGGGTTTGACAGCTGGACCCGACCATCTTTTCCAACCCTAATGGTTCCGTAGTTCTATCATTATAAAGCTGCACCATATTTGCCTCAGTGCTGTAACAACAAAATCCCATGGTTTTAGAGAGAAAGTTGAGCTGTAGTTATTTACACATAGGCAGCCCATGATGATTTAAATGCAAATGAGCTCCAAGTGAGCTGCAGTCTATTCCCCCCATGTGCAAGCAGAGTAACTGTGGCTCAGCCGCCCGTGCACGAACGGCTGTGCCGGTCTGCACAAAGACCAATTAAACCCTCCTAATTGCAAAGCGTTCCCACTGGCCTCATCGCACTGGCGTAACCCAAGGAAAACATGGTCCTGGTTGCTGAGTCTTTACCAGGCGCTGGAGGGCTGGAGCAGGCTGGGAGTGTGACTGTTGCTGAGACCAAGTCAGGGCTGGTGTTATTTCAGGGGCCGTGTGTTTGCGTGTGGACACTTGTGCATGTGCGTGCATGTTTTAAAGAAACAGCTTCTGGAATCCTCTCTAATGTGACTGCAGCGCTCCCAATAGACACCCTTATTTGCTGATTTTAGCAGCAACAGTATGAATCGTTTTTAGGGGGACAGATGACTCCGTGGTTGGTAAAGCCCTGATAGTGCTCTGTGCTGGGAAAAGCCAGCCAGTGTCTGTGTGGTTTGTATGTCCTGGGTAGATATAAAATCTTGTGCCTTCTTCTAATAGGATTTTGTGAAAGTCCTGCTTCATTCCTGGTCAGGATCAAAACAGATTGCTGGACTGGGAATCTCAAAGTCTGGTTTCCAATGCTAGCCTGGCATTACCATGTCATGGGATCTTGTGAGTCACTTCACCTCTTTGGTTTCCCTTCCAGCTCCGCTTCAATTTGTAAGTAAGGCCTTTGCTGGAGTTAGTGTCTTTTGCCATTTTCTCCTATGGAGCAGACACTAAAGTCCTGGCAGAGACCAATTGGCTTTGCAGCAATAAAATAGTCAAAAATACTGAATTACTAATTTTTCTCCTACCTTTAAGGCTATTGGCATAACTTCACCATATCTCACTATTTGCCAGCAGAAGCCTCAAGTACAGGGAGGTGAAGAAGAAAGATCTCTGGAGCCAGCAACATTTAGGAGGAAAATAGAACAATGAAGGTAAGCTTTAAAAGTGGTCTCATTTCATATTTACCTGCAAGGCAAAGTGCAAATCCTTGACAGGACTGACATCCTGTTGCTGTTCATGCTGAGAAGATGTGTTTGCAGTGTGAGCACACGAAGTACCACTGTTAAAGCTGAGGACCCGAAATTAACAGCAACACATGCAAGATGCTAGTTTTGTGACCTTTGTTGGATGGTTTGTCCTTAGCTTACACAGAAACTTTTCTTTTAACCTTATATAAGTTCATTTTTTAAAAGACTTTTCCCCATGATATTTTCATGACATTTGCTGTTCATGTGACCCCTATGAACTCATTGAAGTGCCCTCAGGGATCCATGAATATGAAAAAGTGTTTCCTTTTTTGGCTTCATTTTTCTCTGCTTTTGCTGGCTGGTTGGTTGTGTACAGGGCAGAGCAGCTGTCCTGATTGTTATCATTCTGTCCTCCTTACAGGGGGCACAAAGGAAAAGCCCTCTGGAGGAATCAGGTTTGTTGCCCCTCGAGAACTTCAGCATGAGGAAAATGACCATAAAAAAGGACTTAATGAGAGAATTTGTGCTAACTATAACAAGAGGGATCCAAATATTTTTTTAATGAGATAGGTTATAAAAAGAAAAGTCCTGTAATAATGGTTTTGGAGATTTAATCAGAAGAGTTGATTCATATTCCAAAAACGATCTTTGTGCCAGAGTTACGTCTTCATTAAGGGCCTGCATCTTAATGGTCCAACAATCAAACTGAAGATCTCATTGTGGACATAAAATGGCCATGGTCCTATTTTAATCCTGCAATGTCTTTTAATTGCCTTCCCTGCACAGCCTATGCCAAAAAAACCCCACTGTGTCTTTTCATGGAGCTCTTCATTAAAGTGTCAGGTGAGAGGAAGGAGCAGAAGGAACAGCAACACTGGGTAACCCAAGTGGCCATCACTGGCAGAAAATAAGATATTGAATGGCTGTTTCAGAGGAAAAAGAAATCCCCAGCCGAAATTCTGATTCAGGGGTACTGAAACTGTGAGTAAGATGTTTTATTTGCTCCCCAGACTTGTTTCCAAGTGTGGAAAGAAGCACAGTCAGGGTGTGATGGTGTTTGGGATGGGATGGAACAGCCACACGGTGGCTACTGCTACTGGTGTGGCATCAGAAACAATCAGTCTTCAGGCCATACAGCTCACACAAGAAGTTCCTCCTTACACTGATAAATGCTTCCAACTGCTGAATAAAACGGTTACATTTTGAATAAGCAATGCTGCAGAACATGCAGAACCAGCAGTTTTGGTTTTAGGGTCTGCATACTGGGAGCTGCAGAGCAGCCCTGCTGTGCACCATCGAATTCAGTGTGTCACCATAGGATTCCGCTGCATCTCCTGAGAGAGAAGAGCCAGCTTTCCAGTCCCTGATGGGCTGCTGTAAGTGTTATGCCTCCCAGAAGTAATATAATGCCCCCAAATATTTGGATGATGTACTTTAATTCTTGTATTTATTCACATTTTAATTGTTACAGATGGAATAAATTCTCTACTTTGAAGTTTTATTACGTTAATGAAGCTGGCTTAATGCAGCCTAACTAATGTTAGAAACTCTCTTCAGCCTTTCCTGTTCTGTGAAAGATAATTTCAGGTAAAGTACAATGAAGCCTGAGTAAGTCGTTCAGCACATGGCACCCTGATATCTTCAGAAGTATAGAGGGGAAGAAAAAGATATGCATCAAATTTCTTAGTCAGCAAGACGGTTAACTCTCAAAAAAATTGAGTGTGGGAGTTCTTTTAAGAATAAAGTTTTAGAATAAATTACTCTTATTTTTTCTTCAATTGTTTTTGTTTGGTTTGGGATTTTTTTTTCATTTTTCCTTTTTTTCATTTTGCTTTTTCTCCTGTAATACCTTCCCTGCTCCTCCTGAAACTATGCACTGTAATGTATCCTGACAGACAGAGACAGCATCACATCAGTGGACTCTGACATCGCTGTCCTCAGGTATGTCATGGCCCTCTATGTTTGCATCCATTTTCAAATCCATTTTTCTTTTATGTTAACTCTCCAGCAAAAACTAATGAAGTGAAAACTTCGTGAAAACCAGTGGGTGGGGGTGGCAGGAGCCTCTTGGGGTTTGTCCGGAGACGACATGACCCTGAATTTCAGCCTTGTGTCAGGGGACAGGACTCTCACCTGTGGCGGTCTCGGTGACATCGACTTGTCCCAGTTGCAGTCGAGCGTCAGAACCAGTTTCTATTCAGCCATCCTTGATGTTGTGTCCTTTCATACCTATGAGAGAAACTGTCTACGCAGGTGCCAGTGCAGAAATGCATCAGTTGAGCTGTGAACAATGAACTACATTCTTTCTTCTAACACTAAATTCAGATCCTGTTAAAAAAAAAATAAAAAAAATAGGGCAGGTTGCACAGGGAACAAAAACTCTCAGTTCAGACAGTGCCAGGGTAGGTAGTAAGTGTTGGGTATGAAAGGCCTTGTCAGATGTTGTGTTCAGCTGGTGTGTGCAGTGTAATAAAAAGCTCAAGTGCGTGTATTGCACAGGCAGGTACCGAGGACGCCGTTGACTCCATTGACTTCTGTGTCAGGCTGAAAAACTTTGAAAATCAGTTTTTCCCAGTGTGGATGTCTTATCTGTTGAGTGTACCATGTACTAGACATTTTAAAATCCTTGTAATTTTCCCACATGATTTCTTTCAGAATAAAGTGCAGCTGCAAATGGATTTCCACTCTCTAATTTCCCTCCCTTGCAATGTGGCAAGTTGAAGCTTGGCAAATGCAGTTTTTATAACCTATAAAAAATGTGCTCATAACCTTGTACTTTAACATGAGCTGCTCACTATTCTTGCCTTAGTCTGAGAAATCTGATAATAAACATTCAGGCAGGAAAAACTACTGAGACCATTGACTGGCTGTTATAATAACTCTGATTCAGTACCTTGAATGACTGAAATGAAATTGAACCTGATAACATCAGTTTTGAGCAACCTGTCTTTTCTACCAGCTTTTAATCATTTTTCATAGCAACTCTGTTAACACCCCATCCTGGAAACACATTACTCTGCTGTTCTCTGATATTACACACTCCTTTTTATTTTTTTTTTTTCTTTTCTAAATAATGTTTCTTGCTCTCATTCATCCGTGCTCCCCACATATCACCAGGTAGATTTGATGGATTTCTCATCTTGAAAACCATCTGCTCAGTTACGTTAGATAACATAAACTCATCCACCAAAATGCAAAATGATAGAAATTCCTGCTAAACTAAAGCACTCATTATGATCCTTCTTTCCAACACTTGCCCTCCAGCCTGGTCTGCTCAGCTGGAACTTTTCAGAGGGTGCTGGGACTCCAGACATCTTTGGGGTTGTCCAGCTGGCCATGGCAAAAACTCATGGGGCCAGCTTGGGGAGGCTGCTCTGGGTGCAGGGAAAGAGGTGGATGAAGTATCCTAAAAGGGAAGGAGTCATACACTCCTGCAGTAAGTTCCTGTGTCCAAACCAGAACACATGGGTGAGCCTGGAAGGACAGTATTCAGGGAAAGTGAAGAAACCAGTGGAAACAAGCAATGTGTGATTAGAGCCTGGGGTTCTAATGAAGAACAGCAGCACGATAAGGGGCTCCTCTCTGATCCAGGGAAGTTCAGCTCCTGCTTTTCTGACACAAACACTCGTGCAGGCCATCAGAGAACTGGGTATGAAGGTGAAAGGCTTCACAGAAACAGCCAAAACTAAATAAAACTATTTTTTTTCCCCTTTAACCAGGCTTTTCCCTACCCTGCTTTGCACTGCACTTGCAGAGTGGAGAGCTGCCTGTGCAAAAGGCCATGTCTGGGCCGTGGTCTGTCGTCTGGGCCATTGGGTAGAAAATGCATCTGCCATCGAGACCTCAAGTTGTGGTGAAAGCCCAAAGGACTCTGAGACATTCAATCAAGTCTGTAAGAGCAGCACAGCGGGTCTGTCACACTCATGACTGAACAGTTGTATTTCTGCCGTGCTTTGACTGAAGAGATTTTCTATTTGACCTGCCCACGTTTGGAGCACTCTGGCATGAGCCAGATGGGCCAGACCCAGGCCAAAAAAGGAAGTATTTCTTTACATTTTCTCAGCTATTTTCCACCCCAGTCAGAGTTGCTGAGGTCACTGCTCAGCAGCACATGTGTGTGCGTGCCAGAGCAGCCCAGGCAGTGGGTCAAGGGAAGTCCTTGGCCAGGGTGATGGGTGTCACCATCAGGTGGCCACAGGGGAGGCACAGCCATAAGAACCAGGTCCTCGTTTCTCCTCAGCCTGGAAGACACTGTGGTATTACACAGAGCCCAAATGCTGGTGACTGCATCCAGCTGTGTGCAAAAGTGTCTGCAGAGTCTGTGCCTTCTAAAACATGCAAGTCGTGGTATGTGTAATTTTCACCACTTCCCACAACGGGAGAGGTGGGATTTCTCACTCAGAGGGATGCATGTTGTACTGACTTTGTAGACTGAATATGTGGGATTTCACAGCCTGGCCCTCCTCCTCAATGCTCACAGGGCTTCTGGTTCCCTTTGGCAGGAGGAAAGGGAAAACTCTCTCCTGGAGGAAGCGAATATTTCTCGGGCTAATTACCTTGCGTTGTTTGCAATCCTCAAAGCATCTAAACTGATTGCACTGAGGGGAAAGTGGCTACAACCTGTAACGTAACTTAATGTGAACTAATGAAAGCTTAAATAAAAATAAGCAAACAAGTCCCTAGTGAGATACCTGAGCCACAGTTCCACAAAATTTAATTAATCTTTCCTTTGTATTAAACATTGTGATGCAGGGAAGGATCTGTGCCACTGGCAGCAGTGACTAATTTCACAGCAAGGAGCAAACTTCTGTGTGTGATTGTATCTTACCACGTGCCTGGAAGAAAGTACAGAGGAATAACCACTGAAGACTTCAGGTACAGAGACAACAGAAACCAGCTGCTGAGGGCAGGTCACGAGCTGACACATCAGGTAAATACAGGCAAGAGATGTTTGTTTTTTTCAGTCAAGAAATAAGGAAAATATTTTTAGTGCACATGTGAAACACAACTGCATGCTACAGATGGCTTGGGCTGTGATCCAAGTGACTAGTAAAGTTTGGTTCTGTATAAACTGGCCACAGGCTTGCAAGCCTTTGGCCAAATGTCTGAGGAACACCATGTACATAGAGTTAAAGCTTTTAATCTCACACGTTAAACCACACAAACCCTTCCAGAGGTTTAACACAACAATTTGCAGAGCAAGAATACCTATTATGTGCTGTCAACAGTGAGAAATTCCTCCTGAGTAGTCCCTGCCCACAGCTGTTTGCTTCCATGTTGCAGTTATATATAAACAATTTCTAGAGAGGCAAATATTTATTTGCTCAGTAGTCTCTGCACATGTCTGGGAACTACTGAAAGTCAGCATTTCCCTCAGCTGGGATCCTATTTACTGCTCCCCTTTCAGATATCCCGCCCTAGCCTCAGAGATAGCAAATATGCCTGAGGTTCACTAAATTCTTCTTTTTATGCACCTCTGTCTCTGGAATCAGCTCCCTGTGCTGCCAGAAGCATTCTTGCAGAAGGAGTCAGGTCCTCAGTCCCGAGGGGAGGGACTCTGGTTGGAGAGCAGAGGGGGATGCTGGCAGATGCACCAGCAGCTGCAGGTTTTCTCTGTATGATTTCCTTCTGGCAGCAGTCAATGCTCTCTTGTCTACAAGAAAAAAATCCCCTTCCCATTGCTGCATGAGTGGATTCCCTGCCCTGGAAAAAGAAAACAGATCAAGAAAATGAGAGTCCTACCCCTGGCACAGGCATATTAGTGGAGGCTGGAAGGCTGGAGGGTGATGCCTCAGCCATAGCCATACCTTGGTCAGGTCAGGCAGGAAGGGGGGTCCTGCCTCCCAGGGTTGCCTGGTTTGAAGGGCACCATCTCACAGACTTTGACAATGCTGGGAGACGAGCAGCTTACCAAACCCAGACTCTTTCCACTGACTTTCCCTCTGATATCTAATTTTGCCTGCCATTTATAACCTTAACCACTTTTGATTGTACTGGTAGTGTCTCTTCCCCTGAACATGTTCCACAAATCACTAAATAAATCCAAACCAAATCACTAAATAAAATCCACTTCAGCTGGTGGTGGAAGCTGTGTCTCCAAAACCCCATTGTCAGCCAGAAGAGCTGAAGTTGCTCCAGGGAGTCAACATTTGTAGAGCTAAAGACCCAAAATGAGAATGAAGAAATGATGTGGCACATTTCATGACAGAAGTGTTGTCTGAACTTCTCTGATGAGTTTGCTTTGCCTCTCTCTGATGAGGTATTAGCTTGACAAAAAGCAGGTGGCTGACTAAGTGTCATTTGGTGAGCAGAGGCTGGGAGAGATCATCCATCCTGCAGCTGCAAGGGGTGCAAAGGCCAGCTGTCAGCTCTGGGATGCTGGTGACCCCAGGATGGCACAGGGAGGACACTTTGACAGGGAGAAGGAGCCGTGTTTCATCCTGTGCACGTCTTGTATGTGATTTGTTGCACTTGCTGACAGCACAGTGAGGGATGAGCGGTTCACCACTCCTCGAGTCCCTCCCTTGCCTTTCCCATCAGACATTTAATGTATGGTGTGTGTTCCTGACCGCCTCAGTGCCAGGAAATCTCTTGCTGTAGCGTTTTGATTGAGTTGTGTTTTTTCACGTGCTTTGCTGAGAATACGGTTTCACAAGGAATGCAGCTTTGCTGCAGGTCTTTTGTTGCCTGCCTGTGCATGAGAAGTTAGAATACTTACAGAAAAATCTGAAAATGTTAACATAGGAAATACACAGATATATTTGTGAGTAATCCAGAAAAAAACCCAACTTGTGATAGTGTGTTTTTTGGTTTGAGTTTTTTTGTTTCATTTTTTAAGAGGAATGGAAAAGAGCTGTCAATATTATTTCATGCCAAAAAAGTAGTTATAACAGGGTCAGTCTTTTGTTAACACCCTGTTTCTTCTGTCTAACTTGAACTTGACTTATTGAAGCCAAAGACCTGTGTTATTTCATAAATGCATTAGGCACAGCACTGATGGGGGAGAAGATAATTAGAATGAAGAGGGAAGCTGCATTCCAGGTGCAGGAACCATTAGTATTCTTCTGCTCCACTTCCCTGAACCACTGCATTTATTAACCTTTAGCCAGATCAGAGCCAGTTTCTCCTGTTTCTTACATAATGTTGGAATTATAATTGACAGTACTGATGAAAGGGAAAAGTCTCTCTGCAACTCAAATTTTTCTTGCTTTCATGTAGAGCGTTTTAGAACAAGAGTCTTATCAGCTGTGAATAATTGCATCTCATTAACTGTGTTCTGGAGTTATATGTATATGCATATTAGTTGGAATCGTGTATATATTTGACTAGAAAATGTTATGGCATGCTTGAAGTGGCATCAGTGATGTGAAATTCAGTGTGCGTGGCATGTTTATGTAACTCCAGTGACATTGCTAAAGAGCCAGGAGATGATGGTTGTACATTTGGGTGCAGTTTTGGAGGAGTTTCTAGCAGGCTTTGAAAAAAAAAGGCTTTTGCCCTCACAGCTATTTGGACAGTTTGATACTCTGTCAGTGAAAACAGAGGTGGTTTTTTAAGGCTTCCACAGCCCCCTTACACTGCTTGCTGCTTTGAGGGTGTGATGCTTCTGTGGGGCTTGGAGGTTCCTGCCATGTCCTGGGGAGTGTTTGCAGCATTTTCTCTGCTACCTCAAGAGGTTTTGCTTTTCTAGGAAAAGTTTTGTGCCCATCTCGTAAATCCAAATTCACAGCATATTTTGGAGTCTCTAATAGACAGAGAAAGCTGCCAAAAAAGTAATTTGTGTGAGAGTGGTAAGTTGTCTTAGCCCTCAAATCCCTTTGAACATTAAGAAAATCAAGTAATCCATTTGCAGTCTTCTGGTTGTACCCTTTATTTTGATGGGTTTTTTTCCTATGGTTATAAAGATGGTTCTTTTTAGTAAAATTAGGTGGTTTATTTCAAAGAGGGCAGGTCTCTTCTCCTTGAAGTGACTAAGGAGTTATCTCAGGGGTGATCTTCCAGCCTGCAGAAGCTGCAGCTGCCACATGACTCTATCATAGGGGCTTCCACCCATGAGAGTAACCTGGCTGCAGAGCAATCATTAATTGCTTTCTGGCACAAGGAGTATCTTGTTATTGCTTGTAGTTCAGAGACAATTCAACTCACACACGCATATGTTGGCATGAAGAAAATGCCAACTGCTCTTATTTCCAGCAAAACAGTGATATAATTGTCAAGCTGGTGGAAAACAAAAGCTTCCTCCTAATTTATTTGTTATTAAACGAAGAAAGAAAAAAAAAAGTCCTGCTGTTTAACTAAGGAATACTTTCCACACTTTGCTGGAAAATCAGCTGAAATTTAACACTGGGGCAATTCATGATGAAGTTGTTGAAATATAACCACCAAATGAATCCTCATGAATCCTTTCTTTCCCAAATGCAAACTGCTGATTTCTTCTTGCTTCTGTTGGATTACAGACATTTAACCTAAGTGGAATTTTTATGTAGGGTTCATTTTACCTTCCTTTTTGTCAAAATTACTGTCATTTTATATATGGCATAACATTAAATTATAGGAATATTCCCTACTTTAAGTTACTTCATACGTTCTTTTAAAGAGGAAAATAAACTATCACCATTTTTTCCTTAAGGTATCTTATTTTTGGCAGCTTCATCTTTGATTTGACTGAGGATTTCAGTACTTGACCAGAAAGTCTGGGAATCAAACTCACAGTGAATGGAACAACAAATGCTGCCCAGTGTAGTGCACAGCAAGGAGGTGAAGAGACCAGAAAGCACATTTCCACTGCTTGTGTCCAGATGAACACTTGAAGGGCAAAAAGTGGAGCCTTCAGGACTTTTTCCATAAACAAAGTGAAAAATGTTCGGTAATATATTAATTATGAGCTGGAAAAAATATTCGTTAGGGTTGTGGCAGTGATTAATTGTTTAGCTCATTAACTTATTTTCCTAGCATATGATTTTTTTCCACAGAAATAAATTACTTTGATTATTATAGCTTGTGCTTATGTGAGTAAAAAATAAGGTATTTTCTAAGCTAGCAGAATGATTTTCTCCTGAATTTCTTAGGAAAGTAATAGTGAGGATTCATCAACACTTAAGAAGTGTTTAGAAGAAAATAGATAATTATAGACTTCATTATGCTTTCAAACAGGCATGCAAAATTTTAACCAGACCCTTACAATGAGAGAAGTTGCAAATAGGGACAAAATTTTTGAGGAACACCAATTTTCTGATCTATCAACAAAATGCAATTAAAAAACCCAGGATTTTGTTGTCTTTGAGGCTTAGTGAGTATTTTCCCATCGAACTCATGATTTTATTAAAGCAGAGATGGAATTATGTGTATGAAACCTTCCAAACCATCAGCCATGATCAAACTCCAGGCTGGACATCATATTGAGAAGTCACATAAAACTGAGGCACAGAGATGAATGAAGAAGTGAAACGGGACTGCACAAAACTGCAGTTAATCCAAAGATTGGCTTCCAACCCCTGTCAGCCCCTTCTCCCCATTCTGTAAGGCTGCTGCTGCCACAGGGAAACCTATCCAAACTGGTCAGCTCCTCTGTAGACACCAGCAGTCACACGTGCAAGTGGATATTCTGTTGCTTCTTACAATTTTCTTCTAATGTTTGTTAGACATTTCATTATATATTGACGCTTCCTCTTACCTGCGGAAACCAATGCGATTAATGCTTTCTCAGCAGGTCACATTATGAGCATTTAGCTTTTCATTAAGGAGCTTTCAGTGTAGTCTGTCTTTTCAGCTTTATAATTTAGCAGAACTATACTAGATCCAACAACTTGCTGCCTCCAAATGTTATTACCTTCAGGCTCCCAAAACCAGTCCTGTCACAGAGGGACATACTGCAGCTTTGTAAAGCCCCTGTTACTGATTATTGTTATCTGTCTGAGCTGGATAATGTGACTTTGCTATTCCCAGGCCTGTAAATACAGGGCCCAGGTGTAAGGATGGGTCCTGGTTGTGCAAGCTGACTTCCTAATCCTCTACAGCTGTGTTTTGCCTTTGTTCTCTGAGGAAATAGAGCGACCTCCTTTTCAAGATGTGGTAAGTAATGCCCATAGGGTGGTTGGTGAGCACTACAGAAAGTAAAAATGTGTGGACTTGCTGAGCTTGTCAGAAGAGCTGACCCCTCCTGCAGCTTCATTTCTCTGGCCAAGGCACCCGAATGGATTCAGGGGGATGAGTCACTGCCTGTGCTGAGTGTCAGAGCACGGCAGAGTGCTGTGTAACTCCTACTGATAGGGAGGACATGGGAAATACAACTGGGCTGATTCAGTATTAGATACAATACACAACAGCTCTGTGGCTTTTTAAATAGCCTTTACCTGTTTTCTATTCCTGCTGAGGTGGCATTGGAAACATTAGTGTCCATGCTTGCACTCTTTTACTGTCATTGTTCTGAAAGATTAAATATTACCCTATGCCCCAATGAGGATAGCAAATTAGACCAGCTCTTATGCTGAGAACTCTCCATCTGCTCACCTGTCCATGAGTGAAACACGATGGAATCCTGTTCTTCCTCCAGTTACATCATGTACAGACTGGTGCAAGATAGGCCAAATTAAAAAAGCATCCTAAGTGTTCACACAGGTGATGATATTGGTATAATTATACCATCTAATTTAATGGTAGATTTGCCCATGTAGACAAGCTTAGAAGAGCAGGCCTTAATCAATTATGAACTTAGACGACAGCTTAAGTGATGAGATTTATGCCTTTTAAATATGTGTCTAAAACAGGTATGTTGTTTCTGTTTCAGTCCTCTTTAGTGCTATCTATAATCACGCCCCTGTTAAAATGATACTTTTAGGGACTATTTATTTGATAGACTCTCAAATATTCATTACCTTAATTACCCAGTATAAATTACCCATGATACTCCAGCCTTGTTTGGCTCAAAAATAATGACTTGTTATTATTCAGGTGCTAATCACCAAATCTTAATCCTTTGCTAGTTTATTATGGATTTTCAGAGGCAAAATTGAAGGAGAATTTTAGATATGTCTGTTCCCTAATTCGTCTTTTAAGAACAGTGTATCCTTTCTGCGTCTGGAGAACTTCAGCAGGTCGTGTCAGGCTGCAGAACCAGGGAATTGTTTGCATGTGACACTGGGAGGTGACAGGATGGGTGTCCCCCTTGCTGTGGGGTGCCATGTACTCCAGCTCTTTGAGATCTGTGCATCAGCATTGCTTGGTCTGTTGTGATGGGATTTCCTGTTGGCGCTTTTTATACAATTGCTGGAGTCATTCTCCAGTGGTGCCAAGTGCTTGCCACAGCAAATGAAGGCAACTCCCCATGATGCACTGCCTCTGATTAACAGCAAGGCCTGGAGCTGGACCATCTGCTGGCTGTTTGCCTTCCCTTGAGGCGCTCTAATTGGTGGAGCTGCTGGTGTTACTGGTGCTTCTAATGCGGGCGTGTGAAAGTGGATCCATGGTTGTATTTGTCCACATGCTTTCTGTTGAGGTGTGGCTTGGAATCTGTGAGGCTGAGTTGCTTCAGAGGGACTTTGCAGAGTGAGTACCCCACAGTGACTCCTCTGCTGTGCCTTGTAGAGAAGATGGCATTGTGGGAGAGGTGTTGCCCATGTCTGGTGGTGAATGAGGATTAGCCTGTGACCATGCAGTCCTTTACAGGCCTGGCTGGGGTCAGTGGTGTCCGCGGCCAGGGCAGGTCTGCTCAGCAAGTGTTGGGAGCCTGAGCCTTCCTAGTCCACAAATCTGGCAAGTTTGCATCCAGGAAAGCGAACACGCAGAAGCCAAAAGTTTTTCTTCAGGCCATTTTCCCTGTGCTCCCAGAACATGAGAATGTGTGTGTGCAGAGTAGAAAAGCTGTATGTTTTTAAGCTGGAAGAGCACTTTATTCTTGCTTAGATTTTTTTCTGCAGAGACCCTGCAAGCAAAGTTACAGCATCCTGTGAGTGAGATGGAAAAACAGAGACTCTATTCCCAGTCTGCCTCCAGCCAGACGGTCACACTTTGTCCTGGCACCACAAAATCTGCCCATTGTTGATGCCATGTGTCCCTCACAAGGGCAATTTTTAAGCACTTTTTAGTCAGTCCATCTCAAAGTCTTTAAAACAGAGGTAGTGTCAGAGTCCCCATTGTTGCAAACTGATTGCAAAGAATTTTCATGAGGTCACCTATTGAATGCATCAAAGAGCAGAAAAGGGACCATCATTTAAGTTCTGGTCCTATGCTGCAGTCACGGGGCTGCAGTGCTTCACCTGTACAAAAACACCTCACAATGAACCATATCCTAAAGAGGTGATAAAGACTAATAATCTAATAATATGGAGAAACTCTGTCTTGTAAGAATAGTGTTTTAAGAATGTTTGTAGATGGCTCACTGTAATCTAACAGCTTGTGGCATGCCAGATGAAGCCCACAGCATTTTACCTCAGCAGTGTTATCACTGGAATTATTTATTAATGTTCCAGTCTTAGTCCATAGGAAGAGTGGGGATTTTTTATATGTATCAGATTTAACATATTTTAATCAGTGCTATTTCCAACTGATGTGCTTTTTCATGGCAATTGGACAAGCAAACAGTTACACAGCATGATGTCAAGGGTCTGAAAAATTTCATATATGTCATGTTGTCTGTAATGCCTAAAATAATTCTGATGGTGTGACTTGTGTGTGAATTACTATTATCATGCAAACGCATTTAAGTGTTAATTCTCTTTGATGTGGCCACGTAGAAGAGCCTTAGGAATCAGTGGAGATTAGAGGAAAACTATTTCTGATTACAAATTCTGCTCGCTCATGGTGATACAGACAGATTGGTTGTGCTAAATTGCTAAATCACTTTACCAGGATTTTCAGTATCACCTCCTTTTTTATTTTTTTTTTTCCAAATTGGATTTTTTTTATATTTGCCTATCAAGACATTGAGAGGAAGGAAGAAGAGAAAGAGTGTTGTCTTCAAGGGAAATATATTTCATTATTACTTATATATAAGCAGCACCTGATGTTGCACTCAGATTTGAATTTCCTTCTCGAAATGCTAAAGAATTTTCTAAGTCACTGGGTGAAAGGATGGAAAGCTCTGTATTAGAGTTCATTTGGTCTTTACACCTGCAAAAGTCTCAAACTATTGGCTTCCACATGCCTGACACCTCCAAGGAGCCCCTGCAGGTGTAGGTCTGTGTATTCTTCTTTCCAGGGCAGCCTGCATCCTCTCACAGCTTCTGCCATCCCTGGGGTACTGACACTACAAGCATTCAGTTTTCCAGCTGTGCCATACTTCTGGCCTGTTTCTTCTCCCTGAAACTAATTTCAGTTGTCTCTTTGTTTCTAACTTCTATAAACCTTCTGGCTGAAAGGGACAACTGCCCATATCACACCTGGCAGGTATGCCCATGGCAGGACAAAGCTGAAAAATTAGTGAAAAAGAAAAATAACTTTTTTTCTCTGTTGGATACATTTGCAAATGCCTTTTTTTTTGTTGTATGTGCAAATATTCACTGATTAATTCCGATTCAATGAGCTGTATCTGTTCATTTGCTTCCCTTATGAACCCCATATGCAGTAGGGTTCTGCACTTCAAAACCTGCCTTCTCTTTTGAGTTGAAGCTTTTGGTTTTTATACTATAGGAACACTATTGAACCTATTCTTAATGCTGCACTCTTCCCTGCAGTAGTCAGTCATTTTACTGATATTTGTCACTATGTGCATTCAAAATTAGCAGTACTAGTGTTTAAATATGAGTGCTACTAAAATTACATATTAACTAGCAAGCTGTTGGAATCTCTGTTACCAATAACTGCCAGGAGAAATAATTTCACACTATAAATGTAATTTAGAATTCATTATGGGCCAAGAATTACTTGTATCTGTCAGAGTTTCCCAACAAAAGGCTCAGCAATAAGACAGGTATTGTTTAAAGCTTAAACTTTCTTTGAATAAGTTTCCAGCCAGACTGATGTGTAGTTTGTTTGCTGTCTGGCAAGAAGCAAAAACTTTACGTGTCAAAATACTGCCAAATGGAAATGCTACTGTTTATTCATGGTGAGTTGAGCCATGATGGAAGATCTGGATAGCAAGGTCTTGCTGGGCTTGGGCTCCATCCATAAAACAAATTTCCTTAATTCTAGGAAGGGAAACTTCTCATAAATAGTACTTGTTTCTTGCAAATTAAATTAAATGGAATGGGTTTCCTTGGCACCAGCACTGGTGACTGCTGAGGCCTGCAGTGAGAGCAGAGCATCCTACCCCACACCTGAGCTGCATGGAAGGGATTTGTCCTGGGGCTTTCGTGCAATCGCCAAGGCCAAAGAGAGATGGAATATGACTGACACTGATGGATGTGCTGCCAACTAATGTGGATTTATGTTTTATAAAGCATCCCCCATACTGTGGTCAGGCCCAGAAAGGAGACTGAATTCCTACAAACTGTCTAAAATGTCATGGCTTCCTTAAAATAATTACCAGACATTGTGAATGAAGCTGCAAGATCTGTTTGTGGCCACTGGCTCGTTGGTTTTGGTTATAGACATTATGTAAATGTGTGGCAGTGAGTCACTGGCTGTGAGTAGACACAGCAGGTCCTGTTCACATTTCCAGTCATTTCTACGCTTGTGTGTGCCTGCTTGTATGCTCACAGTGTGTGTGGGTACTGTGTGCAGGGTCTTAGCTGGATCTTCTACATAGCAAATGCTAAGACACCTTTTTACCAGGGAAAAAGAGGCTTTGCTTTCTCATTTTCTAAGTGCTTCTACTCATTTGGGGTGTTTCGGTTTTGGTTTTTTTTCAAAATAAAAAGGAAAAGCAGTGAAACTATCCCTGCTGTATTCTCAGAGGAGGAAAAAGAAAAATAACATTAAACATACGCATATATTTTTTATCAGTGTTCCCACATTATCTGAGCAATACAAGACTTAACACCTAATTGTTTCGTAAGTGTTATGCATTTTAGGAAGGACTTAGGAACTAAAGCTGCTAAAAGGAGTCTGCTAGCCTCAGGTGCGAGGCAGGAGAGATGAGGGTGCGTTTCAGACCAGCCAGCTAGGACTGCAAGTTTAACTCTGATAGATAAAGAGTGCTAGAAGATCAGAAGGTGCATCCTGAGGTTGCTCAGTCCCAGCTTGTGGCCCGGCTGCCGAAGCACTTTGTGTGAATACATCACTGGATTACGTGCACAGTCACTACACTTGCAGCTGTCAACATTTCTCTAGTTTCAAACACAAAGAAATTCCCTTAGATGACCTATTCATGTCTTCTAAGTTTCATTCCTTCAGGGCATAGTTCCATGGAGTTATTAAAGATTTTTATTATCCTTTCATGAGTGAATAACATTTGAGTCGTATAGCGTGGTCTGGAATTAAGTTCTGCTGGAAGGAATCGTTTTTCCTTTGTTCTTTAATTCTGTTGTTGTAGCAAAGCAGAAAATGCTGCAGACAGTGCCATAAAATTTAAATAGTTAATGTAAAAATCTTTCCCCAACTGTGACAGAGTAATATCAAAATGTTCTGAATTGCTTATCTGTTTGCTAATAAGGAATATTCTACTTATTAAGAGATTCCCTAGGTCTAATATGTTTGAGGACCATGTACTGAAAGTACCTAATGTTTATTAAATCTAAACTAGCAATGTAAAATGATTACAGAGAGTTTTCAAAATATTTTTGTTTGCGAATTTTGTTGTTTTTCTCCCCAGATTTTCTTTCAACAATGAATACAAATGCATTGCGCCTCTGCAGTTCCGTCTGTCCCCATATGAAATTCATCGAGAGGCCAGTCAGTGCTCATTTGGGAAAGGCACTTGCACCAGGCATTGAGGTTCATTGTCCCCTTGGGTCTGCAGAAAGCAAACAGGAAAACATCTGTGCCTGGCTAGAGGTGATTTTCATGGATTGGGTTCAAATATTGGCAGCAGGCACATGCTCCGAGAGCCGCCAAAAGGGGTGGTTAATTGGCTGTGAGCTTTGGAGCCTGACCATTATCTGGGAGACACAATACTTATTTACAGAGAGTCAGAATCCTTATTTCCAAGGCAAGCAGAAAGCTCTGTGCGTGTATGGCTGGGAGGAATGGCAATAAAGAGACAGAGTAAGTGGTACTGAAATGATGGTGTCTTCTTCGCCAAAGGGGGTAAACAGAATAATGCTGTCAGCTACAGGCCTTGTTCCTTCTCCAGTTCAAAATAAATTACAAACCCCAAAACCCACACACTAAGAAAGAAAAAAACCCAACCCAACCAACAAACAAAAATCCTCTAGTCATTTGGTGAGGCAGCTTTCTTTTGAAGTTTTTAGCCCAAGTCATTGCAGTTCAGGAGTAGAGGTTGTGCCAGGTTTACTGAAATTGTGCTGCAAAGTGGCTAAATTATCAATTTATTACAGGTGTGTGTATCTGCCTTAAAGGAGGTTCACCTGCACTTTAAAAGAAGTTAATAAATAAACATATTGGCTGCAGCTGGTTTTGCTGCTTCTTTAGAGTCCTGTCAGAGCCCTTGCTGTAAGGGAAGTTAATGCTCCTTTCTTAATTTTTTTCTTGTCCTTGACCCAAAACTGACTGAGCACGGCGTCAAACACTTGATGGAGGTGAGTTATGGGTACAAGTTTGGCTTCTCAGTGTTCTGGGACTTGATTGTTTGACCGTTTCTCCTCTCTTTAGATGTGGTATTCTTGAGCTTCTGTAAAATGTTTGTTGTAATAAAGAAGGGGCTGGGAAAAGGAGGGATTTGGAAAGGGAGGGGTTTTCCTCCCCACACATTTCAGGAGTGTGCTCAAGCTGCTTGTGAGATGTTAAAGTGATGTGTAAAAAGGGAGTAGGGTATTTTGTAGCTGAAGACAACCGGTGGGTTTCAACTTTCTGGAGGGGCAGACTCCGTTGTTTTGCAAATGAGAGGGCTGTTGCCTGGATGGACTGGTCTGGAAATTGCTTATTGGAAAACAGTCCTGTGTTGTGCCTTTGAATGAAAGAAAGCCTTGTAACAACGGCTGCTGTGGCATCTTTCAGCTCCTGTTGCCTCATGATGGCACAGTTGTCTTTTTGGCCCGTTTCCCCAATCCTGTGCTTGCTTCTTTCAGGAAAGGAGGTCCTCAGGCATTTTGTTCTGTCTGCCCCTTGTGTTACTGCAAGTTCAAGCTGCTGGGCAGGGTGGAGGAGAAAACCCTGTGGTTGCCTACAGAGGGCATTTGACTATTAGTTCAATGCCTATTAAATTTAATAAAATCCACATAATGCTTGCCTGTAAGAGCTGGTCTCGTACCTTATATAAATCTTAATTTGTTTACCACAGTTGCTTTAAAAACAAACAAACACCCCCCCCCCCACATTAGAACACACGTAACCCCCTGCTAATTAGACTTTAAAATATGTGGAATTAGCTTACTTTGGACAGAAGTGCCAGTGTTTTATTATGCTATTTTTTGGCCAACATATTTTTTAATGTATGGAGTCCTAATAGGCTGCAGCGCTTTGGCTTTTGTTTCTGTGCTGTGAGACAGTGGCACCACGGGTGGGAGAAGCTCGGATGAAGTATACTTTTTTTCTAAGCAAGAAGAAATAAACTCCTGGGACCTGAAAGAACAGTTCTTCCTTCAGTTTGACAGAATGATATCTGCACTACACTGATACGTTAATTGAGTCTGGCAGCCTCCATTTAATTGTGACTCACTGCAAATGATCGAGTTAGTCAGCTCCTCAGTTCAGGTCTAGTTTTGTAATGAGAATAAAAGAAAATAGGTAGCACACATAGTTTTACTTTCTTTCCTAAAATGCTCTGCAATTTTGAATATTTAAAGATTTGTGAGTTTCTTGGGGTTTGGTGTTTTTTGTTTCGGTCAATCTATTTCAGCCACTTTTGACCATGATAATTTTAGAATCTACCTGTGGAATTCAGTCTCACAATTTATTAGCTGTTATCACAACCATTCCAGATTTAAATGCACATGGGAAACATCTAAGCCGAACTAAACTTACTTGGCATAGTTATGCTGTAACAACAATGCCAGTAGAAAGAACAATCATTGTGACAGTGTGTAGCCCCAGCATCTCCAACCGGATTCATCCCACGTGATGCTGCTGTTGAGTTAGAACAAAAACAAGCTTTGTGACTTCCTTCTGCAAAGTAAAGGAAATGCCGGTGGGGATCAACCTCATGAGAAATATCCATCTTCTAAATCTTTTTAGTCTAAAGAATGGAGGTGGAAAATAATGAAATAATGAACTAATGAAGGAGATTGCACTCACCTTGCCGGCCTGTAGAAGGTAATCAGTCATTTTGATTTTCTAATTTGTATTGTTCTTGCTATTAAGAAAACTTAAGCTAGGATGAGGTCTTATTTTGCTAGGAGTCAAACAATTAGTTTAATTGTACCCATATCAAAAAGACTTTTAGTCCAAACTAACCAAGCTGAGAAAAGAGAGGGTGGAAGGGAAATTAGGAACAAATGAATAATGATGCCTGCAAGGCCTTTGCAGCACTAGAATACTTCTAAATTCATTTGTTTACCACCAATTACTTGCAGACCTAAAGATATGTTCTCCCTCCAATTTGCCACTGTAGTCTGGTTTATAAATGTTAAGCTGCACAGTGGCTTGATTAAGTACTTCAAAAGTATTTAACCTTTAGAAGATTCTCCTGACTTCTGTAAACCAGAGTCCTAAAGCACCTGTGAGATCCTGACCCCTGTGTAGCAGCATTTCTAATAACCATCTAATAATATCTGATGCTTTTAAAATGTTTTCCAAGAAGAGGATAGAATATTTTTTTTAAAGAACTTGAAAAAGGAACATGAGAGAAACTGATGTCAGGCACAAGTTCATGGAAATCTGCACTGGTGCAATTCTAAACTCTTGAAAGGAAGGACCTGTTTGGGCTTCTGCGCCAATAGTCAGTCTTTGTGTTATTCCCAGAGGTCTCAATGGTGAACAGAATGCTTGGAATTGTTGTTTTGTGTGTGTTCATATATTATAAAAATACATAAATAATCTAGGGTTCAGTAAAAAAAGACCCTCAAATTTAAAAATTTGAGCTTTAAAAATTACAGTATACGTTGGTGTTGGTGAGCAATACTGGTTAGTTAAAGGCCTGCTACTCCCACATAAATATGAGGGGGGGGAAATGCATTATTTATGTAGTGTTTCATCCAGGAAATGCAGGTTAGTAGGACTGGTCCCTGATTCCTTATCTGAGATTAGAAGTTTAATTCTTAAATTCTGACATCATATGGAGAGACTAAAACTTCCCTTTTTTCTGAGGTAAGATATTGCTGCAATGGCTATGCCTTTATATATGGAGGAGCTGTGTATAATTTACAACATTAATCATTGGAAACATGTAGTTATATCTATTGTGCTAATGCATAATGCTTCTTGCATTTGCTTTTGTAGGAAAAACCTCCATCCATCAGTGGAGTGTTATCTTGCCAGTTTCCCCACTACTTTTATTTACCTAATTCAACCATTGCATTACTTAAAAGGATCTAATTAATCATTACGTTCGTAATCTTGGCTTTTATTGAGACCACAGTTAATTAAGTTTACAAATTGACGTGGCAAAATTTGATCCAGACAAATTACCTCAGAAGAGGATTTGTATCAATAAAAATCTCTGGACCGATGGCTCTCCCAGCTTGTGATAAGGATCTGCCCGGACTGTACTGAGCTGGGGAGGGGCTCCCAAGTGCAGCCACGTGGTGCACAATGACTTGCTGAAAATACCTCTGTAAAGTAGAAGTTGAAGGATGTCATGAGCTCTTCAAAAAGATTTTGCAGTGAAAGAGCTTGATCTTGCAAGGTGAAAAAGGATGCCACCCTGCTGAGGAGATCTTGGAACTGGGAGTGCTGGGAGGGAGGTTACAGGCTGCAGAGAATTGCAGAATCAGTTATGTTGGGAAAGACCTCTGAGACCATCAGGTCCAGCCCATGACTGAACGCCACCATGTCAATGAGACCATGGCATGAAGGGACATGCCCAGACTTTCCTTAAACACCTCAGGGGGTGGTGACTCCATCACCTCCCTGGGCAGTCCAATCCAATGTCTAATTATGCTTTCTGTGGAGAAATTCTTCCTGGAGTCCAGCCCTAAACCTCCCCTGGCACAGCTCAGGACTGTCCTCTTGTCCTGCTGCCGGTTGCCTGGGAGAAGAGGCCAACCCCTGAAGTGAGACAGCAGCGGACACGACTGAAATGGTGTGGTGACAGGGGCAGGGCAAACCTCACGAATGACAGCACAGGGCACAGAGATGACCATGGCAGGTGAAAGCATAAATACAAGAAACACCCTTGGAGTAAGAGAGACCTGGCTGGCCGGCTCATGTGGCTGGAGCTCTGCTATGGAAAAGCAGGCAGGGAGAGGGAGGAGGAGCAGAGTAAATGTCCATGGAGCTGAGGAGTTGCCAGGATGGTGGAGAGCCTGTGGGTTTGTTACCCCAGTCCCCAGACAGTTTGGTGCTGGTGTTTCTAGAGTCTCAGGTAACAGGAATACTTTGGGGATTTTGTGTGTGAGGTAATCAGGAATACATTAATAATGCAGTTAGAAACACATTAAGCATTCTGGGCCTTTGTTCTGCAAAAGTAAACCCATGTATGAACTTTTCAGTTTACTGGATCTCTTATTTCTTTTGCCCAATACAATCAATGATGAATCTATTTAGAAGTGTTTTCCCTGCCCTACCTGCAGGCTGTGCCAATTAGATACAACAAGTCATTTCAAGTCTATTGTCCTTTGCAGAGGTCAGACAAAGCACTTGCAGGCTTTTTTCTTTATTTACTATGATACTATTCATTTAATTCCCTTGTTGTCTCGAAGCATTTATTCACATTCATTCTCCACTTTGCAGTCTGAGCTCAGGAAATGACTCGAGCCACTACTTCGGGTGTACCAAGGGTCCTGAGACAACTTCAAACCACACTGATGTTCTTGTAGCTGCAGCACAAGTGGCTGTGTGATAGATATCTCTGTTCCTGTTCAGGGTGGTGCTAAATAGCCCTGGGTGCTATTGGACCAGCGCTGTAAAGGGCAGGATGTTTGAAGTATTCTGAGCCAGAACTGTACCTTTCAGGCACGTCTGAACATTTCAGTGCAGAATGGTTGAGGTAGTTTGCTGAATGACAGCACAATGGTTCTGAAGCAATCGATGAGGTGGCTCCTTTGAAAGACAGACTAAATGGGTGAATGAAGAAGGAATTCATGCAATGCCCACTAAAATGTTATGCTGTTTTGTTGATCTTTGGCGGCATTCAAGAAATGGTGGGGGGGGGGGGAGAATAAGGGAACTGAATTGTTCTGTCGTTTAAAAAATCTTTAAGATTGTGTCCCTTGATATATTAATTTTCCTTTTAATGATAGAAGTTTTCTAAGTATTTTGATTCTTAGTTTTTATGTACTTTGGTCTCTATCCTTAATTAAATGTTGAAAGAAATTAATGGGAAGTAACTTACTGTTTTATTCTGGGTTAAATGCTGTTTGAATCAGATTGATCCAAAATAAATTGGTTTTGTGTTATATTGTTTTCTAGCTGTCCAACAAACAAGAATATTGCTGATTCACACAGCTTTTCTTGTCTCCTCTCTGCCAGGAATATTTACACAAGTAAGTCTTTAAAAAACAACAAAGTCATAAATATTAGATAATTTTGCCCTTACTATAAAAATAGGTTTGGGGAAAAAATCTGAATTTAGATATATTGTTGTCTTTTGCTAATTCTGAAGACAATAAAATGTGAAAATAAGCTTGCTTTTGAAATATTAGTTATTGTGACAGTTCAGTATAGGAGGCATACCTGCAGTTATATTTTCCAAAGTAATATGCTATTACTGGAACTAAATTATTCATGTAAAAAGAATGATTGATCAGACACAAACTACTATAATGTGAGGACTAGAACAAGGTCAAACTTATTTTACAGGTATATGAAAACTAATAAAATCAGTAAATTGCACATGCAGACAGATATTTTCCCTCATTAATATCTTTGTTTGCGTTGTTATATTTTGTAGGCTGTTTTCCACTTCCTGCTTTCTCATAGACTGCAATGTGCATTTAATTTTCCTGGCCTGTAAGCACTCTACAAAATACTTCTTAATGGCAGTATTAAACCCAGGTCCTCAGTTAGATATACATTACTATATGATAGAGAAATTGGTATAAAGTCCTTGCAGTATCTTGACATGTCAAGTACAAATTATACTGGCTCAGTGATCTCTCTCCCAGGTACAAGCACTCTGTTTTCAGGGGTACATAATTCAAAAAAAATTTAGAGCCAACAGAATAATAATCATGAGTAGTTTATCTGGTGAATTTCCCAATCAGTTGTGATATAAATAATTTATGTATGAATTTCAACATTGCATGCATTACCGTTCCTAAACAGTGATTATTTCTTGTTGGAGAATCTTTGGACTCCAACTGTGTAATAAAGCAAGACAGAAGCTTCATTAACTATGATCACCATGGGGGAACAGTGGGACAGCATCTCCCCCCTGGTGCCCTGTTCTCTGGCAAGGCATTGCAGACCCAACCTATAAACTGTGTTGGAGAAAGAGGCAGGGAAAAACAGTCAGTTCAGTGTTAACAAAGCTGGGTATCCATCGCTGAGGGGAGTGGAATGATTAAATACCTAATTAACTGCCACCATTTTAGGAATCCACCAGTAAATAATATGGACTGTATAGAGAGATGGCTCTTGGTGGAGCCCAGACTGCCACACTCAGTATTAGCTTGGTAGGGAGCTGGAAGCAACCACAGATCATTAGCTTTTAGGTGAAGGGATTATTCTTTTAGCAAAGACAACTTCTTAGCCAGACCTTTCAATCATAAGTATTAATAATTTTACCACTGCAGTCTGAATCCCAATCACATATGCACTGGGGGGAAAACAAAACCCAAACAGTTAAATGCTCTAAAAAGTGGATTGAAATGTCATGCAACTTCCCTGACCAATCACACAGACAACACTGCTTGAGTAACTATATGTAGGATTTCATAATCTACACTATAATCAACAGCAAAGAGGAGCAAATATAAAAATCGGTGTAATGAGTTTCATATCAGGCTGGATGGCAGACTGCTTCCAGATGCTCTGTTTAGTAGTGACACTGTTCTGGCCATGTTATGGTCACAGATTCTGCTTTGCTTATGTAGAAAAATGCAAGTGTACATACAGAGAATACATGCACTTACAGGGCGTGTTTGCTAACACATCAAAGAAACCCACATCAGTTTGTTCATCAGAGCAGGGACAGTAAAGGTCCCAGAGCTGGAGCAAAACATTTTGTTGATCTGTGTGGGATGTGAAAGCAAAGTGATGTTCTGGTTCTCTCACCTTGTTACAAGCAGAGTTGATTACCCAAATTCACTTTATGCTCATTATCTGCTTGTATGTGACCCCTCTTGTGAGTTCATCCCTGAAACCCGGGGGCCAGTGCTGTGTGTCATCACCCATTATCTCTGCTTATTGCTCTGACTTTTGCAACACATGGTTTATCAATTGCTTGCAATTGCAAATCAGTAACACTTTTCAGGCACGTAGAATTTCTTTCCTCTCTGTCTGGGATTTCTTTCTGTTGTCTGAGCTCAGAAAGGTGGGGAAAGAGTAATCTGAGAGATCAGGTCAGATCAGCTGTTGCCTGTGTTCAGCAACCACTGAGAAGCTGTCTAGAAGCAACCAAGAAGTGATTTATTTAGTTTTATCACAGCAGCATTCTATGACTTTCCCCCTGCTGTGTCTATCCCCAGAATTCCTATCTATTGTCTTTATGCTGGTTCTCCTCTGTTCTGGGCAGTCCTTTAGAGACAGGAGGTGCATCTCCTGGGTTGGCTTCAGCTGGACACACCTGGATATTTATTCCTTGATTATAACCTGCTGTCATACCACTCTGGCTACAGTGTGGGTCTTGAATTTTTTTTTCTGCTGATGGCTTTTTCTGCTAATTTCCAAAACATCTTCAGAAAAATTTTACTGCAGGTTTCCAGCTGTTGAAAACTTGTCACTAGTCAGCTGCTGCTACAGTTTAGATTTTACCAGGACATTCTTAAAAAAATTGATTGCTGTAATGATTATGATGTAGGCTGCTTGTTTTCCATTATCTGAGACATAGCTGAGAATCTTACTTGTTTTACATTTTTTTTGCCAATTTGTATCAATTTCCCATTATTTGAGTCCCATAATCTGTCACCTACATTAAGGGTTTAAATGAATGTTTTAATTTTGCATTTTGAGCTCTGCATTCCTCATCTGCTTATTTTACTTATTTTTAGATCTTCTAATGTACAAGGGCTTACTATAGTTTCTCATTCTTGCTGTCAAATGAAATGATTAAAAATTAAGAGAATTTGTAAAACAAATGAATTCATAACATGATTATTGAACTAGATGAAGGGTAGAAAATTATGAAGATTTACAAAACTGAATGATGTTCTCTGCTTTGCATTTCTGAAAAACAAAAAAATAGGAATGATTGAGACTTAAAATTTCAGCCTGTTCATTGATTAGTCTAGTGAAGCTTCACGGGTATGATTAGTTTGTGGCAATCTCCAGTTCTGGATGTTGGGGAAAAAATTCACCTCCAAAAATCAAGATACAATAGCCAGCCTTATGCCAATTGTCAATGTTATTTTGCTCAACATTTAATAAGATCTAATTTAGCTGTGAATATGTTTATGTTGTCTCAGCCATGTGTAAGTAACACCATCCTAAAGTGGGTCTCGTTGGGTGACACTGAGCTTCACAGTCAAGTCTAAAAACCACTATTTTACCCCTGTTTTACTTGGAGTAGCAGCTGGATATTCTGAACACCTCTGAGAGATGTAATGGCATGAAAATTATTTGGTTTGCAACACAGGTACTTTGAGCAATCTCTCCTCACAACTCCAGAAAGCAATTTGGTCAGGATTGTTTCCTCGGAGCTGTTAGGGAATAAGGTTCCTGTAGCTGTGTTCAATATTTCATGATTTGAGACCCAGATAAAAAATACTTCATCACATAATTTCACTGCTCACATTTTTTTATGTATTTAAATAGAACTGAACAGGATGTTTTAGAAGAACATACTTCATCTAGAAATGCCAATTTGTCAAAACCGGAATTGTGTGGGAAAGGGCTGATTCGATCCATTTTTTTTCTGTGCAAAAAGCTTTAAGAAACAGATTTCAACTGCTGAGAGCATTTCAATTCAACATTTTCAACATGCAAGTGGCAGTTTTCTTGGCTTGGAAAAATATTTAAGCTATAATTAAATGCAATAGGAATGAAAAATGCAAAGAATTTTAAGAGAATGAAAAAATTCTAGTAAAGTAAATCAGACTTCAAGCACTTAAGACTTTAATTAGACTTTATGGCCTTGCATCCACACTGTTTTCAGTACTCCTGTGCTCAGATACAGCCTACTCATATTTCTTAATTTTGCATGACATACCCTTGGACTTCTGCTTTGAATGCTACTCCCGTTCAAACTGGAAGTAAAATAATGCTACTTCCATTTAAAATTAAAGTAAAACTGCTCTGGGATTAAGTGGGTGCTGAACACTTGAGAATCCCACCTTTGCTCCTAAGGCATTATCCACCAGCCAGGAGATGGCTACTGACTCCAGAGCTGCATTGCCATGCCAATCCTATGTTATAAAAAAACTCCCCAAAATAAAACTGCTGATTAAATAGCAGTTTCACTGAGAAGATTTGAATGCATTACAATATAATTTTGCATGATCTTTTGGTGTTGTTTGAGAATGTGTGGATTACTGCATGATAAATGCAAATTTTTGTGCATCATTATTTATGAGAAGAGCTGATGTAAAAAAAAACCCCACTTACCATTCCAAGCTGGAAGGTCCCTTGGAGTCATATCACAAGGGATAAACCCAACAGGGTTCAGCAGAAATAACCCTGAAATCAACAAGTTATTAGGAATTACTTTGATTTTCATTTGACAGAAAAAATACTTTGTGCTTTACAAAAAAAAAAAAAACACCCTAAAAACAACCCTGCAGGAACC
>JAWWEU010000034.1:5872352-5882736 GCA_035583155.1 Acropternis orthonyx | reverse complement strand
TATTTGGTGGAGTTATATTCTTATACACTTTTTTTGTGTGGGTGGGTGTGTTTTACTAACAACAATTAGTCCAACCTATTGAAAAGTCACTGCTTTTTGTTGAATTGCACAGTGCTTAAAGGCTTGAGAATACTCATTAAGGATCATTGGTGTACATTGGTTAAAAGAAAGCTCAGGGAATATGGGATTTTATTTTTCCAAGCTGTGATTGAGTGAAATGATTTTCTTTTTGGTCTGCTAAGTATTGTTAGAATTGACGTTGTCATGTAAAGTACTGCTCTGCTAGACTTTAAAGGTTACTCTGTGGACCTGTAGAGGAGATGACTGTGGAAGGTTATTTGTTCTTGTATGCCCTGATCAACCTTTCCTGATTCCAGAGTGGCTGTAAGGAGGCAAGGGTTATTTAAGACCATCAGTGGCCCCATTGCCATTAACTGGGTCACAAGTGTTATTATTATAAGGTAAATCTCACAATACTGAGTTACTGGCTTGTAAAACATAGAAAAATACAGGAGGCACAGTATAAAAATAATAATGCATCAATGCTGACATAACGATGAGATGTACACACAGAGAAAGATTTTGACACACTGGTAATTCAATGTATATCAATTGAATATATCAATCCTGAGCTGCCTGGTAGTCAAAATGTAAGTACAATCTTAGAAATTATTATGTGAAGTTGAACACAACAGGTTGTGTTTTGTCTCTCTTTGAAACAGTCACACAAACGTAGATTCACGTGTGGAAAACAGCACATTATTCTGATTCTCATCAGCTCCCAAAACAAAAGCAGAAAAGAGGGGTGGTATATCTGGGAGGAACGAGATGGAGTGGCTTCTGTATGAGAGTAAAATGAAAGTATTCTAAATAGAATAACTGATCTTTGAAAAGACTGTGTAATTGTGTAAATTATATTTGCCTCTAAAACCAAGAATGGTGACTTGAACCAGAGAACAGGACAGCACTGGGTTTAAAGCAAAGAAAGTATTTCTTCATGTAATACAAAGTATAAATAATGGAACCACTTGGGAATAGCTGTCAAGACAAATGCACATGGGTTCCCACTGGGTTGGAGAAATTCATGGTTAAGTATATAGGGGGCAGTTGAATAAGGGGTTTAGAAGAAAGTTCTAGGTTGCAATACCTAAGGCAATAGAAAACAGGAAAGCCCGTCCCCTGGGCTTGTGAGGGGACAGAAACAAACAACTTGAGTTACAGAGATAACCCTTAAGATTCTACTGGGTGGTAGCATCCCTCCCTGTGTGTGCACATGTATACCTGGTGTTGGACTGCAGGACAGCAGCTTCTATTTTGTGTGTGTGTACAGAAAGTGAGCTGTTTTGGGTGGGAATAGCTGTGAGCATGCAGGCATATCTACTGTCTTTGCCAGTCACATATTTCTGGGTATTACTTTCTAGAGGTTACAGAGTGTTCTATACTTGTGGGTTATTGTTGCTGTAAAACTGAGGTCTCTTTCTGCTGTGTATTAAGTGGGAGATTTTCTTTTGTCTCATTTGGGCTGTCATCTGTTAGAACCTGGCTTTGAAACTTATTTGCTGTGGAGGATAGGATCATACTGCTTAACTACTCACTGGGATGGGAAGTACAGTTTAGAAATCACATCTGTGCAGCTGTTGGGACATTCACAGGCACTGCCAGGCCTTCTCTGTGATTACAAGTATGTGGGGATTGCATGTCCTCTGCTGGTTTCCTGCACTCAAATTTGAGAATGGATCCTCCCTGTAATAAAGATCCTTTCTTATTTGATTTGAGGTTGACTTGAGCCTTCCAGGGAATTAGGAGTTTAAAAGGGTTGAGTGTGCCCACAGGGGAACAACTGCTATCTGTTAGTAATCCCTCTGATGCAAAGCAAGCATGTGCAGGTTGCAGAGAGCTGTGGTTTTTGTCTCAGGAATGGAGAGGTCGCAGTGATGCCAGGCTTTTGATGGGGGGTTGATTATAGTGTTAACCAGTACAGGGAGCAAGAGTGGTTACACTGCCCCAAAGCAAGCTGAGAAATGTCTATTTAGCTCTAAATACAGGCTGTGGTTTCAGAATTTGTGATTCCTGGTGCTTTCCAGGATGTCATGTGTTTGGTTTTATGTGGTCTGTTGTAGTTTGTTGTAACAGACTTCCAAGCTTAGAAAGCCTGTCATATTTGTGTAATATAACAAAATGCGGGAAGATGCACTTTGTGAATTTATCTCTATTAAAAAAATAAGCTGTTTCACACAAGGAATAATTTTTAAGATGTTTAGGATGTTCTCTCTGATCACTTCAGGTGGAGAGAAAGTGCACTGGTACAGCACCTAAATGAAGACAAAACAAACAGATATTTTTACTATTTCAATAAAATTCAACTTTGTGAATTAGAAATGGGGATTAGATAAATTAAAACCATGTTTGCCTGAAGTGCTTCTGGCATGGATTTGATCTTTCTACGGCCAGACCTAAAAGAGGCTTTAAGGCTTGCACATCCCCGTGCCCAGGCTCTGTTTGGGATCCCTGGGCCCAAGGGCTTGCAAGGCACAGCAATTGTAGCTTATTGACCTGTAGAGGCCCTGCCCTCCTTTAACCTGGGAAGGGGAACATGGGACAAAGAATTTGGAAGGGTTTAATTTTGGGAGCACAGAATGACACCAACAATGGTATCCTACTGTGCTGGGAGGTTCCTAAGTCACCACGCTCTGCTCAGCCTTGCTGTTGGGTCTCTGCAGTCACACCAGCACCACAGGCACATCCATGGCTCTGAAAACTTGTTTAGGTTTGAATGAAGAGTCAGAAACTTAGTCTGCAGTCTGGTCACAAATTAAAAGAAAGTGCATGTTGGAAAAGCAAACTCTTAATCTGGTCTTGAATAGCAATTATGATACATTTAGCATAAAATAATAGTTATGGAAAAATAGGTTTTGTTTTCCATTTGTAGCAATGTGGTTCCCTGTGAGATTTAATTAATGGCTCTCATTTATTCTTATTTCTCCCTATTCTGCCAGCACTGAGCATAAAAGAGCACATTTCACTTGGCTTCTAGGCAGCAAATGAGTTCATTTAATGTTGATATAGAAGCATCTCTTTGGATTTCAGAGGGAAAAAGAAGGGCCATGGAGGGGAAATGTGATTAGTACCATTGATATCATAGACAGCTTGAATGGCTTTAGCAACCACAGTGAATTTTTATGAAACCCAAGTTTACGGTACTGCACAACAATTGGAAGAAAGGGGAATCATCTCCCCTAGTGCATTAGATAAATGGAGGCTGGGAGCGATAACCCACTTAGTCTGGATGTATCAGTTTGTCTTTCAGGGGATGCAGGAGATGTTAGAAACACACCTATGCTCTCTTTTATCTTTTTCAATTAATATAATAAGCTTTCCTTTGGATAATGTTGTCTTGAGGAATATATTTCAAGTTAAGCAAATCTTCCTGTTGGATAAGACAGGCTATGCTACACATTTCAGCCTGATATTGAAAGGGTTGGAGCAGCCAATCTGCAAAGTTCTTCCTACAAACATAGCAAGGAGTGCAGTCAGCATTGATTGATGGATTAAGCAAGTCAGCTAAAGGGCTGTATTCCTTAAATTAATGGAAGCTTTGCTACAGACTTTCATTTAATTCAAGATCAAGCCTTCGGGCTCTCATTTCTACCAGGCTTGGTTTCAGAGCCACTGGCAGCCAGCACTGAAATCCAGTGCTGTAAACTTAGACCTGCTTCTTTTACTTGAAACAGGCTGCTCTTTAAAGGCAGATTAACTTCTTTTGAGGAGTGTATGGTTTGCAGGAGAGGCTGGAACTGAAAGCTGCAGCCTATTGTTTCATGTGGCAATTACTTAGTACTTGTGTTTGATTCACAGTGTCTAGAGAGAAGATCAATATGAGAGAGTTTTGTTCCTATCTTGTGATAGCAAAAGAGAGAATGAAAAGAATAATAAAGACATGGAAACATAATTTAGGGGTAAAAATCGCTCAGAATCCGTTGCAAAGGGCTTTAATAGGCAACAGTGAATCCTGAGGGTTTCACAGTACCAGAAGCAGAAAGAGCAGTAACACTTCAGTTTCCTGATGACTGTACATAACATGTTTTGATTCCTGCTCAGTCCTGTCTAACATCATCTGCTCTCCCTGTAGATCAGCCGGTGTGGAAGTACAGGTATCTCTGCCTCTGATGACATGACTAATTTGTTAAAAAATACTCAGAATGGGAAATAGGGATTTATATTTTGTCTGCTGTAGTTTTATCATTCATCAACTCTTTTTTTTTTTTTTTTTTTTTGCCTTTGGCAGTGGACATACTGTCCTCTGGCACAGTAGTAATTTTAGTTAACTTGGATTCTCTTAGTTTAATTTATTTTTTCAGATTTGTTGCAGCTTAAAGACACGGGACTCAGGCAGTTTATGTATGCCATAAGCTTTGGCTGTTTATTCCCTCCACTCTCTGCTCCCTTTAAAAAAATCTTTTTGATTATATTTTTTGATAGAGTCTTAAAACTCAACAGTATTGGCAGGAGTGGCTGGCTGGGTTGAGCAGCTGAGGGCCATTTGGCTCTTGTGCAGATCTCTCTGCCCTGTAATGCCACACAATTTTCACCCCAGATTATTCTCACCAAATGTCCTCCCTGGTCCCTCTCTCAGCCCTGGGGAAATGCACAGATTTGTTCACCAGGTGTTCCTCTTTCTGGTCTTAAGAACAGCTTATAAAACTTGACACCTTTATCACCAATGATTATCCAGCATCTTTGGGTCTCCTGTGATTTTTTTGTACTGGTAGGAGTAGTCCTGAGTATGAAAGAAATTGGAGGTTTTTTTCAGGCACAGTTTTTGAATGAGTTTGAGACATGAAAAAGGAGATTATTTGACCTGCACCATGTGAGATGAAAGACAGTGCCTGCTGCTATTGACCCCTGAGTGGATGTGTGGCTTCAAAAATAAGATGTTTAAAGAAAGCAACATTCTGGATCTCAAAATTGAGTGTGTTGATTTCTAATACATGAAAAAGAAAAACAAGAAAAAACATTAGAGTGAGAATAAACAGGCCTTTGTAGGCATTTATCTGCTGGATTCATGATGCACCTGGCCTTGGGAAGCAGTTTGGATGGAAGACTGCAGATGTGCTTTATACGCTGTGTTTTATGAACTGCATTTGGAGAGTATTATTCAGGATTAGAGAAGTTCTTTTTATTTTATTCCCTGACTTAATTCTCAGTTTTATTATCAAGTGGTTATCTGACCTGGTAAATTTTTTTTTTTTTCCCAAGAGGAAAAACATGGAGATGCTATGATTTGCATTGGCTTTCAGATTCATTCGGCTTGCTAGAAAGTGCCTAATACAAAATCAAAGCAGCAGATGCTCCTCGCTGAATTTTTCTACTGCTCACGTACCTGCAAGTTCTTGCCATAAACTTGCTATAGGGGCTGCTGTTGGCCACCTACCTGGTTTTTTAATGTCACTGTCCTTTGGCAATACACAGATCTTAGTGAAACAAGATTTTTTTTTTTTTTTTCCTTGGCAAGTTGTAGGCATTTTTTTCCTCAATTGGCTGTGCATTTCAGACAGGCTGTGAGCTAATGGTAAGATTGCTAAGGTGAATTCCCAGATCACCATGTCTTCTGCCAGGGATGAAAGACCACGTAAATATGCTTTTCTGGCTTCTTTCTCTGATATAATTTCCCTGTTCTGTCTTTTTCTTCTGCATTCTGCTGGCAATATGGAATTACAATATCTCTGTTTACCTATGTGACCTTCTTCACAGTGTTACCGGGGTGCAGTTATTAATTACTCATTACATCGTTTCTCTCAAATTCCAATTTATTAATTAAAACTTTGCTCTAATTTGCATTTGTGAAAAATATCCAGCAATGGTATAAAAAAATTATACCAAAAGTATTAAGTAATGCCTTTTCCAGAAGAAAATATCTGCATTCATGGGACAGATGTTTTAGAATTTGCTGTATCCTTTACCCAGCAAGGGCATCCAAACTAACCTTAAAAACAGGAAAAGTACTGAGAGCTCTGTTTTGAGCTTCGTCTTCCAAAACTGCCAAGACTCCTCTTCTACAACTGGAAACCTAGAAACTTAAACCAGAAACAGTTTTATTCTGAATATCTGCAGTCTCATACTAGAGCTTGTCTGTGGGGCCCAGAGCCATTGTGGAATTTCTGATCATCTGTCCCGTAAATCCCAGTTACGTCAGGGATCATACCACTTCACAGAGTACAAGTACCTAGCAAGTAAAATATATCTTAGCCCACTTTGTTGCCAATAGAAGTCTTGAATTTAAAAAATTTCCTTGCTGAATGGGAATATTTAATTGGGGTCCATGTAGACACAAGGAAAGAAGATGCTTGATCATGAACCAGTTTTAAGGAACAGTGAAATTCCTTGACGTTCAGCTGTAAATGGAAGTTTATGCAAGATCTGCAACACACATGCAAAGGCAAAACTGAGGTCCATTTGGAAATTTTAATCTAATTAAAGCTTTGCTAGAAACCTTTTTGTTAGAGGTGGAAGTTGTGGAAAGAACAATTTAACCCTTCTTGATCCATAGGCAGTTAATCAAGTTAATGATGCTGCTATTATTTTGGCAAGTAGTCAGAATATGTGTGACATATATAGAACTATGGCATTCCCTCACAGTAGGTCCTCAGGCACTGAAAGAGCTGATGACATTTTATAAAATGGAGTTATGTAAAGCATTGCTAGAGGCAAGGCTGTGAAGATAAAGCTTTGCTGTTTCCAATGCAGAAAAAAAGTTCTGATGTGTTTGTCTAGTCTCCATTGTCATCAAAACTAGCCTGGCCCTATTAGTTACAGTTAACAGGACTCCTCAGTTCAGCTACAACTGAAGGTATTTGTTAATTAGTGGAAAAGGGACAAAAAATTTTTCTCAGTATTTAAAGTTGGTTATACTCATTCATAGCTTATTGAACTAATTAGAATCCCCAGACAAC
This sequence comes from Acropternis orthonyx, assembly GCA_035583155.1. NCBI lineage: Eukaryota > Metazoa > Chordata > Aves > Passeriformes > Rhinocryptidae > Acropternis > Acropternis orthonyx. The sequence goes on along the minus strand of JAWWEU010000034.1, from coordinate 5,875,786 downwards.
CTCTTATTCTTATCTGGAAGAATAATGTTCCAAATCTCATCACTGACTTAATATTTCTTTTAAAGTGAACTGCTGTGGAATCTAAATTTAGAAAGGAACTCTGAACAGGGACAGTTTTTCCCTAGCTTACCAATGAGTTGCTCATGAATCATCCCACGACAGATTTAGATGAGTAACGTATTTTTGTAACGAGCAGTACATACATCTTTGTCAATCTTCAGGTTTAATTGGGAATACACTCAACTCTCTCTAGTGCCACTTGTAATACAGTTTTGGGGTCCTGTGTGATTAAAATGGGAATTATAGATGTCAGTGACATTATGCTGATGCTGTATTTCCAGATCTGAGTTGCAAAAATAGCATGTGTAGGCAAAGAAGGAAAGTATCTCCTTGCAGTGATACCCATCTAAAGGTGTACTGAATTTCTGCAACTTGAATTGTTCTTGTTTGAATTTGGAGAAGTTAGTTGAACTTGATCAATGAAGGATAGAACTGGGTTTTCTTTTCATTGGTCTTATTGACAACTTTTAAAACGTTTCTTGGTCCTAATGCTTCTGTTGATAATGCTATGCTCAAGCAACTACCATGAGTGTAGTAAGGTTGGAAGTACATTTACTTGCTCAAGAACTAGGACTCTCTAATGGTTGTCCTGCTAATTTTTGTTTGCTTATTTATATTTTTTTCAGGGAAAGATTCCTAATGGAAGGCTTCAGGAACCTGGGATTAGGTTTTATTCCCCTACACTGACACATATCAAGTCAATTTGTATTGACCATGTAATTTGCTGTATCTCTGTACCTCAAGGTGTGCAAATACTCTTTGAAAACTACAGTAGATTCATGCTGGGAAATTGTTATAACAGTTAATGAGTGAATGAGACAGAGCAGAGAAGAAAATTATGAGCCAAACAAATGGATTGTGACAAGCAGTCTTTGTGTAAATTACTGAACATAACTGCACAGTATTTCCTGCAAATTGTACTCTACAAGTTGAAGATCTAATTAATGAAATACTATAACAGATTAGAATTCGAGTAATTTTTCTTATTAGTAATCCTCAATGCCATCTATGATAGTTTTATTAGCTTCCTGGATCTGGAAGTTTATTTATGAAAGCCATTATGTGGTCACAGGCTAGTAGAGTTTTGGTGAGTGGTTGTTTGGTTTTTTTTTTTTTTTTTTTTTTTTTTTTTTCTGATGCTTCAGACTGAAGTTATTATTGGTTAGCCTTGCTAGGAAATATCAACTTCTCTAGGTCATTCTAGTACTTGGAGATTTCTAGACTTGAAATAACATCTGTCCATACACATGTATGACATTTTATTTCCAGCAGAAGCCCTCTGGAAAACCAAACTGGGAAATGGTAGCCTATGAACTGTTTCGTGTTGGGTACAGCAACTTAGTATTGATCTGGAAGAAGAAGGCAGAGATACAGATCAATGACACAGTGCATGGTCAGCTTTCTTTGCACATGTGTCTGTTTGCAGCCATGAACTGGTTCATGCAGCAGAACAACACGGTTTCCTAAGCCAAAGGGTTGTATTTAGATACATAAATGTATATTTATCACCTGGCATCAGCTTTAGGTCAAACCTACTACAGATTTCATAAATATAAGAGCCATGAGAATCCCAAAGTTGCCCATTCCACCTAAGTACCTACTTTTCCTGGAGCAATCAAGGACCTTAGTTCCAGGATTTTTGAACTAAAACTTCAAAAAGTTAAGTCTCTATCACTTTAATCCATGCCCTTAAATTAAATACTATTCCGACATTCATGAAATGGAGCCTCTGCTGCAGCATGGGTTTTGTGCTGGATCTCTCAAACATGACAAAAGCAGTGGGGTAGGATGGCAGTGCTGCAGCTGAGCACAGATTGATTCCAACAGGACTTGGTGATTTATTGCATCAGGTGTACCAGCATGCTACAACGTAGCACGCTATGATTAGATTTAAGTGACATAACTCAGCGTGATGGCTGAAATGTCAAGAGGCGAAGGCATCCATTTTTCTGGTCAGCCAATATTAATTCCCCTACCTGATGTCCAGCATAATTTTTTTTTTTTTTTTAAAGAATCAGAACAGTGGGGGAAGTCTACAAGGAGACATATATGTAGTTTTTTTTGAGCAAGCAACATCATGAACAGAATGATTTATAATAGATTGATAACAATCTAAGTTTATATCTAACTGCTTTAGCTGTAACTAGCAGTTAGATGGAATCATTCAAGACCAAATCATCCTTAATCCCAGTTCAGAGCTTCTGTTCTTACAGCCCATCTGTTCACATGACAAATTTGTCAAATTTCAGAAGACTGTTGCTCTGTAATTTTACCATACCAGAAAGTGCTGCTGCATAAATAAATCAAAGTGAAAACTGATGAACTTTGGCATTGGGATATTTTGCCCATTTTATCTTCAGAACTTTTCTTTTTTCTTTTTATTTCTTAGCTATTTCATGCTAACTGTGATATATTTATTTTTGTCTTTGGAAAGGAAGACTCATTCATTTACTAATTTTTTTTTCTCACAAGTCTCTTAGTTGCAAACCATTTTAGTTCAGTTGGTTAGAGCATGGTGCTAATAACACCAGGGTTGTGGGTTTGATCCCTGTATGGGCCATTCACTTCAGAGTTGGGCTTGATGTTCCTTTTGGGTCCCTTCCAACTCAGAATATTCTGCAATTTGTATGAGGTTTCACCAGCCTGTATCTCCATCGCTAAAAGGTGGGACATCTGATTCAACTCTGGGAAAAATCCAGGAATTTCTCAGGTAAGAGATTACGCCCACCAAGCTAGTTAAATAGGGCAGCACAGAATTTATTTGGCTTTATTGATTTTTTTTTTTTAATTTTTTTTTTCTTTTTATTATGCCAGAGGTTCTGGTATCAGGTAAATGCCAGCAGCAATGCAAGAATTTTTTGTGTAGTGGACAAGTGTATGGTAGGGGTTGGTCTGGGCTGGTCTGTGCACTCCTACTTGTCTGTGCAAGACAGCATCAACATGGGTTTTGCAGCTCCAGTTTGAAGTGGAAACATGGTGTTATGTATTCTGTGGCTCCTGCAGGTGTAGAATTCCCCTTCCTGCAGAGATGTGAGCATATCTCATGTCCTTAAATTCAATGTTAGTTAAAGAATACTCAGGTTCAGCCATCCCTCACTCATAGTAATGAGCCTTGTCCCAGCTTCCTGAATGTAACTTTCTTCCTCATAGGAGTTCTGGGGAAGAACCTCTTAGACCTTCCTACCTTCTTGAGGCACCAGAGGGCTTCCACCATGTGGAAATGTGTAAAGGCTAATGCAAAACTCTTTTTAATGAGAGTCTGTGGGAAGAACTTGCACAGCATGGTAAAGATGAAGCTTATTAACTGAAGAGGCAAAATAATCTCTTTAATGGTTCTTTTCTTAATAATGCTCTCCCTTAAGCAACTTCTGAAT